>CM069916.1:22447479-22698210 GCA_036172215.1 Camellia granthamiana | reverse complement strand
AAATTTGATCACTTAAAATATTCATTGGATAAACAGATTCATATTTCTTACAACCAACACAATCTTTTATTTTTAAAACGTAACCAATATGTATTACAAATATACATAAAATTATTTAAAAATTTATTAAAAAAATGTACAAAAATCCTAATTATTTTAATTTTATTCTCTACTTTAATGACGATGTTATAAATTATCATTAACATGACCCTTTAAAAGGAGGATAAGGTGGCAGTAGGTACTCCTTCCTTTTCTTTCTTCATCTCCTTTGATATTCATTATGATTTAATTAATAAAAAATGTGGGTACCAAATTTTAGATATCATGTTTAGAATGCATTGATTTTAATAAATTGTATCTTTCATGTCTCGTAGCAATAATTAATGATACATCATATATTATGGAAAATTATTAGCCAGCCTTTAGAAAATATCATGTGGTGTTACTTATGTAACAGCATTCGCATCAAAATAGTTAAATTTTTAGACAAATTTTACCTAAAAAGCTAATTTCTATTTTAACTAATCACATTTTCAAGTACATTCTTTAACAAACTCTTTAAATGTTTTTTATTATATTTAAATATTATTTATTTATTCTTTTAAAAATCATATTTTTTTAATTGTCATATATTTTAAGGGGACAATAATCATATTTTTCAAACAAAAAATGCAAAACTATTATAATGTTTATATAGAGTTTGTCTCAAGAATGATGTGGTAGTAACATATAAATAAATAAATAAAATTTATTTTACTCAGTCTGTTAGTTTAAAATAAAAAAATTATATTGAATCACATCATCTTGTATAAATTTTATATTTGTGTGTTATTACTATTCTTTTCAAACCAACACTTTTTAAACCTGTCATATTTTTTTTGAGGTTATACTCAAAATGAATAAAGATTGAAATCTCTAATTTTGAAATTCTAAAGAGAGTTCTAGTGATGTGGCAACGAATGGAACCCACATGTTATGTGAGATGTGTGCTTATGTTTTTGTTTTTTCTCTTATCATATTATTAAAATTCTCTTTAGAGCTCCAAAATTAAAACTCCCTATCATTATTGACTCAAAATATACATACTACTCTTGTTCCAATTTCATTGAAACTTTGAGAGAACTTTTATTAATAGTTTATCAATTAAAGTGACGATTGTGCTGCCAAGCCTGATGAAATGCAATTTATATGAATTTTCTTGTTAAAGTAGCTTAGCACTGTTGATGTGGATGCTCTAAAAATCGTAGCACACCAGGGCCGCTTTTGGTACTTGACTTTTAGTCATTTTTTTAGGTTTTGTAGTAAAAGTTAAAAATTAGCTTTTTTATATTTAAAGGTATTTGAAAAGTTAATTTTTAGTCACTAGTAAAATTATAATTCTATCCCTTATGAATCAAAATGTGCTACATAGGTGAAATTGTAAATATTTTAAATTGAATGGGGGTAGTTTGGTCATTTTATTATAATTTGATATTATAAACAAATATTAATCAAAAAAGTCAAAAGTAACATTTTATTAACTTCCCAAATCACTTGTCTAAAAAAATCAAAAGCTTGATTAAAAGCCAAAGTGTCACTTTTTACTATCTTCCCAAAACACACTCAAATTATCTTGTTTCTCAAACTACTTAACAAAAATAGTCACTTTTTGTCATATTTGTAAAAAATTTCGCTACATCATTGATTTAAAAGACTAAGTAAATAATATCATATAATACTCAAAATATTGCATTATATGGTATTCAAATTTGATTAACATATATAACATTAAGGGTGTGTTTGTTTTGAGGCCGCGTTTGTTTTGGGTCTGAGAGGAGGATTGGGATTAGGATAGCTGTGGGTCTCATTTAATGTGCCGTTTGTTTACAGAGTTGAGGAAGGGACTAATAAGGCAAAGGGTTTAAGATAGGCCTTGCAGATGGGATTCGGATGGGCCTCCAGGACTTGGTATTAGAAAAAAATAGTCCGGCGGATTAGAAATTTTTTTATTTATTTATTATTTTTATTTTTTACATATCGGGCATTTTTTTTAACATTAATTTTTAATTTTTTATATTTTTTGTTAAACAAAAATATTATTTTATTTATTTTTATTTTTTTCTGAAATTTTTTTTATTTTTATTTTTTAAAATTTTTTTACATGTTGGACATTTTTTTTAAAACATTAATGTTTAATGTTTTTGTATTTTTTTTTATTTGTTTTATTATTTTATATTTATTTTATATAAAAATAATTTAACAATCCCTACACTGACAATTATCATCAAAACAAACACAATTTTACTTAATCCACTCATTATCAATCCCCTCACTATTAATCCCCTCCATTCTACCTTTGAAAACAAACGGGGAAGGATTAGGGTGTGGGATTGGACTATTAATCCCACCGGACTAATAGTCCATTGTTTGTTTGAAAAATTTTATGGGACTATCCTATCTCATGGGAGGGGTGGGATTATTTTTATGGGATTGGTGTCCCATGAGATTAGGCTCTGAAATGTCCATTTTACCCCCATGCTATTACTTAGCAAACAATTAAAAAAGGGTAAAATAGTCTTTTGAACAGTTATAAATTATTTTTTTCATGTTGTTAATTTAAAATTATATATTAAATAAAAAATTTAAATTATAAATTATAATTAAAAATTTAATTTAATTAAAAATAATAAATTAAAAATTATGGCCTTATAAATTAAATTTTTTTAGTGTTGTTAAATTATAAATTATAGGTTACAAATTTAAAATTATATTTTAAATAAAAATTATAAATTACAAGGGTAAAATAGTCTTTTGAATATTTATCCTTATCCAGTCTGTCTAACCAAACATTAGATTCATTAAAAATAGTCCAATCCAGACATCTAATCCCATTACTAAATAAACATAGGATACAAATCCAATCCAACCAAATAGTTCGAGAATAATATATCCCGAGACTAATAGTCCGATGGATTACAATCTCCCTTTATCCAGTCCGTTCACACAAACACACCCTAAGGTCATTCTAGAATACACACCCTCAATATGATATGAACCATATGTAAGTTATAATATTTATAGTGTTGATTACCCCAAATATGATAACTACAGCCTTATTTGGCAAGTGATTTTTTTAGTCAAAAAGTCAAAAAGTTACTAAAAAATTCAAAAAATCAACAACTTATACCAAAAGTCAAGTATTCTCTTATCTTTCTACTTTTTGCACATCTTTTCGTAAAAAGTTAAAAAATTATTCCAAATATATTAATTTTTTTACATCATATTTTAATAAAAAAATTAAAAAATTACTAAAAAAATATATTCTCAAACGACACCTTATAACTAAAAAAAAAGCATAATGAACCATAACTAATACCATATAAAAAAAATATTTTTGAGACACGTTAAAAAAAGCATTAAATGAAGTACAATTACTTCCCTCAATTTCATCTCTTAAAATCCCTTCTATTATTTTATTTTATTACTTTTATAACTTCTTCTTTTTTTTTAATTTGCATCACATACGGTGATTATACAATTCCAAATAAATTGTTTTTATTTATTTGGTTTATTATTTTTTGAAATAAATTGAAATGAATTTTATTTATTTATTTATTTATTTTTGTAACATTATAGCATCAGTGGTTTTTTTTTTTTTTTGGGTAGTGATATTATGACATTAATAAATTAAAATTTAATTGTAAGTGAGATTCATTAATTCATTTCAAACCATTGTTTAGACTTAAATGAGCTTTCAAATGAAGAAAATATTATTATTTTATATGATTTATAAATTTATTTTTTATTTATAATGAAATATTAATATTTTTTCTTTTTTATTTACTATTATTTTATTTTTATTATTTTTAATTTTTAATGCAATATGAGCTTCTACATATTTTACTTTACATGTTTTTTAATTTTTCTTAATACACGGTAGTTTTATTTATTTGAGCGGACACTCACATTAATATTTGAATCTTGTAAATAAGTTAATTTCATTATTCTAAAAATGAGGATATTTTTGACCAGGTAGAAAAGTGTCTAGTTTTTTAAAAGAAAGTTGTTATTAGTACCTACCTTTATCCTTTGAACATCCTAATTTTAACTTTTTTTATTACAATTATAACCTGAAGTAAAATTATAATAAAGGACAACCTCCAACGCACTCACCAGATAAAGACAATTAGAATCACACTCTACAACATTATACACCTACCTCTACTCTTACTAAACCATTCGACAAAGACCATTCACCAATCTAAACCGTAAGCAATATTCATCTTCTCATCACCATTTTAAACCCTAAACTAGAAATCATTGTAACTGTGGGCTGAAGTTGTTGGTTCAAATCATTGTCACCATTAGTTGATTTCAATATTCGTTGATATAAGAAATCAACAATTTAGATGAGTCCAACAATGGAGGACGATGACAACAATTCGGATGAGGTGGGCGTTGCATTGGTAAGTTTATATATCTTCTCGATCCTTAAATTAATGATTCTTTGTCGTTTTCGATTGTTGTTCAGTTGTTTGAGTTTGTTCAGTACTGATTTGTTAACTGTTAAAGTTTTGTTCGATAATACAGTGCTGAACAAAAATATTTAGTTTAGAAGGTGGTCTCCTAACAATAATGTTTTGTTCAACACTAGTATGTCAAATGATTCCCGTTTGTAGGATTTCTCCCTAGTTGTCATTTAATTGAAGGTTTTTCCCTTGATATGTTAGAGGATAGATTTCCGATGACTATGCTTCTTAGCTCCATACGAGTTTGAAGAAGAGATGAAACGGTATAAAATCAAAGAATCGTCGTTTATTTTCAGACGAGATGCAATGGTGTTCTCACTGTTAATAGGTTTAGGGTTTCAAATAAATCAAAGAGAAAGAGAGATCGTCGTTCTTTAGTTTGTAGGACAAAAGAGATCATTGTTCGTCGTTCATTGATGGAGAGGGTGTGCAAATGAGGTGGGTGTGCATAACTTGGGTGATAATATTATGAATAGAGATAAATTTGGAATTAAGTGGGGTCTTAAAAGAATTATTATTAAAATTTAAGATTTATGGTGAGTGTTCAAAGAATTGGGAGTCCAAAGAATAAAAATAGGTGCTAATAATAGCACTCTTTTGAAAATCACCACATTATTTCTACTTAATATTTTATATTTCCTATACCAACAATGTTATAGGTATCATGAAAAACCTTTCATGAAAATAATCATAAAAGTTTTGTGATATTTGGATTACACTTAGAATAAAGCAACACACACTAATCAAGGTAATCCAAGGATCATAAATCTTTTATGATCATTTTCATGAAAAAAATTTCACGATCCCTAACTTTTCTCTTCCTATACAAATGGAGGTAGTTACTATCATTAATTGCATTCTTAACATATGCTTTAAGGATATATGTTAATAAGACCCAGAAAAAAAGTAAAGACTTTTTTAATTATAATCAAAATAATAATCATAATAGATTATGACTAATATCATGATGAGACATAATTAATATTATAATAGATCATAATTAAATATTACAAAGGTCATAACTGGACATATGTATATTACAGAATTTCCGATATCGTTATTGTTAATTAATTAACCAGCGCACACACCAAAAAAAAAAAAAAAATTCCAACAAAATGACAAATTCGTGGGGACAATTTTAAGATGCATGGATGGTTTTCAGCCACAGCAACTCTTAGTTGAAACATCATATATATGGGTGGGATTCGACAGGTCCACACTGCTACTACTTGTACTTGTATAGTAGTACTGTAACACGCCCATGCATGGTCTTCCTCACTAGTAATGTTACAGATGCAGACATAAAAATTTAAAAATTGACAGATACCAACTTATAATGGCCATGTTTAGTGTTGTATATAATCGTAGTGGATATTTAATTAACTATTTTAATCGAGTAATGTTATGCATAATCACATTTTAAACATATAGAAAAAACTATATAGAGTGAGAAGGTGGGGAAGAAGGGGTCCCAGTGCTAGAGGTGGTTATGTATAATAGGGAGGGGGAGTGGTGGGGCTGGAAGTTGCAAGAGGGGCTGGGGGTTAGAGTTAACGCTGAAGGGTGGGAAGGGAATGGGGGTGGTGGGAGGGTCAGGGAGGAGTTGAGGAGGGTGGCTGGAGTTAGGGGTGGTGGCAACTGGTTAGGGTTTGAGAGAGTGGGGTAAATTTTGCTATCAAATTGCTAGGATCAAAATATGGGGTCTAAAAAATTATGAGTGCTATTACCAACATTCTGTTTTATTTTTATTTAATTTTATTTCCTATTGATGAAATTCTCAAATACTCCCCCTACCTCACCCATCTCAATCCAACCAAACACTTGTAATCTTGTTACGGTTTGAATTCTTAATCTTCTAAGTTGTATTTGGTTCATAAATTTAAAGAAGAATTTGACCACAAAAAAACAAAAAAAAAAAAGAAGAAGAGAGAGAGAAAAATATAAGTAAAATGCTAACTAAATATAACTACATTTTACATATGTTTTTCTTTTTCTTTTCAATTTTTTTTTTCCAAACCTATAAATCAAACACAGCCATACGAAAATATTAAAGCAATGACAATTAGGCCATAAGAATATTGCCTGTTTTTATATTCTTTTTGCGTTGGTTAATGTTATAACAAGTGATGGAAAAACATACGGGTAATCATATTACCTGATGCGAAAACAATTTGAATTGGATACTTGAATTACGAGTCTCGTCTGAAAAATCCCCTATCAATTGAGAAGCTATTAGAGTTTCTCAATATTTGTTCACACTCCAAATTCCTAGACTTTCAACATGGTAGCCTCAAGATAGATGAATAGAAAGAAAACTTATTATTTTTGGTGTGTCGACCCAATGTTGAGCATAAGCCCTTATATAAGCATAAATGACAAATTATATGTACTATGTGATTAATCCATACTATGTGTATCATATGTCCAAGATCATATATCCGTCATATAAATAAATCATGTGCATCGTATCACTTTTAAAATTAGATCATTCCATATGCATCATGAGATCACACATCATGTGTATTTCCAACATTGTTTCCAACAACAAGAAACTAAAAACTTCGTAATCATTAATTTGTGATGACAGTTGCTATTGAATTTGAGTGTTTTTTTTATTTTGAAAGTTATTGTCGTTTACAGTACACAATATTTCATTGTCTAGCTTGAAATGACACACCTTTGTTCCCTTACGTTTGGTTTTTTTTTTTTTTTTTTTTTGGTTTTGTTGTCTTTTTTTTTCTTAGTATTTTAGCACTTAGTAACGAAAAGTAAATATCAATAAAAAAAATTAATTTAAGTTGATTTAGAAATAAAATGTTCTCTACTATTACAGATAAATTGCTTTCTGAACCTAACCAGACAAGCCAAAGTTTTATCAACCTTATTTGTTTTGGAATCGTAATTGAATGCAAGAAAATATTTTTTGCCCAAAATAAATAAAGGGTTAACTTGATTCATTTTGCTAGTTCATTTAAATAAAAAATTTCCAACATATATCACACAAACTTAAAAAGTCAATTTTCTTCTATCATAGGTCACAAAACCCTAAATAAGAGAGAACATAATTGAATTTACATGCATTACGAAGGAAATTATGGAAATTGCATTAGCCCCGTTTGGTAGAACTTATTTGCAGCTTAAAATAAGTCATGTTAGAGTGTTTGGTAAAAATTATGAGAGATGGATTATAGCTTAACTTGAGCTATTTCAGCAATAATCTTTTAAGTTGGTTCCTAGGGTGCTTTTCAAAATGGATTATGTGCGAAGCTATTTGGCCCCATTTGTAATGACTTAAATGCCCCTCAGATATTTCAACTATTACCAAAAACCCACTTATATAAGCTTTGTTCTCAAGCACTGTTCACGAGAGAGAGAGAGAGAGAGAGATAGAAGCGATTTCCGACAATGGCGATTTTCGGTGAGGGGCGATTTTCGACGAGGGCGATTTTTAGCTCTCAACACTGTTCTCAACTCTCTCTCTCTCTCTCTCTCACTCTCTCTCACACACACGCACACATGAACCAGAGCTCTCTTTCTCTCTCTCCATCGCGCATCAATACCGTTTCAAACCGGCGGCTAGGGTTTCTCTCTCTCCCTCTTCCTTTCTCTTTCCATCGTGATTTGAAATTGGAAATCATTTCTACCGTTCGCTCTCTCTCCACTGCCTACCGCATCTACATCGACAACTGGTCGTCGTTTTGCAAACCGATAGCTAGGGTTTTGCAGAACCAGTTGGTCGTCGCTCTGAAACGGAAGAGAAGGAGGAGAAGAAGAACGGAGGCTGTCGTCGTCGCGATGGCGATTTGCGTTGAAACCCTAGAAAAAAATTGAAGAAAAATAAAAAAAATCAATATTAATATTAATTAAAAAAGAAAAAATTGTATATTTTTTAAGAAAAAGAAAAAAAATTAATATTATATATTTTTGTAATGAATTAATTATTAATTGATACTAATTGATAACAATTGTTGATTATTAATATTAATTGATACTAATTAATAATTTTAGTATTAATTGAGACTAATTAAGAAATTGATACTAATTAATAATTTTAGTATCAATTGATACTAATAAAAGAGTTATGCTAAGAATCCCAAATATTTTACCAAACCTCTCATATGGGTGTGGAACCCACACACATGTGTATTTGTATAAGTCTCACCCCATGTGAGAGGTTTGGTAAAATATTTGGTAGAATATTTGAGATAAATAGCATTTCTCCTAATAAAATATTTAATTATTAATATTAATTGATACTAATTAATAATTTTAGTATTAATTGAGACTAATTAAGAAATTGATACTAGTTAATAATTTTAGTATTAATTGATACTAATTAAGCAATTAATTGATACTAATTAATTTTATAATGGAAAAAAATTGTTACAATAATACTTCCATTACATTTTTGCCAAATGTATCAATTTTAATATTAGTTGACACTAATTAACACTAATTATGTTAACTTTTATTAATGAAATAATTTTTTAAAATTAAAACTGAAAAAAAAAATGACAAAATTATCATTTTTATATCATATAAAGGCAAAAAGGATAATTATACAGTAAAAAACTATTTTACAGCTTATCAACCAAACACTACTCTACTACTTAAATCTATAATCCCACAACTGCATCAAACGAGTTAACAACTTATATTCACAATTATAAATTATAAATTATAATCTTATTTGCCCAACCTAGAAAAACCATCTAAAAAAAACCTAGAAAAAGCTATACAACTGCCTCCTTGGGAATTTTGTTTGTCATAATTCTTTGTTGCATTTAATATGTTGTGTCAAGTTTTCAATATTTATTTGTTATTAAATTTATATTTATATTATATATATAACCAAATGTAGTTGTTAAGTCAAAGGTTTCAAAACTTGAATCCTAAATTCTCATAATTTTAAAGAAAAAAAATATTACGTGGCACTTCTCTTCACCTCCTTTCCCACTCTTCAAGCCTTCTCACTCCTTCTCCCTATATAAAATATAAAATAATAAAATATTCATCCATATCCATCACCAATAATAATATTTATCTCAAAATAATAAAATATTCATCCATATTCATTACCCACAATAATATCTATCTCATTCTCATTCTCAATCTCAATTTATATATAAAAAAAAAGGAAAAAAAAGAAAAAAAGAAACCAAGAACTTCTACAACTTCCACACACACGTTTCTCTATTTAGTTTATTCCAGTCATCTTTTATTTGCTCATAATAACTTATCTTCTCCATTGTTATATTTTTCAAGTTTGATTATCTGCAAAAATCATTACAAGGTCAGTGTAATATTATTTCTTACTTTATATGCATTTTTTCAGTGTTTGTTATTTTGAGTGTATATATATTTTTTTTCAATATTTTTCAGTTCATCTACAAATTTTTTCATTTTCTTCATTTTTATGCTCATAATATTATTTCTTACTTTATATGTACTTTTCCAGTATTTAATACTTTTGTGTGTATATATTTCTTTTCTTTTTTTCATTATTTTTCAGTTCATCTACACATCTTTTCATCTTCTTTATTATTACATTTTGCATGATTTGAGCTTACTTACTTTAAAATTTTTAATTTGCTTTTGTTTTTCAATTTAATTAGATTCGAAACTCATCAAATCTTGAATTTAATTTAATTTATTTTATCTCATGTCTATCACACCATCACACTTATTAATGGCTTCGTGCAAACTCTCGAATTCAATAAGATTAGCTCTGCATAAAGTTAATCTCACATTTGCTCCTTCAAACTCTCTTAAATGAGAGTTCTTCGGATCATCTACAACCAATATACACCCACTTAACAATACAATCACACACAACAGCTTCAAAACCTTAAACACAATTTCTCAATTTAAAAATTTAAAAATTTTTAAAAATAAAAATATATTTGGCTTAAAGTGATTGGTACATCTAACAATATTTAATTTTAAAATTTTAAAATCTTTAAATTTTATCTAAACATGTCTAATTTAAATTTTTGATTTTTTTTTTTTTTACAATATTAGAAAGAAAAAAAGTGGCTCAAATCTATTAGTGTGTTATCTAAATTTTGAATTATTACACATAGCATAATATTACTGGATTTAACATTTAAATTTTAAAATTAACCAAAATATCTAACTACATGATTTGAGGAATTTCAATACTTTATTCTGAATTTTCCAATTTTTTTATTTTTATTTTTACAACATTAAGTTGCTAAGTGTTAATTTTTTATTGGCTATCCATGATTTTATCCTAAATTATTGGTTAATGATTGACCACTATTAAATTCTTTTTGTAAGCTATAACGATAACAATTGACCACCATCAATTTCAAAATTTTCTATCAATGTATTTAAAAAAAAAAAAAAAAAAATCATCATCAAGCATGCAATTTAAAAATTAAATATATTTTATTCCATTACAACTTTATTAAAAGTGTAAATTTATTTTGCTACTATTCAAGAAAATATATATGCCTTTATTTTGATATAACAAAAATTAAATTATCTTCTATTCATACATAATCTCTCATAAATATCTTATCTTTTTAAAAAATTTGATTATCAGCAACCGAATTCCCACATTTCTCTCTTTTTTTTATTTTTTATTTTTAGGATGTTTATTTTATTTTTATCTTTTTTCAAATTAGACTTGATATCTATCTTTTTACCTATATATCTATATATATACTATATATAAGGAAATATAGTATCTACTCTAAAATTTTCAAAGTCTCAATACTTAATTCTCAAACAGTTGATATTCTTTTTCCTACATGTCACTCTCTCAAAATTATGTTTTAAATTTTTCTTCATCCTTATTTTTCTCCAATAAAACACATTTTTTTTCCTCTTAATATTTTTTTTATTTTAAATTTTTAACTTTTAAAATCTTTTATTATCTAAGACTCCTTATCTCTTTTTATTTTATTTTTTATTTTGCTTAATCTTCTCCTGTATCTTCATTTATCTTTATTTCTTATTTCTTCCTTTTAAATTTTTTTTTTAATCCCCAATCCTATCATTATCTCCAACTTTATTTTTATTATATTGTTCATATGATCCCTTTTTTAAATTTATTTTAATCTTAAATCTAATAATTATCTTCAAATTTATTCCTATTTGATAATGATCTTCAATTTCATTTCTATCTTGTTTTTCAAATGCTTCATATTTTAGCTATATATTCTAACACACCATAGAGTTTTTTTAGTGTTTGCATATTGGATATAAAGTTTTGTTCAAGCTCTGCGTTTAAGATTGGAGTTGCATTCAACCATCAACAACGTCACAATTAGTTAAGCAATTGTAGGATTCAATGGTTTGATGAATTTTATTCTTTTTGTATACCTATGTGTATATGTACTAGGTGCATTTTTTGTTGTTTTCTTTAAAGCGGGCTTTGAACAATTTTACATTATTTGTAGTAGTGTTCATTTTTACATTATTTGTAATGGTACCCATTTTTACATTATTTGTTTTTAAAGCTATAATAATGTCCGATAGAAATATAGTTCAAGTTGCTAAATGACCTACTTGGACTAAGATAATTTTATAATCAATTTTTTAAATGACAAATTTATGAAAAAAATGAATGTATGAACTTAGGTATGAGATAGTTATCATATTCAAAATATTTCTTAGTTACAATTCCCTATTATATTTTAAATTTATAAGAATTTTTTATTTTATTATACAAAAATGACTATAATAAATTATTTAAATTAAACATTCCCGTGCATAGCACGGGTTGCAGATTGTAAACTTATTTAAAGTCGTGATAATAAATACATAAATAAATGTTTTAATATTTAAAGTTAAAACATTTTCTAATGCGTTATGTCTGGTACCAAATACCTACAGTATTTTTTTCATGAATATTATTTCTATAAATTTCAAAAATTAAAATACTGAAAATCAGAATTTTAATTAATGAAAATCCAAAATATTATTTCTAAAAATTCAGAATTAATTTTTGACAAACTTCACACAAAAAATAATTTTTGTAAAAAAAAAACTAAATTTTTTTTTCTAAAAGGAAATAAACGAAAAATTATCAAATACCTACGGTATTAATAATTAAAGTTATAAATTTTTCAATCTATCTGTAATTATTTTTATGACACAATAGGATTGTAATGACAAAAGATCAATAACATGTACCATTTCTTTTTTAATTACTTAAAAAAAAAAAAAAACAAACAATAATCATCAACTACAATAAGCGCAAATCTTGGAATCTTTGACTTGAGAATTCACAAATATACACATCATAAAGGATGGGTTTCTCTTCAGTTAGTTTATTTTATTAAATTGTATTATTGAATTTGTGAAATTTATTAAAAATTTTATTTTGATAATTTGAATCATTTAATGTTTAGAACTCATTGAGTAGTTCATATTTGCAAAAAATCATGCTCATCAAAATACATTTTTATCAATAGTAAATATAATTTTGAAAATAATTTGTTAACAAAAATATATTATGATTAAAGGGTTATCGATATTTGATCAACGTAATTTTTTTTGTAGAAATGAAGGGTATGTTTGGTTTGCATTTGGGAAATGAGTTTTAGAAAAAAAAATTTTAAAAATTGTTTGGTTTGAGTTTTTCTTAAAAAATTTCCAAAATCACTTTCTTTCTCTTACACATCAATCAATCACTTTTTCTCTCTCCTCTCTCCTTGTCAATCAATTTTTCTCTCACACACATCTACTCAAATTCTCTCAAAATATCAAATCATCCCAAACTCCCAAAAAAACAACTCTCCCAAAATATATAACCAAACAAAACAAAAAATTTTCTAAACTCTCTCCCCAAAATTTTTTTCAAAAACAACTCTCCCAAAAACAAATCAAACAATTTTGTCAAAATTTGTCAAATTTTTTTTTCAGAATGAGAGTCCTACTAGGATTGTGCCAGGTAAAATATACAAAAGCTCATGACCAGACCTATGTACAGGTATCACAATCACAATTTTGTCTCCTAAATACACAAAGCTTTTGTTTATTGTCTACCTACTGACTTAGGCATCAGAGGGGTTTCCAACACACACCTGCCGGCTAGCTCACGTTTGTGTTTTCAAGAAGTAAAGCGACGACGTTTGAAGGAGCGCAAACTTATCAACAGGATCATACGAGAAGAATTATTTCGTGCTCGTACAATTGGCGTCGTCTGTGGGAAATTCATAAGGAACAAAACCTCTTGATTAAGTTTACCACTCCAATTGAAAGCAATGACCCACAATGAAGACTTGCCGCAATCTGCCATCGATGGGCAAACCCCGGAGGGGGATGGGAGGCGCGAAGGTTTACCTTCCATCCCTCCCATGGCGGATTTAGAACCCCAGCGACGAAACTCCCGGAGGGACACGAGGGAGAGACGGGGCATTAGCCCCCGTCGTTCTCAAAGTCCTGAAAGACAGAGAAGAATGTTGGATCCTCAAGTCTTGGAGGATCGCGTAAGGGAGCAAGACGAGTTAATAAGAAAGATGGCGGCAGACATGGAGATAATGAAGCGCTAGATAAAAGGGAATGGGGTGGCGATTGGAGAGGGGCACAAAGGTAACATTGCCCCCTCGCCACCCTGAGGATCATGGTAGACATACCACGCCATCGCGAGCTGAAAGTAGGAGCCTTAGAACAGGCGACACTCAATCAATGACCTCCAGGACTCGTCGCTCTAGGTTTGAGAGAACGAGGACTGAAAGATCGTATACGGAAGGAAGCACCTATCGCCCTTCACACACGCACCAGACGACATCTAGGCACACGGAGTTGCCTTGGTCGGCAGACTTACGGACAGTGCTTGAAGAAAGGGCCCGACGAAAGGAGGACTCTAGGGCCCGCGACCCTCACAGAATTTTCAGCACTACAGCGGTTGGCCCCTAGGACACATGGGAGTGTCGAGGTAGGGATGCCAATGTCGCGCTTAGCTTACGAACCAGCAGACAAAGTATTGCAAGATTACAGAGCTCGCCGTTCGTTCCGGCAATAGAGAACGCATCACTACCTTCGGGCTTTCATCAGCCCAAGTTCACTATTTATGAAGGGATTCAGACCCTTACATGCACTTAAGCCACTTTCGCCAGGTTATGGCAGTATACCGGCGGAACGAGGCTCTAATGTGCATGTTGTTCCCATCCAACCTTGGCGATCTATGGCTAACTTGGTTTGAAAGGCTGCCTGAGGGCAGCATCGCCTCATAAGCACAATTGGCAGAAGCGTTCATGACAAGATTTCGGACGAATACCAAAACACCAGTGGAGATTGATCAACTACTCTCCATTGACATGGGCGAAAGAGAGACATTGAGGTCTTATAACAGTCGATATTAGGAGGCCTTCAACCAGATTGAGGATTGCCCTACAAACCTCGCCATTACGCAATACAAACGGGGTCTACTAGTCGGCAACAAACTGAGGGACTCAATAACAATGATGCCACCCCTCACGATGGAGGCCCTAATAGAAAGGGTGCACCAACATATCCGAGTAGAGGAAGACAGTGCCCGTGCTAAAACAAAATCTGGCACAGCAGCGATGCCAGATAAAAAGACTACCACTAAAGTTAATTCGGTAGAACAACCAAGCAGGAATGGGCAAGGCAGGCGAGCTAACAGAGAGGACCCAGAAAAAAGAACGTTAAGGGTCCGCACTGCCATCACCACCGTGTTCAATAAACCTATTTATCGGATTCTCAGCGAGATACGCAATGAACCCTACGTCCGGTGGCCAGCCAAGCTGGGAGAGGCACAAAGGGGTTACGACGAGAGGTCCCGCTACACCTTCCATGATGAGAAGGGGCACTGAACTAAAAACTGTACGCCCCTGAGGCAACATCTGGAAGAGTTAGTTGCTGCTGGACACCTAGACCAGTATATAGAAGGGGGAACACAGCCAGCCCCACAGGACCCCAACAAACCAAACGGGATGTCGGTCGACGGCCCACCTCAAGGTGTAATCAATGCGATCCATGGGATCATCGAACCAGAACGAGTATGTGAACTCAAGGGGACGATCAAGAAGGCTGAGCACTTAAGAGAGGTACTAAGCGCACAACCTACCGTCAAAAGGGGCAGAACAGAGGCTACAAATGGCATATCCTTCTCAGACAAAGATCTTGCAAGGTTGCATTGCCCTCATAATGACGCACTGGTGGTGACTTTGCGCGTCAAGAATTTCAATATCAAGCGGATTTTGATCGACCAAAGAAGCTCATGCGAGATAATGTACTACGAAACCTTCAAACAACTGAAATTGGAGGACAAAGACCTGGCACCTGCGACATCTCCCCTCGTCGATTTCAACTCAATGCCAAAATGCCCAGTAGGAAAGATAATCCTCCCAGTCAAAGCAGGAACCGTAACAAAACAAGTGGAATTCTGGGTATTGAAGGTCCCTTCCACCTACAACATCATCTTAAGAAGGACATGGCTGCATGCCATGTGCTCAGTAGCATCAACCTACCATCAAGCATTGCGGTTCCCCAACGAAGCCGGAGTAATTGAAGAAGTCTTGGAAGACCAAATTATGTCAAAACAGTGCTTCATCACAGTAAATGGCAGTCGGGCAGCAAAAGGGTATGTACAGATGTTGGAGGAGCCAGAAAGTAATGAACTGTTTGCGGACGTAGGCAAAGCAGCAGAGCATAAGGCGGTGGAGGACTTGGTTGAGGTAAAAATAGATGAAAAGAACCCAGAAAAATTCTTTTTGCTAGGCTCATCTTTGTCCAACACTGAGAGAACTGAGATAATGGAATTCTTAATCTCAAACATCGAAGTGTTCGCCTGGACGCCATATGACATGCTAGGCATAGACCCTAAGTTTATCTGCCACTAACTTAACGTCCACCCAAACGCCAGACCAATCATACAGAGCACTCACAGATCGGCACTCCACCACGTGGAGATAGTGGCGAAGGAAGTGGGAAACCTACTGGAGGCAGGAGCCATCAGAGAAGTGCACTATCCCAGGTGGATCTCCAATACAGTAGTAGCACCAAAGAAGAATGGAAAATGGCGTCTCTGCGTGGATTACAAAACAGTCAACAAGGCATGCCCAAACGACAGCTTTCCCTTACCACATATAGACCAACTGGTGAACCTAACGGCAAGACATAACCAACTTAGCTTTTTTGATGCATATAGAGGTTACCATCAAATCGCTATGTATGAACCAGACCAGGAGGTCACACCTTTTACAATGCCTAGAGGACTGTATTGTTACAAGATCATGCCCTTTGGCCTAAAGAATGCAGGGGCTACATTCCAGCGGATGGTCACCAAAATGTTTGAACCATTGTTAGGCAGAACAATGGAGGCCTACATAGATAACATGGTGATTAAAAGCAAGGATGAGAAGGACCATCTCAGAGACTTAGACGAAATGTTCCAAATTCTAAAGAAGAACAAATTGCGCCTGAACGCATCCAAGTGTGCATTCGGTGTAGGATCAGGCAAATTCTTAGGCTTCTTGGTAACCAACCGAGGTATAGAAGCTGACCCTTCTTAGATCAAAGCAATCCAGGAGCTTAAGACCTAACACAATCAAAGAGGTACAGCATCTCACTGGCCTAGCAGCCGCACTCAACCGGTTCATAAGTTCGTCATCAAACAGATGTCGACCATTCTTCCAACCTTTGAAAGCCAAATTTGAGTGGGATAAAGAATGTGACCGTGCCTTAGAGAGCCTGAAAGACTACATGACCTCTCCTCCATTATTAGTAACCCCGGTGCCAGGAGAAGAGCTCTTTTTATACTTGGCAGTCTCACAGCATGCAGTCAGCGCAGTGTTGGTCAGAGCGGAGGGAATCCAACACCTGCCCATATTTTATGTTAGCAAAACCTTGCTGGATGCTGAAACAAGGTACCTACCATTGGAAAAGCTGGCCCTAGCTTTGATGATGGCCTCACGGAAGCTGTCACATTATTTTCATGCCTATACCATAATTGTCCTAACAGCCTTCCCATTAAAGGCCTTGTTTGAGATGGCGGACTTTTCTGGACGAATTTTGAAATGGGCAGTAGAGCTGGGACAATTTGATATCAAGTTTCAACCCAGAACCGCAATAAAAGCCCAAGCTTTGGCAGACTTTGTAGCTGAGTTCACACCAGGAAGTCATCACATCTGCCTAGTTGATTTAACCGATACAACAGAAATGGGGATGGAAAGTGTCGCAGGAACTACGCAGCCCCCAAAACAAGATGCCCAGCTACATTCCAAACTATACAGGATTGAAGAGAGGAAAGAAGGGGCAAACCATATTATTTCTAGCGAAGACTGACCAACAAGTAAAAACTTGGAGCAGGCAGACAGTGAGGAGCAGACCCCAACAGTAAGCATGGACTTGGAAGAGAACATCAGCAACACACTTGACCCCAAAACATCATCCGACCCCTCTACTTGCTGGAAACTGTTCGTTGGAGAGATGTGGAAGCTCTTCGTGGATGGAGCATCCAATAGGCACGGTGCAGGACTTGGCATAGTCGTTATCTCACCAGATGGCCTATTAGTGGAACAAGCAGTCAACCTTGGCTTCCCAGCATCAAACAATGAGGCGGAATATGAAGCGCTTTTAGCAGGCCTAAGATCAGCACTCTTTATGAAGGCCAACGAGCTGATGGTTTACAGCGACTCCCAGCTGGTAGTAAACTAGATTTCAGGCGACTACGAGGCGAAAGATGAGAGGATGGCCAAGTACCAAGAGTTAGTCAGAAAGGAGATCATGAAGTTCTAAGTAGTTTGGATAGAGCAAATCGGCCGAGAAGAGAATAGCAGGGCAGACGAGCTAGCAGGTTTTGCTTCAATGGCAGATACATCTATCCTACACCCATTACTCATCGACTTCCTACCCAGACCCAGCATTGAAGAACCTGAAGTAGCTGAGGTATGTTGCGCCGAACTAGGCCTCTCATGGATGGATCCCATCATACTGTTCTTAAAAGATGGCATCCTACCAGAAGAAAAAAAATAGGCCAATAAAATTAGAGCCAAATCACAGCGATTCTGGCTCTTTCCATCATTGGCATTGTACAAAAAATCCTTCACAGGACCTTACTTGAAGTGTGTCCATCTTAGCAAGGTCGAGGTATTTTTGTTCGAGATACAAGAAGGCGCATGCGGAAGCCACCAAGGAGGAAGATCATTGGCCTACAGAGCAATCTCACAAGGATATTGGTGGCCATACATGCAAGCAGATTCTGAGAAGTATGTCAAAAGGTGCGAGAAATGTCAGAAGTTCGCACACTAGATACATCAACCAGCCAGAGAGCTTCTACCATTAACTAGCCCATGGCCCTTCGCAATTTGGCCCTAGACATAGTGGGACCACTTCCAACAGCACCCAACAACAGGAAATTCTTTCTCGCAGTAACAGATTACTTCACAAAGTGGGTGGAGGCTGAAGCACTCACATCAATAAAAGAGAAAGATGTGAAAAAGTTTGTCTGGCAAAATATCATAACCCGATTCGGCATACCCGAAGCACTGATATCTGACAATGGCACCCAGTTCGATAGCAAAATCTTCAGAGGCTTTTGCAAGGAATACAAGATAGAATTCTACAACTCTACGCCAGCATACCCTCAAGCAAATGGCCAGGCGGAGGCATCAAACAAGGTCGTCCTTGATGGTTTGAAGAAAATGTTGGAAAAAGCAAAAGGAAAGTGGACTGAGGAACTTCCTCATGTTTTATGGGCTTACCGTACCACGCCTCGGCGATCAACTGGCGAAACCCCCTTTTCCTTGGCCTATGGCATAGAGGCTGTGATCCCACTGGAAATAGGCCTCCCCACTATCAGAAGTGAAAATTTTGACCCAAACTTAAACAAAGAAGCCATAGCCTTGGAACTCGACCTTGCAGAAGAAAGAAGGGAAAAAGCTTTAGTTCACATTGTCTCATACCAACAGGAGTTGTCTAGAAAATATAACAAAACAGTGCATCCAAGGCAATTCAAGATTGGGGATTGGGTATTACGCAAAGTAATGGGCAACACTTTGGTACTCGGAGATGGCAAGCTAGGACCTAACTGGGAAGGACCGTACAAAGTGATCGGTCTAGCAGGAAAAGGGGCATATCACTTGGAAGATGGAAACAACAAGGCTATTCCCAAGCCATGGGACACTGTTAATCTCAAGTTATTTTATTTTTAGTTTTTCTTTAAAGTATTTGTAATCATTTTTTCAAATAAAACAAGTAGTTTTTTTCAGCCTAGATCTTTTCATTGTAATAGTTATTCTCAGACATTGCCAGCAAGGGGCAATCATGGCAGGAATAACCAAACATTGAGCTCTCTTCAGCCGAGATTAGGATCTAGGCTAAAGAACGTTGGCCGGAATAACCAACATTGAGCTCTCTTCAGCCGAGATCAGAATCTAGGCTGAAGAGGTTGGTAGGAATAACCAACATTTATTTCTCTTCAGCCGAAATCAAGATCTAGACTGAAGAGGTTGGCAGGAATAACCAACATTTATTTCTCTTCAGCCGAGATTAGGATCTAGGCTGAAGAGGTTGGCAGGAATAACCAACACTTAGCTCTCTTCAGCCGAGATCAGGATCTAGGCTGAAAAGGTTGGCAGGAATAACCAACATTTATTTCTCTTCAACCGAGATCAGAATCTAGGCTGAAGAGGTTAGCAGGAATAACCAAATACTTAGCTCTCTTCAGCCGAGATCAGGATCTAGGCTGAAAAGGTTGGCAAGAATAACCAACATTTATCACTCTTCAGCCGAGATCAGGATCTAAGCTGAAGAGGTTGACAGGAATAACCAACACTTTTTCCTCTCTTCAGCCGAGATAAGGATTTAGGCTATAAAGGTTGGCAGGAAAAACCAACATTTTTTCTCCTTTCAGCTGAGATAAAGATCTAGGCTGAAGATGTTGGTAGGAAAAACAAACATTTACATCTCCTCAGCCGAGATAAGGATCTAAGCTGAAGGTTGGCTGGTATGACAGAATAAAAAGCTACTAAACCGAGGTGGCTATCCCCGCCATATAAAGTTCTAAAGCAATTACAAGTAAACATATAACCAAACAAAAAGATTGGAAAACAGCAGATTTCATTCCAGTTCAAAATATTTAATACAAAGAGAGGGGTTTCAGCCCGGTTACAAATACTTTCAGAAACCAAAAGAAGAAAATACTAGATTAAGCAAATAAATCATCCAGATCTGCATTCAGGTCAACTCGAGCTTCATCACTTCGTAGCCCGGTTCCAGCAAGAAGATCGGTCACATCCTCAACCGTACTGGACCTCGGGGGCTCCACCTAAGCTGACTGAGTGGTTTGGAGACTAGGATCATTGGCAGCAGCCGGGGCGTTGTTGGGCACCGGGAATGCCTTCTCTTCCTCTTCTACTTGAAGAAATTTTTGCTGAATAACATTGGCGTAGTCCGCCATATAGCTCAGAATGAAGAGCGGAGGAGGGTTCTAAAAGACCTCGATTTCTTGGCCATAACCGAGCTTTGACACAGCTGTCTTCCATCCGCATTTGAAAAATATGTCCTTGGCAGCTTCACATTGCAGGATGTAGGTGGCTTCCCCTTTCTTATAGCCGCGGTCTTCAGCATCATCCGCGCTTTTCTTCAGCTCGGCGATCTCTGCATCCTTCTTTTTCTCGAGCTTGGCCAACTCGCGCAGATATTTGTCTTTCAGCTCGGCCAAGGCCTTCTGCTTATCTGCTTCAGCCGAGTTAACCAGCCCAGTGAGTCAGGCTATTTCAGATTCAAGTTCGGTCATCTTTTGCCTGGCCTCGTTCAGCTCGGCCGTTTTGGTATTGACGTCTGCAATAGCCAGCCGTGTTGTCTTACGTAGCTTAAGCACGCGTTTGTGAGCAACGTGATTCTTCTGCATAGCCTACAAATGAAGAGATAACAATTATGATTAAAACCGTGCAAACAGATGCATGAATTGGAAAGATAAGCAAAGGGAGAACTTACCAGCACCATCGACTTTGTAGCCGAGCGGATCGACTTCAGCTCGGTCAGATGATCGTGATGCTCCATGTCGGCTGGCAGGCACACGCTCTTGGCAAGGTTGAAGGCAAGCATGTGGTCTTTTTCTGCAACCACTGAGTCAATATTTGTTATAGCTCGGTTCTTAAAAGTCACTCTAGGTGCCCATTCTGAAGGGCTAGCCCGGTTAGAACGCACAGGTTTTGCGCTCGGTTGCGCAGCTCGGTGGATCAACGAGGTGTTGTGGCTCGGTCGAAAAAGTACGGGCGCGCTTGCCAGGCCGGGATGACGCGGCCCGGGCTGTTGGAAGGGCTACTACAGCTTCGTGTATTTGACCGGCTTGTGATGTCTCGGTCTGATCACTGATGGCTGGAGATGTTGTTTCGGTGATTAAGGCTCGGACAGCTCGGCGCTTTGCCATCTCTTGTTCTTCGGTTAAAGGGATGAGGTTGATTTGGAGAAAGGTTGGATCTGGTTCTGGTGATGGCTCAAAAAGGAAGTCAGTCACCCTAGTCTTCCTCCTACTACTGTATCTGTATGTCGGTTCGAAGTTAAGAAGCTCGGCCCAACCTCGATCACGGTATCGAAGCGCGATGCGAAGAGCTTCTAAGTTAGGATATTGGTATTATGACTTTAGCTGGTTCAAGTCTGCATAAGAAAGAGGCAAGGGTTAGCGCGGTGAAAAACTTGAAAACAGCAAGGGCAAAAAACGGGCAAATTAAGCCGAGGTGTTCATACCGGCTGTTCCTTTATTCCAATTAATACCATAGCCCGGTATCTAGGTTTCCTGATCTTCAAAATTGACAGAAACCTAGAAAAAGTTGTCATCATTCACGTCTTTGTCCGGTGTGTATTTAATTATTTTCTCTCGGCGTCTTCTTATTCTTAAATAATACACTCAGGCGTCTTCATTCTGGCCAAGTGAGTATTGATGAAATAATTTGGCTAATCCGAGGTTGAGGCCAAGCCGGCGGTTTAGCTCGGCGATGCCATTTATTATTCAATATGAGTTGGTGAAGAGCTGAGTAAGGTAGAGCCTTGTTTGCCTAAGGAATTCACAAAGGGGTGGCTGAACAGGAAATTGAAGTTCAGCTTCAACAATAGATATCACGGTGAAGGGGACGAAGCCCGATTTTCCCCAAGGCGTCGTATCTAGCTCGGCTAAAGAAAAGTGGACATCATCAGGAATGTTGTAGTCTTTACGGAATTCCGCAATAGCCCCCGGAGAGTTCACTAAGAACCGATATTTACCCATTTAACTTAAATTGTTTATAAATTAACGCGGTGGCCTAACTCGGTATTGAGATGACGTTGAGTAGCTCGGTTGAGCGTGCAAAGGTGTGCCTGGCCAACCTAGTCAAGTCTGCAAAGTGAAAATAAAAAGTGTTATGCCCAGACAACTAGACCGGACTAAGTAAAAAGTCAATTTACAGAAGAGTTGTGAAGGCTTAGCTCGGTTCGTCTAAATGACAATGTTAAATTTGGTAGTGCAAAAGGGTCAACATAAGGCCTCTAGCTCGGTTAGAGGTCGGTTTGTAGGGTTATATCCACTTTCTCAGTTCGATTATAGATAGGGACCAAGCTAAGGCCCTTAGCTCGGTTGAAAATGGGTATACGTTTTGGTTATTAAGCTTTCAGTTCGGTTGGATTTAAGCCTAAAACTGCTTAAACGGGTATATAGCCCGGTTACAGCACGATTCTGGATTCAGCTTCATGTTTTCTGAAACTAGATAGTGTGTTCTAAGCTCAAGCCTAATGTTTGGGGTTTGTTGCATTTGCTCAGAACTATGGTGGATATCTAGTATATATAGATACATATGTGAAGATTGAATATCAAAAATAAAGAAATAGTTAAAAAAGAACAGCATAAAGAGGTATCAGAAAACTTACGAATGTGAAGTCGTGAAGAATCAGAAACCAACGAAGATGAATGAGTGGGTATGGAGCTTCGAATGCACAGGTTCTCAGAGGACGAAGGAATGAAGATGAACAGTGGTAGTGCTTTTCCAAATAAGGGTTCCTTTGTATAAAGCAAAGATTTGGGCGGGACTGTTCAAAATTCGCAAGGTACGAGGACAGCTGTGACAGCTACATTTGACCAATGGGAGCCAAACACGTGTCCAAAAGAATTGGAAGCGATTCAGATGTGCAGCGTGACTGAAAAGACGTTTTTGGACCGGACCATCGGAAGCTCGGTGGAAGGCGAGCTCAGAAGGCTTGAATGTTTCTAGCTCGGCTGCAGAAGGATAATCCCAAATCATGCGCTGCAGATGGCATTAAGGGGTAATTGAGAGGGTAAAATGTGTAAATTTGGGCCGAGCTAGGACTGGGTAGAAGTGAGCCGCTTTGTGGGCTGAACAGAATGGGCTTCGCAGTTGGGGCCGTGTTAGCACGGTCCTGAATCAATACAGTTAGCTCGGTTTGAGTACTCTGAACCAAGGTATGGAGGGGCCGTGTTGTGAAGGTGGGGTAGAACCGAGCTAAGCAAAGTAAGGTAAAAACCGAGCTAAGCACAGCTAGGTGGAACCGAGCTAGGGATAGCTCGGTGAAAATTGCCGCTTCTACATAGGTTAGCTCGGTTGATTTGTTATCTAACCAAGGTAGAACCATTTCACTTGGTTAAAGCAGTGAGGAAGGTGTTGAAAGATAAGCATTATCTTTCAGAAGTGTGTTTCCTAGGAGGACTCTACATTGCAGAATGAGAGTCCTACTAGGATTGTGCCAAGTAAAATATATAAAAGCTCATGACCAGACCTATGTACAGGTATCACAATCACAATTTTGTCTCCTAAATACACAGAGCTTTTGTCTATTGTCTTTCTACCGACTTAGGCATCGGAGGGGTTTCCAGCACACACCCGCCGGCTAGCTCACGTTTGTGTTTTCAGGAAGTAAAGCGACGACATTTGGAGGAGCGCAAACTTATCAACAGGATCATACGAGAAGAATTATTTCGTGTTCGTACAAGCTTGAATTTAATCTGTAAGGATTTTTCAATCCTTACTGGCACGCTCGCATTTATGATATTTTTCTTCGTAGGAAAAATAAGCCAATAATCTTTGGCACGTTCAGTAGGACGTCAAGTATAAGAAATGAAAAATGAATTGAATTCGTCCACTTCAAATAACCTAGATGAAATCTATTGGCGTAAACAAAACAATTTTGGATCTTTAAGAAGAGATCCATTTTCTTGATGAAATAAACATTCATCCCTTACAATATTATTTGATGGAAGAAAAAAGACACTATTTAATTGGAGAAATTCATCAACTTGATATAAAAATTCACCAATGGAATGATGAGTTGTCAACTCTCACTACCAAGTCTTTAATTGAGGCTTCAATGGCCGGAATTGCTGAATTTTTGTAGAATTTTTCCATTGTTGAAAATAACAAAAGCAAGAGTTGACTTCATCAATGGCTCGGGGGGTCAAAAAACTCATTTTTAAAGAGCCAATTTATGAAAATAGCAAGGCTAAAAAGCATGTTGTTGAGCCAAGTATGGTTAAAAATAATGTTCCATATAAGACTCGGGGGATTGAAAAACCCATTCTTAGATAGTCAAACCATGGATATAAGATGTCTATGAAAGATTTTCATAAGCCATTAATGGCTAAAATGGAACAACCCATCTGATCGAAAAATGATGAAACTCACATAGAGGATTTTCATAATCCATTAATGGATAAAATAGAAAAACAACCCCATTTGTCAATGAATGATGAAAGTTATTTGGCCAAAGAACATATTCTCAAGCCAAACATGGCTAAGAGTGATAAACAATTTAATGTTCATAAATCTGAATTTTTTGAAATTATTCAAAATGTCAAGTTATTTGAATTTTTAAGGCCATCTTGTACTATGGTTCTTGGTGTTCAAAATCCTTTTTAGATTTGTGATTCATATCAAAATTTAATTTTGATGAAATGGCTAATAAAACAATTATCTTTAAGCATTGTTTTGATGAATTTGATGCACTAAAGAACAACTTAGCCATTTGAAATGTTGAACTTGGCTAGGAAAAGCCTATGTATTTAAACTAGTGGCTGAAAATGACTTATCTTTTCAATTGATGGCCAATTGTTTTTTGTTTTTTGTTTTTTAGAGGACAAAAATGACAGTATGTGTGCTTGATTCGACCCTTCAAAAATTCAAGTAAATATCATTTTTAAGGGCTGCGGAGGGTAATGTTGGCACCATAAAATATTGTTATTATTATTATTAGTATTTTATTGTTATTATTTTCCAGACATGTGGCATCCTCTTATTCATTTGGAAGTTAAAAGTAGTTATGGAGATGATGGAGAATATGAAGGACAAAGTAGATGAGTGGAATGACACATGGCAAGACAAGGATGAAGATGAGAGAAATGGATAGTTACTAAGTAGTTATTGCTGCATTTTTTCCTCTATAAATAGCTGTCAGTGGCTACATTGTAAAGGATCCAAAACTAAAATCAAAGACAATTGATTTCTATTTTTCTTGTCATTTATATTTTTGTATTTTATTTTACGTACTTCTTTTTCGAAATATTTATTTTCAGCATTTCCTTTTCAAAGCATTTTATGTACTTCCTTTTCAAAGTATAAGAGTAGAGGTAAGTAATTATTAATTTGATTGTTCACTCAATCATCTTTCTCCGTCTCCCTCCTTTTTCTTTTAACTTTTCTTTTCTCTACACTTGGTAATTTTGAAGTCCTCTTTGTTGAAGCAAAAGAAACGTCATCGCAAACGCTTGATAATTGACTTAAATTTAATCTATAAGGATTTTTCAATCCTTACTGGCACGTTTGTATTTATGATATTTTTTTTCGTAGGAAAAATAAACCAATAAATTATATACATTAAATAATTTAAATTATCAAAATAGAAGCTATAATAAACCCTACAAACTCAGCCTCTATTCGGGAAGTGGGTTGGCTTTTTGGTTTTTTGATTTTTTTGACTATTTTAGCCTGGGATTAAAAATTTTGATTTGGGAAGGGTTTTTTGGCTTTTTTGGCTTTTCAGCTTTTTGATGAGGTGTCTTCATGGTAAATGACCAAACTGCCCTTAAAGTGATTTTTTCATGTCAACTTCTTGCCTTACATCTTCCACGTCAGCGTCATTGGAACATAATTTTGTTTTTTTTTTTTTTGTTTTTTTTTGGGATTAGGTGTATTTTTATGGTTATTTTTTTTTTAATTTATGTTTTTGTCATTTTTCTTTTTCTATACATTAATTTTTTCTTTTTCTTTAATTTACATTTTTGTCTTATTTATTTTTATTGGTATACAATAATTTGTTTTTATTTTTCAAAAATGGGTTTTCATGTGTTTTATTTATTTGTAAATTACGTGGCAAATGCTAATTTCTGTTTTTATGTTTTTAATTTTTATTTTTTTGGATGAGGCGTATATTTGTGTTTCTTTTTTTTAATTTACGGTTTTGTCATTTTTTTTTAATTTCTATACATTAATTTGTTTTTATTTTTCAAAAATGAGCTTTCATGTGTTTTATTTATTTGTAAATTACGTGGCAAATGCTACTTTCTGATTTTATGTTTTTATTTTTTATTTTTTTCGATGAGGCGTATTTTTGTGGTTCTGTTTTTTAAATTTACTTTTTTATCATTTTTTTTTATTTCTATACATTAATTTGTTTTTATTTTTCAAAAATGGGCTTTCATGTGTTTTATTTATTTGTAAATTACGTGGCAAATGCTAATTTTTGTTTTTATGTTTTTATTTTTTATTTTTTTGGATGAGTCGTATTTTTCTGGTTTTTTTTTTTTAATTTGCAAAATTGTCGTTTTTTTATTATTTCTATACATTAATTTGTTTTTGTTTTTGAAAAATGGGTTTTCATGTGTTTTATTTTTTTCCAAATTACGTGGCAAATGCTAATTTCTGTTTGGAATTTTTTTTTTTTTTTTTTTATGAGACTTATTTTTGTGGTCCTTTTGTTTTCATTTACGCCTTTGTCAATTTTTTTTTATTTGTATACATTAATTTGTTTTTAGTCTTCAAAAATGGTTTTTCATGTGTTTTCATTATTTTGAAATTATGTGGCAACTGCTAATTTATGTTTTTAATTTTTCATTTTTTATTTTTTACTTTGTTTGTTTTTTTTGGAAAAACATTTTTTCAAATCCTTTATTTAAAATAATGTGAAAAATCATATATTGCCGTGGCACATGATAAAAAATTATGTCTGTTTTGACTTTTTGTTGTTTTAAACAGGTCTTTTTATGTTTTTAATTGACGTCGCACATGATAATTTTTGAATTTGTGTTTTTTTTAAGTTTCTTATTTGTTTGACCTTGTGTTTTTTTTTTCGAAAAGGCTTTTTTCTATGGTTTTTGGTTTTTCACAATTAGGCACGTCATGAACTGAAAGGGATTATATTCCCGTGTAAACACATACATATTGTACATGATAATATAGTTGAATACAGTCTGGTCCACGTGTGTTACCAATGTTAGAACCGTACAAATATTAGGTGGACTATTATATATTTCCTAACGTTCCGTTATTACGCAAGTACACTAACTTGTCGCGTATGCGGAGTCGCACCAATGTCATATGCGAGTCCTCATTCCCAACTATTAAACTATCCTCGTCATGTTCAACTTCTGGTATGGCATTTACTATTGTCATAGCCTCTTCCTCGTCGCATATTGGGTGAACAGTTGTTGGATTACCTGTATTTCGCCGTATATAATTATGTAATGCCATTGACGCACCTACTAACTGAACTTGCACATTTGCAAAGTCATACCGAGGCATGTCTCTAATAAACCCCCATCAATTTTTCCAGGCATCGAAAGTGCATTCCACCACACTGCGTAACGACGAGTGCACTTTGTTAAATAATTCCCTTGGGGTATTTGCCGTCCTGTTCTGTTGACTACTTTGGAATTGTTGTTGGTGGTAACAGCTGCCTCTGAAAGGTGTTAGGTAACCTACCCGGTTTGGATAGCCAGAATCAACAAGATAATATTTGTCTGCATACGCAACAAGAATTTATGACACGAAAATCAACATTTTGCTTCATTTTCAAGTAACGATGTTTGCCAAAAAATTATAACAGTGGTCGAATTTTCAATGCAATGTGTTACCTTCTTCAAGATGTGAAAATGGGACATTGTCATTTGTTAGTATCTCATTGAAGATGCGACTATCGTGCATACTTCTTTCCCATCCGCATGAACTGAAGATGAAACACATGTCAAAATTGCACGCGACCATGATATTTTGCATGTGACAGTATTTCCTACCGAAATATGTTACTGCATCTGGCCCCGTAACCCATGCACTTACATGTGTTCCGTCTATGGCTCCAATACAGTCCTGCCAACAACCCAATTGTATTGTTACTCCTACGGGTACATGTACATTTTGTTTTCATACATCACGTCCACTTAAAATTAAAAACAACATAACTGGACTTGGCACAAATAACTGTTGAAGGTTTAGTCAATAGCACCTTGAACGGTAGATATTTCCGTTTAGACCGCACGTATGGATGTATACGCTGCTGACTATATGTGGGCCGGCAATGAACAACAGTGAACTCTTTCATGGAAGTTAATACGTTATGCACGTGCCGAGACACAGTCTCCCCTGAATGTTGGAACCGTTCTTGGATTTCCCGATTTTACTTTCCTTTCAACACGTGGATAAACATTACAACGCTTTCTTCAACAGCTAAGCCATGTGAATGTTGTAGTACTTGTAACCCAAAATCATTTACTAATGTTTCACACAACGTGGCAAAAACTTCCTTTGGCATTCTCATATTCTCCTCAAATCGATCCATATAGCCCGCATACAGTTCGGATATCCATGCATGCCCGGTCAATATAGAAGTGTGATATGGTGTTTTAGCCATGTGTTTTTCGTACCACTCTGTGACATACTGGCATGCTTGTAGAAATGTCCAGTTGTGTTCTTGTTGCAGCTGTACGGCCATTTCATTAAGCATTTCCCTTAATGCGTCATTGTTGCTTCCATCACAAGGATTCATCACATCGTCGTTGTTGCGAAACCTACAAGAGTGGCAACGTTTCAATCAGTTTGCACGTGATGCATTGACTCAAACGTAATAACAATTTCCAATTACAGAATGCCGATATGTACTTAATGTAAAAAAATATCGGCACCAATGTCATTACTTCCGCATAATGGTATGAATTAAACAAATAGTGAACCTGGTCATTATTGTTTGCAGGGGGACCATTAACATAGCAATGGCATTACTAACACAACCACAAAAGATGACGTCAAACTAACATAACAGTTTCCCAAACAAAATTAATAAATTCAAAAGCATCACATGTAGGCTGTTGTTGCGTATTTCATGCCCATTACATTTAATGCAAACCCAACCATCCTATTCCATTCGAAAATAACACACAACCATTCTTCCATTCCGTCTACGACAAACATGCAAACCTTTTGTTCACCATAGCTATCAAGCAAAAAAAAAAAACAAGAAAAAGTTTAAAACATGCACACACAACCATCCTGTTTTAGTACAGTTCCAACAATAACATAACTAAAAGTTTTTCAAAGCAAGAGAAGGGTAGGCATCTTCAGCATTACTAACACCCCTATATCACATCTGGCGAGCCCCAAACAGGTTTGCAAACGGCGCCGACGCAGTACACTGGAGCTACTTTTGTGTAAGCCACCCTATAATGTGGTCATCATCAGGCTGGCACATCATGACCTCTCGGTAATCTACGTTATCCATAAGTGTCGAGGCGAAATGAAATAGCGGCATACCAAGTAGGGATGGAATAGTCGTCAGTCGATGCATGCACTCCGAAATAGTGTACAGCGATTCGTTACCTGTGAGGTGCCTCATCGTAACCTACTGATTCTTATTACGCACCACATCTGTTAGGTTATTTATGCTTTCCGCAATAATTGATGCTCCACTTGTTGCCTTTTTCGACTTCGAAACACTTGTTGACGGCGTCTTTCTCCTTTTTCCCTTTTCAATCAGAACAGGTTCAAGTGAAGAATCTGAGTCCACGTCCTGTACTCCTGCAGGTATCGGATCAACAAATGGCTGCGCTCCCAAACTGTGCACAGAGTCAGATAAGTCATCGGTATCTTTAGGAACTTTCTCTCCCGGTATCCAATGGTGCTTACCAGTAGCTGATGCCCCGATGAAGACCGTCTCCATCAAGTCACGATGTTCCAAAGTTTTTTTCCTGAACTTGGTACACACCTTGTTTACCTGCACAGTTGGAGATTTATGAAAGAGGAACACGTTACATTTCATATAACAAGTGATGCAGTTAACTAAAAAGGTTAAATGTACTGGTAACAGACAAATATGAAACACAAGAAACATGTACTTACCGATTCCATCTTGTCCCACCACTCCTCAGGTGCCTGAAACATACCGGTGCCACTGTCAAACCCTATCCCTGACACTCCTTTGCTTGAATCCATCAACTTTGTCCACGCTTGCCACTCTTTTTTCAAACTCATGTATTTATTCTTCAACTGTTTGAGGCCATGTTTTCTTCTCTTTTTTTTTTCTCAAATTTCCTTGCCAACGACTTGTACCCTGCTTGGCTGAGGACTAGGAATGGCTGATTTTCTTTTGTAATCTCATTTGTAATCAACTGCAGGAAAATTCGGATTGAGTCACTGTTCCATGAGGCCTTGTGGCTGAACAGAGTCTGTGTCTCTTCAAGACTGCTTGACTTCTCTGTTACAATGCCTTTGCTTTTGGATTGGGTATGCGGAGAAGTACGTATGGAAGTCATTACCAACAACGACGCAGCTAACTAATGTACGGTTACAAAATATCACCATCACATATTTTTTTGTTTAATCCAAGCGTATATGCTAATAGTAGAGTAATATAAATTGGTTGCACGATGCACAATCTATGCCCATGAACAATAAACAGACAAATAGGTGGTAAATTTGACAACATATAACTAGTGCACAATAATAAAATACATAAATAAACATGCAATTGAGCGGTGGACACAGTTGTCATAGTGATTAATACGTTTACCCTTTCGTAATGGAGGAACTAACATACAAACTTGTAGCCATACTATAACATACAAACAACATACTAACATTCGAAAGACGTTCCAAACATACTAACAACATCCTAATGTTCCTTACATACGCAATAACAAAATGGCAACGACAATTCATAGCACAGACACAATGGTTTTAAGGAAACGCAAGGATTGTTGAATGTGTATGACATCATCCCACAATTGCATGGCAATGTTGTTTGTGGATGACGCATAGTCCGTGCTCTCTTGCCTTCGTTTTGTGCACCAACCAATCCAATTGACACAGGGCTGATGAGTGCAAATGATGAAACTATTAGTCAATGGGTTCTTAATATTCATGCAGTTATGACCGGTAATGAATTGGGCACTCACCACAGGGCGGGGACATGCAAAGTAGGGACGCCCTGGATTTTTGGTGGACCTTGAAATCTTAACAATACAGGGGCCATGTCCACCGACACACATTCGACGTGGCCATGTACTGGAAGTTACACTAGAGGTAAACGAAGCCATGCTATGTTTGACAAAAATTCGAAAGTAACAATGAATCATAGGAGTAATTAGTTTATGATATCCATATTTGAGGTTAAACATGAACTAAATACGCTGATGCACAAATGTCATATGGGTTGGCTATACGAACAAATTATTTTGTTCATTTTATATTAAAGAAAAGCAGCCTACCAATTACTCTTTCATTGTCAACGTGTTGTTAAAATGAAATTTTTAAACTAAACTTATGACAAATCCCCTCATTTTATATATAAACTGGATAGTTTCCTTCCTCATATTCTCACCTTCAATTAAAATTATGACAAATCTCACGGCATACCAAAGTTTTTTCACATTTCATTGATAAATATGTCAATGAAAACAGAAATCAATTACTTTTTGGCATATGCACTGTCATGGTCCAATTGCAGGCTTACATTCATGAACACAAAAAGCAGATATATGAATAACCACAAAAAAAAATCAAGTTAACAATTTATAATAACAGTGTTTGAAGAAGTGAAGTTGAATAACTACAACCCAAAAATCTGAGATATATGAATGAAGACAGATATGAGGACAGTTTTTTGGAAGAGACATGGAGACATTCACAGATTTATTAATACAACAGCAGAGGGTTTTATTCAGATTTCAGAATATTAGCAATACATACATTTACATTTCTTTCTTCATTCAGCATTCAAGTTACCAATGTTACAAAACTGAAATTTGTAACAGAATCAGATTTGATTCACAGATTTCATTCACAGAATTCATTCAGATTTCAGATTTCATTCATAGACTCAGATTTCAGCAATGGCATTGACAAATCAATAGGTATTTCACATTTTCATTCAGCATTGTCATTTTTTCTTTTTTAATGACAATGATAAGAAATCAAGTTACCAATGTTACAAAAATCAATTTTGTAACAAAATCAGATCTCATTCACAGATTTAATTCTAGTTTCAGATTCCAGATTTCATTCACAGAATCAGATTTCATTCAGCATTGACAAATCAATTTGAACTTCTGATATGAAATTGTTCTTTTTTAATGAGAATTATAAGAAATCAAGTTACCAGTGGTTAACAGAATGAGAATTATAAGAAATCAATTTGAAAATCTGATATGAAATTTTTCACAAAATCAGATTTCATTCGCAGATTTACACAACTTTCCATTTGTTTAACAGACATGGAGACATTATTTTTTTTATGAAGAGAACACTGGTTCTGTTGTTTATAGAAATACATGGAGACATTTGTTTGTAAATTTAGAATGTTTCACATGGAGCCATTCGCAGAGTTATGAACACAGAAAGTTAGATTTCAGAGTTAAGCAAAAAAATTGATTACAAATTCCAGAATTGAGGGGAAAAAATAAGAAAACATCACAAATGCAGATTTCATATTTGAGAAAAATATATAATTTCAGCATTCAGATTTCAGGTTAGGCACAACAGTGAGATTTATGAAGAAAATAATTTAGATTTCAAATTTAGAACAAATCAGGATGTAGAAATTCCAAATTTCACAAAAAAAATGGCAGAAAAAAAAAGAAAATCAAAATTCCAGAGAAATCATATTTCGTAGATTCAAACATCGTAATGTGAAGAACACCTCAAATACTCGTTAAGAAAAATGTGTTTTCCACCACTAATCGGCCGTGATGACCAGTTTCCATCACAAATTCAAAATCGAAGTGAGGTTTTGCAGTGAGTGCCACAGATATAACAGTGGCTTTCCCATTGTGCAAACCGAAATGAACAAAATGTAACCCAAATGAGGAAAATTTTTGAAGCAGCAACAATAATGGGTTCCAAAGATCAACCGAGCAGATCGGGGCTATTACGCCAACAAACCCCCCCAAAAAAAAAGAGGGAAAAGCAACCATTACCTTCAAATTCCAGATCTTTGAGAGACTGAGTTGCAGGGTCACCGCTGATATAAACTCCGGTGGCGCACCAATGTCAGAAGTATCACTATTCTTCTTCCCCAAGCAGCACTGTTTGGATCACCTCGTTCGCTTCAGCTGTAAAGTGGATGACCTAACTGGTGCGAATGTGTGGGTTAGAGGGTGTGATGGTGTGAACACAGTACAGTGCTAGGGGTAATTTGGTACTTTCACTCCGCCTTGTAGGTAAGTTACACCCCTGAACTCGTTTTTGTCGATTTGTGACTAATTTAACCTATTTTGGACTGTAGTGGCTAAATTAGTCCAAAACTCTCTTGCCAAACAGCACCCAATAATACAATCCAACCCACAATAAACGAAAGAGAAGTCTATTCCTATCACAAATTCCAATGTCCACTCATAATAAACCCACCAACGGCAGATACTGATTATCATAATTACTTCAACACACATGGACGTACACATCTATTTTGACATTTCAGCACTGGTAGGAAACCCGAAAATCTGTGACTCGAATGGATCGAAACTGCCAAAACGACGTCGTTTTGCTGCCAAAACGACGTCGTTTTGGCAGTTCGAGCCATTTGAGCCACATATTTTGTGGCCCTCAAACATTATTCTTTGACATTTATTAGTTGTTAAGTTCTATTAATAAATTTATTAATATTTTTTATTTTTATAAATAAATTTTGTAGTGATAAATTTATCAATTAAAATTTATAAATAAATAAGTTTTATTAATGATAAATTTATCAGTTAAAATTTATAAATAAATAAGTTTAATTAATAAAATTGATTAGTAAATACTCTATTTATCTAATACATAACGTAAGCGAGAAAAAAAAAGTTAAATAATCAATTGATTCTGATTTCACAATACTACGAATTCATTTAAAAATTGATTTTTTAGTGACTTTTTTATTTTTATAAAAAGTAGAAAGAACAAATTAACTTTTAGCTAAGATCTTTTGATCCCAAACAAGGCCTAAAAATAAGAATAAGGATGTGATTTCTTTTTCTTTTTCATATTTTGAGGCAATCTTCATATTATATAACAAAAAAAACACAACTTGTTGGTTTAATTTCTCACCAAATCTCGAATAAAATTCCTTTTTTCTCTCTATTTTTCCTTTTTTACTATTCCTCATCTAATTCATAATCTGATCATGACTGACAGTTATCTTCTTCTTTTTTTTTTTCTTTTTTTTTTTATTCTTATCATTTATCATCAAATCACTCAATCTAAACAGACTTATTTTGTACATGATCAGTCATTTATCATCAATTTTTCATCAAAGAAAACATTATTGGTATTGGTAATTACATATTGTCAATAGAGACAAAAAAATAGAAACACAGTATCTAACATTAACTGTGCTTGACTCTATAAGTAATTTTTGAACAAGAAGAACAATCATATGCTAGGAATGATGTTTAGTTCAGTTTAATATAAATTAAAAATTCATAATAAAAAAATAAAAAACTAAAAGCATTATTTTCTCAAATTTAAATAAAAATTTATTTAAACTATTTTTTATCTAATAAATTATAAGTAAAAATTGTACCAAATTATCCAACAGTATTTCTCAAAATAAATAGATTATGGCCTCATTTAGAAAATTGGCTATTTTAGTAGACTATTTTAGTTAGTATATTTTAGTAAGCTAAAATATTTGTGTTTGGGAAAAGAGTTGAATTTTTTTTTTTAGTTGAATATGATATTTATGGGAGAAAAAATAAAATAATTACAAATTTAATGTAATATTTTATCTTATTAATTATTTTAGTTAATTTTATCTTTTTATATATTTTAGCAAAAAAAGCCAAACCTTGACTTCCCAAACAATTCAAATAAATTCTACGAAACAGTTATTTGCCCCATTTGCAATCCAATTATTTGAGTGATGAACAATTAGTTTGTTGTGCTTGCCATTCAAAAAGCCAAATTATGTACTGCCTCAGGCTGAGCTACGCTTGTAGGAATTTGCCAACGTTAATTCCTAATATATAGAGCAACCTTCATGATAAATGAGAAATGTTTTTTTCTAGATAGGTGATAAATGAGAAATGTTGAAAAGCCAAAATTACCCTTATACATTTCGTGAGGTAGGATAGGAATGCCTTTTTGCATGGGCAATTCAGTCCATTCCTTACAGTCCTCCAACTGTTTATTCACCAGAAAAATAGTAGTGTTACACGCATCAATTGATATACCAATTAATATACTAACATATATTATGATATTGTCACTTTAAAATTATAAATTCTGTTCATTATACAAATCATAAAAACTCAAATCTCTAAAATTATGTTATATCATTTATTAATGTACTAATTGAAATATGGTATATATAACTTTATTTCAAAAGAATCCATTGAAATTGATGAGCTTCCTCATTATTAAATGAATTACACGTGAGATAGTCACTTATAGTTCAGGTCAAAAAAAATAATATTATATGCATAAATTAATGTATTAATTAATGATGTGATATAATTTATATTACAGATTTTTGATATTTGTAATATGATTAATGAGTGGGGTCAATAATAATGTCATAAGTAATATTGGTATACTAATTAATACATTAATTAATACATGTTACATTACTGGGTTACAAATGATGTCTTCATTTACCTACATTTATTGTGTATCGAAAATTGTACTAGTTGTTTATGACTTAGGGGCATTTTGGGAAGAGGTTAAAAAAAGTCAGTTTTTTAACTTTTTAGTTTTTTTAGTCAAAAAAAGCAGGCTTTTTAACCAAAAGAATCCAATTTTTTGCCAAAAAAGTCACCAAAACAATTAAAAAGCCAAAAAGTCAGCTTTTTATCAACTTTCTAAAACACCACTTAAAATGATTTTATGAATAAATTAAAAAGTAAGGAAATAAGTTAAAAAGTTGCTTCTTTTCCATAATAGGCCAGGAACCCCAAATTTAATTACTCCCATCGAAAAAACAAAAAACCAAAATTTAATTCATTTTTTTTTTTTTTTTGGGTACATCGGAAAATAAAGACAAAATAAAAAACTACAACCTAAGGCTCTCCTCAGAGAGATGCACAATGTCCGCAACAAGCAAGGTGTGGATCTCTACAGGTGGTTCATTTACAACAAGAAGATCTTCCGGTTGGTATTCGCCTAATTTGGCCATGGCATCTGCACAAATGTTGGCTTCCCTTCGAATGTGCTGGATGGAGCAATCACGTCCTCTCATGATAATGCGTGCATCTTCCACAATGTCCCGAAATGGGCATCTTTCACCCGAATCCTCACTCAATAGGTTCACTACTTGCTCCGCATCCGTCTCTATTATCACTTGATTGAAACCTCGTTGGAGTATAATGGTTAACCCCTTGTAGATTGCCCAAAGTTCTGCTTCAAGACAAGTGCATATCTCAAGCCTTCCATAGTATCCACTAATCCATGCTCCTGTTTCATCTCGGAATAAACCACCAAAACCACCTCCTTCTCCGTGCTTGTGAATGCTGCCATCCGTGTTGAGTTTGATTTTTCTTGCATTTGGACAAGACCACACAGAAGCACTTTTAGCTTGACATGGTTGAGTGACATCCAAACTAAAAGCTTGAAAGATTTCTTTGGTATAATCTGATATGAGTTTAACACTCTCATGAATATTAGTAGTTTTGTGTTCAAAAACCATTTTATTTCGATTTTTCCAAATAGTCCAGAGAGAGATGAGAAACAAATATGAGGTTTTGTTCTTCCCTTTCACATTGTGGATGATCCAATCTTTCCGAGGTAGAAGAAACCTGCTGCGATACCAATCCTCACTATAGACATGGCACCAGATCTGAATAGCATGGGGACAAAACCAAAACAAATGCTCCATATCCTCCATATTAGCACAAAATGGGCAGTTGGGGTCAGAAGTTAGCCCCCTCAGGTGTCTCATCCTGTTGGTTAGAACTTTTTGATGTAAAACAAGCCACAAGAAACTTTTAAGTTTCTGAGGAACCTTAAGTTTCCAAATCCATCCCCAATCGCGATTCTGAATATGATGATCAACAATTAAATCATATGCACTAGATGTGGAGAATTCTCCATCAGAGGATTTAATCCATCTGGGGGTATCTTCTCCAGCATTAACTTTGGGTGGTTGTAGCTGTAGAATAGCTGCAACCATAGATAATGGGAAGGAGTTGTGCAAATGATTTAAATCCCAATCACCATGTGCATCAAGAAGAGACTCCACAGTAATATGCTCAAAATTTGGGGTTTGATTGGTAGGTGTGTTCAAGCTCATTTCAAAAGCTCCATCACCACACCACCAATCTTTCCAAATCCTCACTTTGTTACCTTTACCAAGCGTCCATCTAACTCCTTGAACTAGGAGCTCCCTGGTATTGAGGATACCTTTCCAGATGTGAGACATTCTTTTGCCTTTCTTCTTAACTAAGAAGGGCTGCATACCCAAGTATTTATGTTTTAACACATCGACCCAGAGAGTATTTTCCTCAGTTAACATTTTCCATCCCAATTTGGATAGAAGAGCTAGATTTTGATCTCTAGCCTTACGAATCCCAAGACCCCCATCTTTTTTCAACTTACAAACCTGGTCCCAATTGACAAGGTGCACTTTTTTTTTCTTAAGGATATCACCCCAAAGAAAGTTTTTGTTAATCTTATCAATTTCATCACAAACTTTCCTTGGGAGTTCCATAGTTTGCATGGTATAAGCTGGCATAGCACTCGTTACAAATTGTATCAGGGTTGTTCTCCCTGCCAAGGACAACATCCCAGATTTCCACCCAGCAAGTTTTTTCCTCATGTTTTCCAAAATGAATAAATAATGATTTTTGGACGCTCTATCATGCAATAATGGGGTCCCAAGGTATTTCCCCAAATTCCCAGTTAGAGGAATGCCACACATATGACTGAGCTGAGATGCTCTTCTTCTGGCAATATTAGGAGACACAAACATATGGGATTTATGAAGGTTAACCTTTAATCCCGAGATGTCACTAAACTCATTCAATACTTGCAAAATAGTATTATAGTTATGTTCATTTGCTTTAGCAAACAAAATCAAATCATCCGCAAAGAAAAGATGTGAGATGTTAGGACCATTCGTAGCCAAGCTAATCCCATTCCAGTTTTTACCTTTCACTTGTTGGCAAATCATGGCTGAGAGACGTTCCATGCATAACACAAACAAATATGGGGATAAGGGATCCCCTTGTCTTAATCCCTTAGCAGGTTGGAACTCGTCAAGGGGTTCCCCATTCCACAAAATAGCTGTTTTCACACTAGTGATACAACTCATAATCAGGTTAACCAAATTCTCAACAAAATGGAACTCACATAGAGTTTGGTGAAGGAAGTTCCAAGAAATGTTATCATAGGCCTTTTCAAGATCAATTTTAAAAACCATGAAGCCCACCTTCCCTTTTTTCTTTTTCAAAGTATGGATAGCTTCCTGGGTGATTATGATATTATCATGGGTGGATCGACCCAGAATGAAGCTACTCTGGTTAGGGCTAATTAAATCATTCAAAACAGGCCTAATTTTGTTAGCAAGGATTTTTGAAATAATTTTGTAAGTAACATTACACAAGCTAATAGGCCGGAATTGCTTCACACTCTCAGGGTTAGAAATTTTAGGAATAAGAGCTACAAGAGTTCTATTAATCGCAGGGGGAATGGTATAAGAAGTAAAACAATTTTGAACAAAATTGATCACAGATTGGCCCACAGTCGGCCAAAAGGTATGGTAAAAAATCGCTTGGAAACCATCCCTACCTGGGGCCTTAAAAGTTTTAATATTCTTAACAGCCCTCCAAATGTCATCAGCAGAGACATTCCTACACATTTCTCTTTGAGCCTCAAGGCTAATATGCTTAGTCAGATTACTCCAATGTTCAAGGCTAATGGTATGAGTATAAGCAAATAGGTTTTGAAAGTAATCATTAACTAAATTTTTTAACTGCATGGGGTTATCAACCCAAACCCCTTCCTCATTTTTCAACACTTCAATTTTGGTTTTCCTTCTCTTGATAATGGTAGACATATAAAAAAATTTGGTATTCCTCTCACCCTGAGTGATCCAGTTAACACGGGATTTTTGAAACCAGAATAACTCTTCTTGGTATAAAACTCTATTATATTCAGTAGTAAGCTCATTTTCCAATTTATGTAGTTATGGGAATAGGTCTTGGCTTGGGAAATTTGGATCCCATTAATCCTGCCAAGCAACCAGCGCTTACGACGGAAAATATTACCAAAAATATTTTTATTCCAATCCTGCAAGGCAGTGGTCATGTACTCCAAATTTCCCAAGAGGTTATCACTCTGCCTGGGCCAATTATTATCAACAATTGTACTGAAATTCTCATGTGACAACCAAGCAGCTTGAAATTTAAAAACATTGCTGGGAGGACTAGAAAGATTTGTACCTTGAGTATGGATGAGAAGAGGAGAGTGATCTGAGTAGGTCCGAGGCAAGTTACGGACATAACCCTCCGGAAATAAGGTTCGCCATTCTGTGTTGCAGAGTGCACGGTCCAGTCTCACCATTGTATTAGCCCACCCTTTCCTATTATTAGTCCAAGTGAGTCTCGGGCCAACACATCCTAAATCCATGAGGTTGCAACTACTTATTCTATCAGAGAATTTCTGTCTCTTTCTTAGACTCTGACTTAGGCTTTGAGATGTAGGAATTGAGAAGCTTCGTTTATCCTCAGAGCTGGAATAGTCATTAAAGTCCCCTGCTACAAGCCAAGGTTCGTGTGTGTGTTGAGCCAATGTTGTCAGATCATTCCAGAGTTCATCTCGCAGACGAATATTCGGGCTAGCATATACTGCAGATAATACCCAGTCAGGATAGTCTTGTCTTGAAATGGTAGCTGTGATCATTTGTGAAGAAGCATCATGAACTCTCACATTAATTTGGCTAGGATTCCACAACAACCAAATACCTCCACTTCGTCCAATCGGGTCTACATGAGCTGAAGCTGTGTACCCCAGATTGTTGAAAAACATGCCCATTGTATTGATCTCGACTTTTGTCTCCATAAGTATGATCATGTCCGGCTTGTGTAGTCTTACAAGTTCCCGCAGATTCCTCATGAATCGGGCATTTCCAGCACCCCTACAATTCCATATAATCATATCCATGGACGACAGATTGTGAGATGGCCAATCCTCTGCCTCAGTCAGACCTAGAAGGTTTCGCACACTCTTCCGATCTACCTCCAGCGGCTTCGCGGGTTTCACAAGCACCATATGCCTCACGGTGTGTGAATCTATCTCCCACTATGGTTGGATCAGCAACTTCACCTCTTCTAGCCACCAGTCTATTTCGACGTAGTGATACACTTCTTTCTCTAGTTCTAAGAACATCAGCGTCCTGAACTGGTCCACTCGGTGCTCTAACATTGGGAGGTTCTCTACCATGTCCTCCATTAGAGTGCCCCTCCTTTCTGAATAGTAGATCTGGAGGTTTAGTGTTGCTGTTTAGTACACAGATACCAGGGACAATGGCCGTATTCAAAACATTGGGAGTTTTTCCTGTGGCTGCTGCTGTAGTAGCGGGAAGAGAAATAGGGTTTCCTTGGACATTCAGCACGTTTGGGCTAGTTTGTGGTCCTTTTAGCTGGGAGGATTTTGGGCTATCACAACCTGTCTTCCTTTTTTCTTTGGGCCCAGTTACAACATCCAGCCCGAAATCTGCCTCTCTATCCTTCATGTGTTTAGTTGGGCCTTTTGGACTTTGTTTTTGCACATATGTAAAGTCTCCTTGAATAGGTTGAGGGTCCATGTCGAGATCAACATATTGACTTTGAGCTACTTTAATCCCCTGGGCTGTACTCGTTTCTCCCTGGTCTTGGTATGTCTGAAGACTTTCAAATCGATTGGTCCTATGGATATATGACTTCTGCTTCTGCTTACCGTGTTGATGTTTTCTTCTAGTGGTTGCTATGGTCCACGGCCCATAACCTTGGTTATCTTGCTCCATAGATGAATCTTTATTGATTTGTCCATTGGGCTGTGGTTCCCTCGGCCCAGACTCTGTGCCCGTTTGGGTAACGGTCATATTCGATATCTTCTTCTCCGGCTGAATCACCGGAAAGTCTGGGCATTTCTCTTTCCGATGACCAACACGACCACAAGCAAAACACAGCAGATGTAAATGTTCATACTCCACAACGTAATGGTAGCGTCCAATGGTAATATGTGATATGAGCGGTTTGCGTAGATCCATCTCAACACATACCCTTGCATACTTCGCCCGTACTGCTATGGCGGTATTAATGTCCACCTTCAAGGGCTTTCCAAACACTTTCGCAATATGATAGAGGACCTTTTCGTCATAGTATTCAATAGGCAAATTTGGGAATCTCACCCAAATAGCGGTGGTATCCTCTTCTGCCTCATCAGATTTAAAATCAGGTTGCCATTTTTGGACTGTTACATAACGATCCATCACTACCCATGGACCTCCAGTGAACACCTTAGAGTAGTCCTCCATCATTTCGAATTTTACAATGAAGAAACCATTTCCAATATCTAGAGTTTCAAACCCTGCTTGAAGATTCCACAACTGGCGCATCCTATTAACAAACAAATTATAGCCAATATTATTTCCCAAGAGTCTTACAATGAGGCAATTCTTCCATGGTTCTCGGACCTTTTTTAGGAGGCTAGCAGGTAGCTTAATGACCGGAATCGAACCATTTCTTTGGGTCTCTGAGGCATCCTCTGTTACGTCTTCCTTGTCCATTTCCTCATCAAAGGATAAATAGGCCGCCTCACTGTCAAAGCTTCGTTCTCTCTCGGTCTCATTAAAACGAGATCGTAGGAGGGCTTGCTTGAAAGATCTCTGGGCTCCCAGATTATCCTCCGGTAACTTTTCAATGTTGGCATTGCCGACATCCGTTCCTTCCTCCATCTGTTCATCTTGCTTTTCCAAACTATTTCCTTGATTCTGCAGTAGTTCCCCACCATTTTCATCACTAGGTTTCACTTTTTTCTTACTCCGATCAAGGTAATCTTGCTCTTCCGACGAGGTTGCGAGGTTACTCGTTTCAGTTCCAACGGTCATCTTGCTCTCGAAAGTTGTCCGTTGGTTCATATTTTTGCCTCATTGGCCTGTCCAACCACTAAATTTAATTCATTCATTGCCCAAGCAATAGGAGTGTTTTGGAAAGATAGTTAAAATAATTTTTTGATTTTTTTAATTTTTTTGTGAGAGAAGAAAGTGGGTTAAAAGTTGGGAAGTGGCTTAAACCACTTCCCAAAATAGCCCATAATAATATAACTATGTATTAATTTTGTGTAATCATAAAATCAGTAAATTTTGAATTAGATTTTTATAAAAAAATCATTTTAGAATTTGCGTATTATCAGTATAAGTATAACTGCTGGATGCCCGTATAACTAGGTCTAAAAATTTTTTGCACCTAAAATCTTGAAGGGAGTATATTTTCAAGTCCTAAAATTTGATCTAAGATGGTATCTTATGATTTGTTCTAGATGTATGCCATTTGACCCAAAAAATAATTTATTTTTTTATTTTTTAAAGTGGAATTAGTCATGTAGAGTATAAAGGATCCTTTTCAAAACTTTTTTTTAGTTGAGAACTATCCCATCCTTCCTATCAACATGACATGATGAGTTTTTTAAGAAAATTAAAAAAATTAATTGTTCTAGTCAAGTTAGTTAGGCTTTTTATTTCTAATCACCGTATTTTTTATTTTTATTTTTTTTTGTAGACAAAGATATAAATTGAGTTTATTTGGTGTAATATTTTTTAAGTTTTAATAATTGAAGTTAAGAGTATTATTCCTCTTGTTTCCAGATAATCAATTCATTTTAACTTAATAAATTATTTTTATTTTATAGGTTATAAACAAAAGTTAACTACACATTATAAATTACACTAAAAGGTGGATTGTGTGTTTAAGCTTACAATGTATGACATTTTAGTAAGTTAAATTTTTATTTATTTATTTTTTTAAATTTCAATAATAGAGAGAAAGGTTGGCGGAGATTGAAACGCTTATTAACTTAGAAGTAATGTTAGAGATCATAAAAAAAATATCATGAACGATTCTCCACTATTGGATTACAAATATAATAAAATACCACACACTAATCAAATGATGAAAATTTTTCATGAAACATTTCATAATATTTTTTACATAATCCTTAATATTATTTTTAACTTAGGCATGGTCATTACATGCCATGCGGTGACTCAAGCAATAATTACATTTGTTTAAGGTGTACATTGCTACAATTTAATAATAAACTTATTTCAAATTGCCTTGTAGAGGGCAAAGTGTCTATATTAACAAATAAATAAAGTGTGTCGGTGGATGTGGATTTGTTTATAGGATGTGGAATTATGACCCCATTTGTTGTGCATGAGAAAAATAAAGAAAAAATATTCTCTTCATATGAATTTTTATCTTGAAAATTATTTGAAAGTATAGAATAAGGTTGGTAGAATGTGAATGACATTTAAAATGATTGTAATTCATAAATATCTTTTCTACATACTATTCTAAATATTTTTAAAATATATTAGAATTGTGACATATGTATAAACTATTGATTTTAATAGTATGCCAAAATCCTTAAACCAAACTTTTATTTACAAAAAACTGCTCTAATAATGTGTCAAATTTGTCACATCACCAAAGAACAATAATACTAACTTAAATTTTTTGAGCAATTAATTTAACAATAAAAAATTAATAAGAAAATTAAAATGGAAATTTTTTAGTGATATAATTAAAAAAATAAAAATTACTGCGTGAGAGCATCTTTAATCATTTACAAATTCTTTCATCAAATTCAAAACTAATGAATGAAGAGCTAAAATTGAGCTCCAATCATTTCATCAAACTCGTATCAAATCAAGAGTGACGAAATTTTTACAAAATCAAAATTGAACTAAATCATTTATCAAATTTTCAACAATCATATTTTTGCTTAAAGTTGATGAAATTTTTAAAAGAGTAAGGATTAAAAATGATTTTCTCATTAAAAAAATTGTTAAACCAGGTTATTATGATGCATCAAATAAATTTTTTACACAAATTTAATATTAAAAAAAATAAGAATTAGAGATACTCTAACAAATAAAAAAATTTGTCAAAACAATTTTAAATTTTATTGCTACTACATACTTTTATGACTTGTTTTGATAAATAAATTAAAAATTGATTTTTTAATTTTTTTAAAAAATGTATAAAAAAATATATAAAAATAATATGATCCAAATAAATTAAAAAATTAGTTTTTAGCCAAATTTCAAAACAGATAGTGGTTGATGATGTCATGTGCAACAATACCACTTATCGCAGAGAATAATTTCTCCGTCCGCAGACACGTACGTATACAGATCAGAGACGGTTGGTGAGGTCTCACGGTCGATAAAGTGTTCTCTTGTTCCACACGTCAAAAGTTACGAGACCCATCACGAGCAACATCCCACGTGTCATGCGATCTATGGATCTACGTATTAATCAAACTTTTGCTTGTTTTTAATGGAGGTTTTAATGATGCAAGGCCCCATGCTTCTTTCTAACATAACTCAAAGACTGTATCTATCCAATGATGATGGGATATAATTTAAAATATTTTTAATATTTGTAATTTTGGTCGAGTCAGTAATAATGTTATAATTACTGTTGATACATTAGTTAGTCTTCATTTGGGAAGTGAGTTGACTTTTTGACTTTTTAACTTTTTTAACTATTTTAGCCTGGGTTAAAAAACTTAGTTTGGAAAGGATTTTTTTGCTTTTTGATTTTTTGACTTTTTTTGTGAGAGAAGAATGTAATGATTATGGATTGGATATAATATTTTGTTTGTTGTAACTAAAATAACCTGTTTTGTCTTTTATGGCTAAAATAGCCACAAAAGCCCTTGTCAAACGGAGCCATACACTAATTAGTACAAATAACATCACTCTATGTTCACTAGGCTTCGTTTGGGAAGCCTTGGTTGGGGCTTTTTTGGCTATTTTAATCACAAAAAATAAAATAGACTTTTTAGCCTAATAAGACAAAACATTACATCCAACCCATAATCATTACATTCTTTCTCTCACAAAAAATTTAAAAAAAGTCAAAAGGCCTTTCCAAATCAAACTTTTTAACTCCAGACTAAAATAGTCAAAAAAATTAAAAAGTTAAAAAACCAACCTACTACCCAAACGGAGACGTATGTAAACATTGGTTTTTCTTTTCTATGGTGCACTATACACCAAAAATGTCACTAAATCCAAATTAGAGGGAAAAAAATCCAAATGTTTCATTGATGATAAATAAAATTAGATGTAAAAAATGAGATGGCTTGCTCAAAAAAATTATTTCTTTTTATTTAATTATAGATAGGAGGCAAAGTGAATGGTTATTGAAATTACTTATCATATAAGGATTGTTTAGAATGATTTAAAAATATATATTTTTTAACTTTTTATAAAAAGATGTGTAAAGTGGTAGAGAGGTAATGTAATTCAAATAAGATAAAAAAAAATGTGCTAAAGTAGATTGATCTAAATAATGCTATGATATATGCACCTCTGTTGTGCATTTTTGTAGTATATATTACGAATTTTTGTGATAAATATTATGTATTTTTTTATAAAATTATGATAATTTATGATTTAAAACTAAAATTACATATTTTGTAATAGTGTTATACATAAAATAAAATAAAAATGGCGGAGTTTACCTAACAAGGTGCATATCATAAAATTTCTCTATAATTTTACTTGTCATAATTTTTTAATATATGATACACCAAAACTACTATTAATGTACCGATCCATAGTTTAAATAATAATTTTTTATAGAGTTTGTACGGGAAAGAAATAAACCTTTTCGTATAATCCTGTTGATCAAGTCTGCGCTCCTCCGTACGACGTTGTTCTACTACCTGAAAATACAAACGTGAGCTGGCCGGCGGGTGTGTGCCGGAAACCTCTCCGATGCCTAAGTCAGCAAACTAGACAAATAGACAAAAGCTCTGTATATTCGGGAATCAAAATTGCGTTACCTCTCCATAGGTGATGTTTATGGGATTTTATAGGTTCCGTGTGGCACAATCCAAATAGGACTCTTATTCCTCCATGTAGAGTCCTCCAAGGATTCATACTCCTGAAAGATAATGTTTATCCTTCAACACCCCCCTCACTGCTTAAACCAAGTGAGATGGTTTTACCATGGTCGGACTCCAATGTGGCCGAAGTAAGCATGGCCATGCTGAGCCACGGGGGTAGACCGAACTATGCTTAGTTCAGTTCTCCATTCCACTGCTCTTACCTCGGCTCTACTTGCCCAAACCATGCTAACCATAGTATTGCTTCGACCGATCTAACAACTAGCTTGGTCCGACCGAGCTAGTCGCGCTATGCCGCGACCGGACTAACTCTGAAGGTGGATATCTTGCGACCGATCTGCCCGTTGTACTCTTCTGGACCGAGATAACATTAGGCACTCCTGGGACCGGACTAACTTTGAGGCCTTCCTATTCTGCCTTTTGTACTTCGGCCCATATCGGCCCTTACTTAGCTCAGCCCAATTTTATATAAAAATTACCCTCTCAATTGCCCCTTAATTCTATCTGCAAAGCATGATAGGGATTACCTGTTTATCAGCCGAGCTAAAGTTTTTTAAGCCTCTCCAGCCGAACTAAACCCCTTTAGTCTTTCCAGCCGAGCTAAAACTCTTAAGCCTTTCCAGCTGAGCCAATATTCACACCGGGCTCTGCTCATTCGGTCAAAACGTCTCTTCAATCTCAGCAACTGAACCGTTTCCCATTCCAATGACACGTGGCAGCCTCTGATTGGCCCTTCGCAGCTGTCACGCCGCCTTCGTATTTCGCGAGATTTGAACAGTCCCGCCTTTTTTCGTCCTTTACACAAAACAAACTTTCCATCTCAAATCATTTATTCATGAGCTTCCACTGTTTCAATCTCTTCTTTCTCTCTCACATTCCCCCATTGTTTTGCGGTCTTTGAAGCTCCCTGAGTTCACGTTCTTCGCTGTTGCTGCTGCTCCCATCTCCAGTTCCTTCCTCTTCATCTGGTAAGCATCACAAACTTGTTTCTCTTTTCTTGCTTTACGTATTTTGTTTAATCCATAGTTTTTAGATCTGTGTTTTTGAAAAACACTCTCATTCCACTTGCTTTTGCCTGGTTCACTTCTGGAAAAATGTAGAAATAAGAACACTTGAACACATACAATATCCTGAGAAACACTGGTTTTTTATCCAAAATAACCACGTAACCGAACTAAGAGGTAGTTTGTGTTGGGAGGCCTAGGCACACCTCACAACCGAACTAAAACTCGCACTATACTTGTAGCTCTTAGAAAACCAAACCACCTTTGTTTTAGCCGAGATAATAAACTAACCGAGCTAAGTCTAAACTTCGTATACTTGAGAGCCTTAATTTCGACCGGGCTAAGTCTTCGGGGCTAAGCCAGCTTTCTTAGTTTTTAAACCGAACTCAGAAAGCTGTCCCTAGAGGCTCAACCGGTCTAACAAAACCCCCTCATTGACCGAGCTATTGGATCGCTTGCCCAGACCGAGCTAACAGATCCCTTTCTCAACCGAGCTACCAAGCACCTTGTTGACACCAAGATAAAAACATGTAGAATCCCACCTAGCCGAAGTAGGGCTTCTTTTATCTTGCTTTTACTTTGTAGCACGGTCCAACGAGCTGTGCTTAACACCTCTGTTTTCCACTTTGCAGACTTAGGTTCCCCAGGCACTCCTCTGAACGCTCAACCGAGCTACTGAGCACAAATTTTCGGCCGATCTAATTTATTCATAACTTATAAAATAAATGGGGAAGTATAGGTTTTTGGTAGAAACACCTGGTGGTATGGCCGAATTCCGAAGGGAGTACAATATCCTTGACGATGTCCACCTTACCCTAGCCAAGAAAGACGTCACACCATGGGAAAAAGAAGGCTATGTACGTTTTACCCTGTTATAAATAATAGAAACCGGACTAAGATTTCCAGTCCAACCCTTGATCTGTGAATTCCTTAGATAAACCAGAATATGCCCAACCCAGCTTTCCACCAATTCATACCGTATGATAATGGGAATAGCCGAACTAAACCGCCAAGCCGATCTCAACCTCGGTCTAGCCGAACTGTTCCACCAATATTCGTTAGGATCAAAAGAGGATGGGTGGGTCTACTATTTAAGAATACGCCGTCGCCGAGAAAAGATAATAAAAGATACACCGGATAAAGACTTAAATGATGACAATTTTTTCTGGGTGTCTGGGAATTTTGAAGATCACCAAGCCCAGATTCCTGGCCGACGTATAAATTGGAAAAAAGGAACACCTGGTATAGTTACTTCGGTTTCTTTGCATGTTTCGTTTTATTTCGGTTTCACCTTTCGAACCGAACTAACTGTTGTCTTCTTCATGCAGATTCAGCCCATCTTCTGTCATTATACAGTCATCCCAACCTAGACACACTTCGCGCCGCACTACGACTCGAAGAGAGAAGTTGGGCAAAGCTACTGAACGTTGAGTCGACCTACAGATATAGCGACCGCCGAAAAGCCAGAGTGACCGACTTTCTATTAGAGGACGCCCCTGAACCGGACCCAACCTTGCCACAAATAAACCTAGTCCATCTGACAGCTGAACAAGAAATGGCAAAAAGGAGCAGAGTATGGGCACTTCTGACCGAAACAAATAGAGCCGAAGTACCGCCACTGAACCAATCAACAGAAACTGTGGTGGCTCTTCCCTCTCAACAGCCTTCGACATCTCAGGCGAACAAGCGTGCCCGGACTAGCCAAACCGAGCAACGCCTTGTTGACGAGGATGAGACCATTCTTCCACCCAGCCCTCAACCAAGCCCTCAACCGGAGCACTCTGATCGAGCTGGCTCCTCCAAATGGGCTCCAAAACTCACTTTCCAAAACCGAGATATCCAGGAAACCGACTCGATGGTCGCAGAGAAGGATTACGTACTGGCCTTCAATCTGGCCAAGAGTGTGTGTCTTCCAAAAGACATGGAGCACCACCACAATCAACTGAACACCGAACTGAAGTCCATCCGGTCGTCAACTAAATCAATGATTCTGGTAAGTAGCTTTTTTCGATCTTTCTAATTTTTTCAAGTTTCAGCTCGGCTAAAAAGAAACAATTCTTTTACAGGCCATTCAGAAAAACAATATCACACATAGGCGAGTGTTGGAGCTGAGGAAAACCACAAGGCAGGCAGTGGCGGAAGCCGAAGCCAAGACTGCCGAATTAAAACAATCACAAGCAAAGATGGCCGAGCTGGAGGCCGAGGTAACTCGTCTAAACGGACTAGTTGCCTCGGCTAACAGTGACAAACAGCGAGCTCTTACCGAGATGAAAGATAAATATTTGTGGGAGATGGCACAGCTTGAAGGTGATAAAGACGCCGAAATAACAGTTCTGAAGAAGAAAGCTGAAGACGCCGAGCTGAAGGGTTTCAAGGAAGGCGAGGCTGCATACATCCAGCAGTGTGAAGCTGCGAAGGACTTGTTCTTCAAATGCGACTAGAGAGGTGCTGTGGAGCAGCTCGTTTGTGGGCCCGACACCGAGGTCTACAATGCTCCACAGTATTTCATTCCGGCCTCACTGGCGGAGTATGCTGCCGACCTCCAGAAGCAATTTCTCGAAGCACCTGACGATGAAGAAGAAGATGAGTAAACTGAGACTCCGATTATTAATGAGCCTATCAATGATCAATCAGCTCGGTTGGAGCCAGTGGTTGAAGACTTGACGACCGAAAACATGCTTCCAACAGAGACTAGGCTTCAAACCGAGACTGCTCTAACCTCTGAAACCGGAGTCAGTGTTGATATTGAAGCCGATCTCGAAGATCTTTTTTAACTAATTCTGTAATTTTTTCTTTCTTGGACTTGTAACCGGGCTGCGGCCCCTCCTGTGTACCTGTTCTTTACTTCAATGAAAATCTTCTTTTGTGCTCAACTCTTATTCCGATTTTTGATTTGTATGCTTGCACTTGTAATGAATTTTACCATGAACTATTTTGCTCGACTGTGATCTCGGTTTGAATGCTTACTTTCTAACTGCAATTTGAAATATTTTTAGGCAATCTGAGTAGGCTTACTAGCCAACCACTCTTTTAGCCGATATACTTATTTCGGCTGAAGAGTACTAAGAGTTGGTTTAATCCAGCCAACCACTCTTCAGCCGACATACTTTCTTCGGCTGAAGAGTAATAAGAGTTGATTTAATCCAACCAACCACTCTTCAGCCATACCCTTACTTCGGCTGAAGAGTAACAAGAGTTGGTTTAATCCAGTCAACCACTCTTCATCCATACCCTTACTTCGGCTGAAGAGTACAAAGAGTTGGTTTAATCCAGCCAACCACTCTTCAGCCATACCCTTACTTCGGCTGAAGAGTACAAAGAGTTGGTTTAATCCAGCCAACCACTCTTCAGCCATACCCTTACTTCAGTCATACCCTTACTTCGGCTGAAGAGTACAAAGAGTTGGTTTAATCCAGCCAACCACTCTTCAGCTGATATACTTACTTCGGCTAAAGAGTAATAAGAGTTTGGTTTAGTCCAGCCAACCATTCTTCAGCCATACCCTTACTTCGGCTGAAGAGTAACAAAAGTTGGTTTAATCCAGCCTACCACTCTTCAGCTGATATACTTACTTCGGCTGAAGAGTAATAAGAGTTGGTTTAATCCAGCCAACCACTCTTCAGCCATACCCTTACTTCGGCTAAAGAGTAACAAGAGTTGGTTTAATCCAGCCAACCACTCTTCATCCATACCCTTACTTCGGCTGAACAGTACAAAGAGTTGGTTTAATCCAGCCAACCACTCTTCAGCCATACCCTTACTTCGGCTGAAGAGTACAAAGAGTTGGTTTAATCCAGCCAACCTCTAAGTTGGTTTTTCCAGCCAACTTAGAATAAAGTGTTTGGTTATTCCGGCCAAACGTCATGCAGCCTGGATCCTTATCCTAGGCTTAGGAGGGGTGTTGGTTTAATCCAGCCAACCTCCAAGTTGGTTTTTCAGCCAACTTAGAATAAAGTGTTTTTTCTGCCCCTAACTCACTAATTTACTAAAACAAACTTTTACAACGAAAAATGCTTATACTGAAAAGAAAACTACTTGTTTGATTGAGAAAGGGAAAAAGTTACACATAATTAAAAAGAAAAAAGCTAAAAATAAAATAACTTGAGATTGGCAGTATTCCATGGCCTGAGAATTGTCTTGTCGTCCTCATCTTCTAAGTGGTATGCCCCTTTGCCTGCTAATCCAACCACTTTGTAAGGACCTTCCCAATTAGGCCCTAACTTGCCATCTCCTGATACCAATGTGTTTCCCATTACTTTGCGCAATTCCCAATCTCCGATCTTAAATTGTCTTGGATGCACTGTTTTGTTATACTTTCTGGACAGTTCTTGTTGGTAGGAGGCGATGTGAACCAATGCTCTGTCTCTTCTTTCTTCCGCAAGGCCAAGTTCCAATGCTATGGCTTCGCCGTTTAAGTCTGGATCAAAGTTTTCGCTTCGAATCGTGGGGAGGCCAACTTCCAGTGGTATTACTGCCTCCATGCCGTATGCTAAGGAGAATGGTGTTTCTCCTGTCGATCGCCGAGGTGTGGTGCGGTAAGCCCATAAAACATGAGGGAGTTCTTCTGTCCACTTGCCTTTTGCTTTCTCTAACCTTTTCTTCAATCCATCTAAGACGACCTTGTTTGATGCTTCTGCCTGACCATTTGCATAGGGATATGCCGGTGTAGAATTGTAGAACTCTATCTTGTACTCTTCACAAAAGCCTCTGAAAATTCTGCCGTCGAACTGAGTGCCGTTGTCTGAGATTAATGCTTTTGGTATGCCAAATCGAGTGATGATGTTTTGCTAAACAAACTTCTTCACATCTTTTTCCTTGATGGAGGCCAAGGCTTCTGCTTCCACCAACTTTGTGAAGTAGTCGGTTGCTGCAAGAAAGAACTTCCTGTTGCCTGGTGCTGTTGGAAGTGGCCCTACTATGTCTAAGCCCCACATTGCAAAGGGCCATGGGCTAGTGAGATGTAGAAGTTCTCTGGCAGGTTGGTGTATTTGGTGTGCAAACTTTTGACACTTTTCGCATTTTTTGACATATTTCTCTGAATCTGCCTGCATGTATGGCCACCAATATCCTTGCAAAATTGCCCTGTATGCCAGTGATCTTCCTCCTTGATAACTTCCGCATACGCCCTCATGTATTTCGAATAAGAATGCTTCCACTTTGCTGGGGTGAACACACTTTAGGTAGGGTCCTGAGAACGACTTTTTATACAATGCCAAAGATGGGGAGAGCCAAAATCGCTGCGACTTCGCTCTTATTCTGTTGGCTTCTTTCTTTCCTTCCGGTAAGGTGCCATCTTTTAGGAACAGAATGATGGGATCCATCCAAGAGGGTCCTAGCTCTGCGCAACATACCTCTTCTGCTTCGGGGTCTTCAATGCTTGGTCTAGGTAGGTAGTCGATCAGTAAAGGATGAGGGATGGAAGTGTCTGCCATTGAGGCAAAGCCTGCTAGTTCGTCCGCTCTGCTGTTTTCTTCCCTGCCAATTTGTTCTATCCTGACTACTTCAAATTTTTTCATCTCTGTTCTGACCAACTCTTGGTATTTGGCCATCCTGTCATCCTTTGCTTCGTAGTCGCCAGATATTTGGTTTACCACCAGCTGTGAGTCGCTATATACCATTAGCTCGGTGGCCTTCATGTAGAACGCTGATTTGAGGCTTACAAGAAGCGCTTCATACTCCGCTTCGTTGTTTGATGCTGAGAAGCCAAGGTTGATTGCCTGTTCCACTACAAGGCCGTCTGGAGAGATGAGGACTATGCCAAGTCCTGCTCCATGCCGGTTGGATGCTCCATCCACAAAGAGCTTCCACATCTCTCCAACAAACAACTTCCAACAAGTGGAGGGATTAGATGATGCCTTGGGATCTTCCATGTTGGTGGTGTTTTCTTCTTCATGGTTCATGCCGGCTGTCTGCCCCTCGCCATCTGGTTGTACCAAGTCTTGATTTGTTGGTGAGTCTTGACTTGATGTAGCATGGTTTGTTTCTTCCTTTCTTGTTGTACTCGGGTTTGCCTTGGGACTTGACTGAGTATCCAGTGCCAGGGGTTGCGTTATTCCGACGTCAACTTCCATCCCTAGTTCGGTTGTTTCAGTCAGGTCGACTGGGCAGATATGATGACTTCCTGGGGTGAATTCTGCGACAAAGTCAGCCAAAGCTTGTGCCTTTATTGCGGTTCTGGGCTGGAATTTGATGTCGAATTGTCCCAACTCTATTGCCCACTTCAGAATTCGCCCGGAAAAGTTCGCCCTTTCAAAGAGAGCTTTCAATGGAAAGGCTGTGAGGACAATTATGGTGTGGGCATGAAAGAAATGCGACAACTTTCTTGAGGCCATCATCAAGGCTAGGGCCAGTTTTTCTAGTGGCAGCGCCCAGTAATGTCTTGCTGACATAAAAGATGGGTAGATGTTGGATTCCTTCTGCACGGACCAATACTGCGCTAATTACGTGCTGTGAGACTGCCAGGTACAAGAAGAGTTCTTCTCCAGGAATTGGGTTTACAAGTAGTGGTGGAGGAGACATGTATTCCTTCAAGCTTTCCAGAGCTCGGTTGCATTCGTCGTCCCATTCAAACTTGGCTTTTAGAGCGTGGAAGAATGATCGTAGTCTGTCTGATGACCGGCTTATGAACCGATTGAGCGCAGCTGCCATGCTGGTGAGATGCTGCACTTCTTTGACTAAGTTAGGCCTTTCCAGATCCTGAATTGCCTTGATCTAAGATGGGTCTGCCTCAATACCCCGGTTGGTCACCAGGAAGCCCAGGAATTTGCCAGATCCTACTCCGAATGCACACTTCGACGCGTTGAGGCATAACTTGTGCTTCTTCAGGATCTCAAACATCTCACCTAGGTCCTTGAGATGGTCATTCTCATCTTTGCTCTTGACCACCATATCGTCGATGTAAGCCTCCATTGTTCTGCCTAACAACGGTTCAAACATCTTGGTGACCATTCTCTAGAATGTTGCCCCTGCGTTTTTTAGGCCAAAGGGCATGACCTTGTAGCAGTATAGACCTCTTGGAGTTGTGAAGGATGTCACTTCTTGATCTGGTTCGTACATGGCAATTTGATGGTAGCCTCTGTATGCATCCAGAAAGCTAAGTCGGTTGTGCCCCGCCGTTAGGTCTACTAGTTGATCTATCCGTGGTAGAGGAAAACTGTCTTTTGGGCATGCCTTGTTGACTGTTTTGTAGTCGACGCAGACACGCCACTTGCCATTCTTTTTTGGCACTACGACTGTGTTGGAGATCTATCTTGGGTAGTGTACTTCTCTGATTGCCCCTGCCTTTAGCAGGTTTCCTACTTCTTCCGCCACTATCTCGGCGTGGTGGAGTGCCAATCTGCGAGTTCGCTGAATGATTGGTCTGGCGGATGGGTGGACATTGAGTTAGTGACAGATGAAGTTTGGATCAATGCCTGGCATGTCGTATGGAGTCCAGGCGAACACTTCGATGTTAGAGGTCAAAAATTCTAAGACCTCTAACCTCTCAGTGTTGGACAACGACGAACCGAGCAAAAAGAACTTATCCGGGTTCTTTTTATCTATTCTTACCTCTACCAAGTCTTCCATTGCTTTTTGATTAGCTGCTTTGCCGACATCTGCGAACAGTTTATTGCTCTCAGGTTCTTCCACCGAATGAACGTATCCTTTGGCAGCGCGGCTGCCATTCACCGTGACAAAGCATTGCTTGGACATAATCTGATCTCCATAGACCTCTTCAATTACACCGGTGTCGTTAGGGAACCGCATTACTTGGTGGTAGGATGACGCCACCAATCGCATGGCATGCAGCCATGTTCTGCCCAAGATGATGTTATAAGTGGAGGGGACTTTTAATACCCAGAACTCCACTTGTTTCGTCACGCTTCCTGCCTTGACTAGGAGGATTATTTTGCCAACGGGCCATTCTGGCATGGAGTTGAATCCAATCAGGGGAGATACGGCAGGTGCCAAGTCTTTGTCTTGTAACTTCAACTGTTTGAATGTTTCGTAGTACATTATTTCACATGAACTGCCTTGGTCTATCAAAATCTGCTTGACGTCAAAATCCTTGACTCGAAGAGTGACAACCAAGGCATCATTGTGAGGGCAATATATCCTTGCCAAGTCTTTATCCGAAAAGGACATGACGTTCGTGGCCTCTGTCTTTCCCTTCTTGATAGCAGGTTGGGCACTTAGTACCTCTCTTAAATGCTCAGCCTTTTTGATTGATCCTCTGAGCTCGCATACACGCTCAGGTTCAAAGACCCCATGTATCACATTGATCACGCCTTGAGGTGGGGCGTCGATTGGCATTCCGTTGTGGTTATTGTGGTCCTGGGGGGCTGGTTGCGTCCCTCCTTCAATGTATTTGTCCAGGTGACCTGCTGCCACCAACTCCTCCAGGTGCTGTCTCAATGGCGTGCAATTTTCAGTGCGGTGCCCCTTTTCTTTGTGGAAGGTGCACCGTGATCTTTCGTCATAGTCCTTCTGAGCCTCTCCTAGCTTAGCTGGCCATCTGACGAAAGGCTCATCGCATATTTCACTTAGAATTCGGTAGATCGGTTTTTTGAATACCGTGGTTATGGCAGTGCGGACTCTCAACCATCTTTTATCCTGGTCCTCTTCGTTGTCTCGTCTGCCACGTCCATTTCTGCTCGGGCGATCTACCGCATTGACCTTTGCTGAGGCCTTTTTCTCTGGTACCGCGGTCGTGTCAGATTTTGTTTTGGCACGTGCGCCATCCTCCTCCACCCTGATGTGCTGATGCACTCTCTCCATCAAGGCTTCCATGGTGAGGGGCGGTGTCATCGTGATTGAGTCCCTTAATCTGTTGCCGACTGGAAGGCCTCTTTTGTACTGTGCAATGGCGAGATTGGTGGGGCAGTCCCCAATCTGGTTGAAGGTCTCCCAGTAGCGACTATTGTAGGATCTTAAGGTCTCCTTGTCGCCCATGTCGATGGAGAGTAGTTGGTCGATCTCCACCGGGGTTTTAGTGTTTGTTCTGAACCTGGTTACAAACGCTTCCGCTAATTGTGCCCAGGAGGCTATGCTACCTTCAGGAAGTTTTTCGAACCAAGTCAAGCCTAGGTCGCCAAGGCTAGATGGGAAGAGGATGCACATCAAAGCCTCGTTTCGCCGATACACAGCCATGACCTAGCGAAAGTGGCTCAGGTGCGAATAGGGGTCCGTCTTTCCTTCATATGTAGTGAATTTGGGCTGAAGGAAGCCTGAAGGTAAGGGCACATTCTCAATTGCTGGAACAAACGGCGAAGTCTGCAGCCTCGCTAATGCTTTGTCCGTCGGTTCGTAGGCAGGGCGCGGCATTGGCATTCCAACCTCGACGCTTCCATGCGATCGAGGAGCCAACCGCTGTAAGGCAGACACTCTGTGTGGATCGCGTGCCCTGGCGTCCTCCTTCCATCGTGTCTTCTCTTCGAGCACGGTGCGTAAGTCGGATGATCTGGGCAACTCCGTCTGTCTGGATCTTGTTTGGTGCGTATGCGAGGGCCAATAGGTGTTTCCCTCAGTGTATGACCTCTCAATCCTCGTTCTCTCAGACCTGGAGTAATGAGTTCTGGAGGTTCTGGATTGAGTGTCGCCTGTCCTGAGGCTTTTACTCTCTGCTTGGGATGGTGTAGTATGTCTACTACGATCTTCCGAGTGGCGAGGGGGCGTCTTGCCTTTGCGCTCCTCTCCTGTCGCCACTCATTTTCCCTTCACCTGGCGCTTTAGAGATTCCATGTCCGCCGCCATTCGTCGTATCAACTCGTTCTGTTCCTTGACGCGATCTTCTAAGGCTTGAGGATCAATCCTCCGCCTTTGTCTCTCCGGACTCTGTGAACGAGAGTGACGAGGGCTGTTAGTCTGCCTTCTTCCCCTTGTATCCCTCCTGGGATTCTGTCGTTGTGGCTCCAAATCCGTCATAGGACGGATGAGAGGTAGACCTTCGCACTTCGCACCCCCTTCTGGTGTTTGTCCGTCGATGGCGGACTGTGGTAAATCTTCGTTGTGCGCCATTGATTCTTAAGAGGAAAAACTTGATCAAGAGGTTTTGTTCTTGTCTGAATTCCCACAGACGGCGCCAATTGTACAGGAAAGAAATAAACATTCTCGTATAATCCTGTTGATCAAGTCTGCGCTCCTCCGTACGACGTCGTTCTACTACCTGAAAATACAAACATGAGCTGGCCGGCGGGTGTGTACCGGAAACCTCTCCTATGCCTAAGTCAGCAAACTAGACAAATAGACAAAAGTTCTGTATATTCGGGAATCAAAATTGCGTTACCTCTCCATAGGTGATGTTTATGGGTTTTTATAGGTTCCGTGTGGCACAATCCAAATAGGACTCTTATTCCTCCATGTAGAGTCCTCCAAGGATTCATACTCCTAAAAGATAATGTTTATCCTTCAACACCCCTCTCACTGCTTAAACCAAGTGAGATGGTTTTACCATAGTCGGACTCCAATGTGGCCGAAGTAAGCATGGCCATAATGAGCCACGGGGGTAGACCGAACTATGCTTAGTTCAGTTCTCCATTCCACTGCTCTTACCTTGGCTCTACCTACCCAAACCATGCTAACCATAGTATTGCTTCGACCGATCTAACAACTAGCTTGGTCCGACCGAGCTAGTCGCGCTATGCCGCGACCGGACTAACCCTAAAGGCGGATATCTTACGACCGATCTGCCCGTTGTACTCTTCTGGACCGAGATAACATTAGGCACTCCTGGGACCGGACTAACTTTGAGGCCTTCATATTCTGCCTTTTGTACTTCGGCCCATATCGGCCCTTACTCAGCTCGGCCCAATTTTATATAAAAATTACCCTCTCAGAGTTTATAGATACTAACATAAATCAACTTCATACCTTTGTTTTGTAGTTGAATATAATCTTCATTCTCTTTTTTTTAATAATCAATAAGAAAAAAATAAAGGGTGTGTTTAGTTTGTGTTTGTAGAGTAGTTTTTGAGATAAAAAGTACGAAAACTTATTTGGTTTGTCTTTTTTCATAAATGATTTTCGAAAATTGTTTTGGGGAAAGAGTTTTAAAAAAAGTGATTGATTTGATGTGTATGAGAGCGAGTGTGATTTTGAAAAGTAGGTAACCAAACAAAATTTTGAAATTTTTTTTTAAAAAATTTGTTTGGTTTGATTACTCTTGAAAATTTGTTTGTAGAGAATTTTTTCTAAAAAACAAATCAAATAAGGCCAAAAACTCTACATGAGATGTGTTTAATGCATATTTTAAATTTTATTTTATTTTTTTATTCTGGTTGGAAACAAACATGGTGGACCATCTCTCTCTGTCATCAGAGGTAAAACAAACAACATATATTACATGTGACTAATTAACGTACCATCCATATGAAGATGAAGTAAAGCTCCCGTCATTATTGTAATGGCTCCTGTCCCACCTGTTGGCTCTTCGGCTCGGCTCGCGAGTTTAATAAAAATATTAAATATAATTAAAATAAAAAGTACAGGTTTGAACCCGATATAGTACATGGGTCTAAGGATAAGGCTAACCAGTCGAGTTGGCCCATTAGAGAAAAATAGACAACTATGATTAGCTCATTGGCAGGCTTAACTAAAGATGAAAATTTGATTCATTCGAGAATCTACATATTAGCGACAAAGACATCTTAATAATAATGCTATAAATAGATTCTCAATCTCTTAACTATATATTTTGAATTTGATCAATAAATTTTATATTTTGAATTTGTAATTTATATAATTTTATATTTTTTTTATAATTTATTTAGTCTTTTTAAATGTATAATGATTCATTTAGCAGCTATATTGAGACGCTGCATTTAAAAAAAATACATTAAAGAGTATTTTAGTATCATATCATACCGACTACGTTAGAGTGTCACATTTAGAAAAAGTACATTAAAGAGTTTTTAATTTTTTTAAAGTGTCACATCATACCCGTCACGTTGAAGTGTCACATGTCACATTTAGAAAAAAAAAATACACTAAGAATTTTTATTTATTTTTTGAATGTCACATCATACCCGTCACGTTGTCACGTTTGAGAAAAGTACACTAAAGAATTTTTATTTTTTTTAAATGTTACATTATACCCACCACGTTATCACATTTAGGAAAAGTACACTTAAGAGTTTTTATTTTTTTTATAGTGTCACATCATATCCGGCACGTTGTCAAATTTGAGAAAAGTACACTAAGAAATTTTTAGTTTTTTTGGAGTGTCACATCGTTGGAGTATCACATTAATACTTGTCACATTAAAGTATCACATTATACTTGCCACATTAATAAAAGGATATAATTATTCACCAAAATACTACCAAAATAAAAAATAAGACTATACGGAAAGAAACTCTCCACTAATAAGACTTAATAGATTGATAAAAAAAAATATGAAACTAATTGGAGTACTTATTTGTGAGATGGATTTATTGATAAATATTCCTACAATTAACCTTGTATTTAGATTTTAAATTTGGGTAAAAATTAATTATAAATAAAATATAAGTTAAATTTTTAGATATGCATCTTCTCTTTTTCTTTAACTTCACAAACTCTTCTCCAAAATATAAATAAAAACCTAATCTAAAAAATTTAACAATTTCATAAAATAGACCTACAATGACAAAAAAGACTTGAGCTCCGGCTTAGGTGGTTTTTGAGTCACTGTAATAAAAGGAGATGGGCTTCTCTCCAAAGTAGAGTAGATTGTGTTGTTAGGTTTACAGGGTTCATCACGGATTCTGTTTGGATGATTCGAATCGTTCAATGTGTAAAACTCGTTTAGTATTTCATCCTTACAAAAAGTCATGTTGATCGTACATTTATAATCCCTTGATCGGAACACATTTTTGTTAACAATTTATTTTTTAAATTCATATTTATTATTGACAAAAATGTGTTTCGATTAAGGGGCTATCGATTTCCGACCAACGTGATTTTTTATAAGGATGAAGTTCTCGACAAGTTCTACATGTTAAACTATTTGAATTATTGAAACCGAACCCGTGGTGGGTCCCACGAGCTCAACAGTACAATCTAGTATACTTTGTAAACTGGAGAGAAGTCCATCACTAATAAAAATTCCAAAAAAGCAAATTTCACTTTATCTCTTGTCGTTTGGATTATGTGCGGTTTACCCCCTAATATTTAAAAATGACAACATAACTCCCATATGGTTTGTGGACTAAAGTGCATCATTAGACCTGTTAACAATTTAATGAAAATGATTAAAATATCTCTGTATATAAACAACTTAAGTATGTGGATTTCGGATATTTTTATCATTTGTTTTGAAGTCAAAGTGCACTTTAACTCCCTGTATTTTATTTTATGTGTAATTTACCTCTTTGAAATTTGAAAATGAACATATAATCCTATTATGTCTATCACTTGTTTCACACTTACTATTAAGTTGGACGGAATATTTATCGGTATATTTCAGTCCACAAATCACATGAGAATTATATAATTATTTTCTAAACGTTAAGAGGATAAATCGCACATGACCTAAATTATAGGAAATTAAGGGGAGTTTGCCCAATTCCAAATGATCACTCTATTCCAGCAAGCCAAACATACGATTAGGAAAGGGGTAAAGAGTCCAAACTAGTAACCCATCTGTGCAAGGCCTAACCTACATAATCATTTGGGCCTCCTAACGAACCATGGAGTTGGGTAAGAGACTTGGACCATGCCCAAATTTATTTTATGACCATGGCATCGGAGCAAGCTTGGGCAAGCCTTTTACCTAAAAAAAGAAAAGAAAAAGGAGCAAAGAAGTGGGCAAGCCTAATAAATCTCCCTCAGTACAAATCTAACCATCTCTGTTTAAAGTTAAAACAAAACAATTAGATAGTGCTGGATTTACTTTTCAAAACTTAATTTTATTTTTAAATTATAATTTAGATAAAATATGCTAACCAAACATATTTTTAAAATACAATTTAAAATTACTTTCAAAACTACTCTCTTCTCTTATTTATTTATGGACAAATTACACAAATAGTCCCTATAGTTTGGGACTTGTGTCATTTTGGTCCATGACTTTTCAATTGTAACACATTTGACTCTGAATTTTGAATCTTGTTCCAAATAAGGACAATTGAATATATAATTAGATTTTTCAAGGGTAAAATTGTCAATTTGATAAAATATAAATTAATTTGACAAAAATAAATGTTAAACAAATATTTTTGAATTTTTAAAAATTATTTCTACCTACTAAAAATAAAATTATGTAAAATTGATAAATCATTTAGACATTTATTTTTTTTTTTTACCAAATTAATTTTTGTTATGTGTTTGGACGATGATCATGTAAAATTAATTTTAAAAAATTAATCATGTAATTTTTATTAATTTTACATAATTTTATTATTGGTGGATAAAAATATTTTTTTGACATTTATTTTTATCAAATTAGTTTATATTTTATCAAATTGACGATTTTACCCTTGAAAAATCTAATAATATTTTCAATTGTCCTTATTTGAAACAAGATTCAAAATTCATGGTCAAATGTGTCACAATTGAAAAGTCAGGGATCAAAGTGACACAAGTCCCAAACTATAGGGACTACTAGTGTAATTAACCCTTTATTTATTTATTATTATTATTCAATCAATCAATCACTTTTTTTCTCTCATCTCTCCTCTCACATCCTCTCATATTTTATAGATCAATATACATATATATATATATAAATAATTCCAAAATTATTTTTAAAACTCATAACTAAACAAATTTTATCTTTTTAAATCATGATTTAAAAACTCAAAACTCAAAACTCAAAATACAACTCCACACTCAAATCATAATTCTAAAACTAAACCAAACGAATCCTTAGTTTTAAAATGTGTAATTTAAAATAAAAAGAAATTATTTTTAAATTATTTTGTGTTAGTTTTTAAACTTGAGTTATTGATTTATGTCTGTCGCATGTCTTGCTATATGACAAAAATCACCGCAATATCATTGCAAGAAAGAATGACAGATAATCTCAATCCAATAAGGATAGACAAATAGGTAGTTGTAATAGAAATAGAAATGGAAATAGAAATAGATCATCAACTTCAAGTATACATTTTCTAGATTCATATGCTTCTCTCCAAACATATTCCTGCCATGAACAAAACAAGTTACTTCAAATTCACATTTTCCTAGTCCTCAACCAGAGGGAAAATACACAACCCTCAAAACCAGAAACAGCCTGCAATCACAACATATCATCACTATCAACCAGTGCAAAATGGTGTGGATCCAAAACTGCAATCAACCATTATTACCGTGTCTTCATAGCTTCCATATCCTCGTTACCAAAATTTTCTGCTTCATTCCCACTACTTAAACCATAGACTGGATTTCAACCTCATTGCCACCATTCAAATTATCATCACAACGAGGCAAACACATCTCTCCGACAAAGTCTTCATCATAATTAAACTTGGCAAGCTTAAACCGTGTTTCCCCTTCATCTGGCCTTCCATCTTTGCGTTTTCTTCTCCTCTCAGATGCCGGTGAATGTCCCACGTAATCAGTGGGAACAAATGTATCGTCCAACCAATCAACCATCTCTTGATCCTCATCAGCTTTATTTTGTCCTCTCCGATTATCTTCAATGCAAAAGAAGATGCTACCAGTTAGGTTTCCGCAGTCGGGTTTGGATTCTGACATCTCATGGGCTATTTTTGATTTGCAAACTATTGCTTTAGCATGTTGTCTCAAAATGTCATGATCAAAGACTCTAACCCCTTGATCTTCAAGGCCTAGTAACCACCCTGTAAACAAAGCCAACTTAGTTAACACACACACACACAGTATAAAAGGGGAACGAAATAATTGGCAGCTTCTCTCATTAATTATTGAAGTGCAAAAAATTACGTCACCATTTCTCCCAAAAAATATATATTTATATCTCTTAAATGGGTTGTAACACACCCAGAAAGTAAATTCCAAACTTGATGAGCTCATATAAAGATTTGCAACGAGATGAACTGAAACTCCTAATAATGGAATTGCAATGTGGAGATATGGAACAACTCACTGATAAGAGCTTTGGGAGTGGAAACATTTGGACTACTAATTTTCTCCACCAGTCTGGTCTGATTAGTGAACCACTTAATTAATTGATTCGGTAAGCAAGAATTGGAGAAGGCGTCTATGTACGAAATGGCTCTGGTATGGTCACAAATTCCCCTGAGGCAAACAAAAATCAGGATTTAAATCAGGTAGACTTTTTTCAATGCAATTTTTTCAACTCAGCCGCTATCAGCTTCGGATTCCCATACCTAGCAAACTGTACAGCATTGTCTGCAACTAACAACCATGTCAGAGCAAATTTTGTAAAGTATTCACCAGGTAACTGAGTCCACATTTGAGATTTCAGAAATGAATACTCTACCAATATCACAACATCATACAACACTTCTCGAAGAAGAACTTCATCCTCAGTACTCTGCAGTAACCAAAAAAAAAAAAAAAACTATCAGGGATGGAAATAAACACCAATATCAGTAGCATGTTTCTTTCCAATGGCAAGGGCAATTTGTTCTCCATACACATGATGCACCCACGACACATGAACATGCACGCACGCACACACCACATGAAGGGAAGGGATCGGTGAAATAATACCAACACATTTAAATTGGAATTTTGACTATTCATGATGGTTAACAACCAAGTGTGACCAACTAATGAAATGCAACCAAGGAAATGGGGTTGGACTTGGGATTGTAGAGAATATGGACAGACTTAATTGGATCAAATGAAGCCAGGGAAAAACGGTAAAAAAAAGTAACAATAATAATTTAAGCACAAGGTATAGACATAGTACTGACCAATAAGGTGGTGACAGGCAAACTTGGCTCCAAAAGCATTCTGAGAAGAATATCTAACAGGAAGCACCAAGAAATCAGAAAGTATGCATATCAAGATGGATGTATAGACAATAACGTAAAATCCTTTAAGTAGAGCACCTAAAAGAAACTAATTTCTACCTTAATGAGGGAAACAAGATGTCAAAAATAAATAAATTCAAATGTTTTTGGCTCAAACAGAATTAGTATTGGGTCGGACAAGCCCAACCCAACCTTACACCACGCACCCGCACCCAAGCCTAGCCCGCTTGACCGACCGACCGACCGATCGGACAGCGGCGCGTGTGTTTGTTTTAGGTCTAATGGGTCTAATCCATTTTGCCCATAACCTCCGCCTCTACAAAACTTGAGTGCCCCTTGGGGCTTACCCCAAGGTCCAAACTCAAAGCTTATAAACCCATACAATGTTAGCCTAGTCAAGCAATATGGGACAAGCTTTCATTCCTTCAATTTGGGAAACCCACCAAAACACCATTTTCATGGAGCTTACTTTGGCATCAATTTCCCATTCACCCGAAATTGGTTTTGAACAACCAAATATACTACGTCAACCACAACGCGGCATAGAACGCACTATTAATACCCGCCATAACCGGTACTTGGGTCCTATTTCTATTGTAGTCCAAAGTTGACTAAAAATTCTGTTTCAGTACAAAATTTTCTTAACCATTTCTAACAGAATATGCTCTTTGAGTACATAGTCAAATTGTGCAAATATACTCCATATCATATACTGAAACCTCATTTAATTTGTGGACTGTTAATATGTATGCAACAGCTGTGCTTCAAGAAAAATGACAAGAGTTTAAGTTTTCATACTAACTAAAGAGCAACACACTCGAGATTGAAAGCTTGACAACAAGGAAGTTAATTGTTCAATTATGCAATAAGTGAACTATTCTCACCAAAAAAGCAGCAATTCTGAAACCCTGTTATAGTTTGAACAGCCCAATTTTGCATATCCTTCTGCAACTCTTCTCTCAAAACACTAGAACCGAACTTCAAACACAACCTTAGCAAAAAAACCTCAACCATAACAACCCCAGCCAAGTAGCCAGCTCTACACCGTACATTAACCCCACTACAAACCTCACCGCTAACAAGCGGAAGGAACATCCTCAAATCATCCCCAAATTCACAGTCTTCCCTAACTCTATCAACAGTCCAAACCCGAACCAAATCCACAAAACCATCGGTCAAATTATCCAACCCATTTTCCCATTCCTCCGAATACTTTGAGCAGCATATGATAATGTAGCAAACAATCTCTTCTACTAAGCCCTCAATCTCTCTCTTCAAGCACAAATCCCCATCAAAACAACCAAACACAATACAATACAACTCGTACACGACCGGGGCAAGTAAAGCAACCCTTTTTAACCCATTGTTACACGGACTCGAACACGAGACCAACAATTGAAACAAGTCCTTCACAGCTATCACTACTTTCTTCGAAGGGTTTTCAAGAATTGACTTGAGAGAGCTGTGAAATGTCACTGCCGAGTAGAACCAGGTGATCTCGAGTGGAGGATCGTTCATCTTCTGAACCAATCGAGAGAAAATCGAGACGAACCCAGAGAAATTTGTACAACCCTTTTTGTATTCCGCTAAGAAGTGGTCGATTGATTCTCTCAGCATGAGTTGGTAGTCGTTTTCAGGTGGTTTTGTGGCGCTGATCGATTCGACGGCGATGTGGGTGTTCATGATTGGTGATTTTGGGAGTGTTGGCGGATGGAATTGGTTGAAATTGAGATGGAATTTGAATTCTGAAATGTGTTTGGTTTGGTTTGGTTAACGGTTAAGCTCGAAACCCTAGTTTTGAGGTTTTGGTGCTGTTTGGTGTAGCTGTTAAAACAGATTATAGATTATAGCTTAACAGATTATAGATTATGACTTTAATCAGAAGTTATTAATCTGTTTGGTATAGCTGTTGGATTATAGATTTAAGTTGCTGAGTAGTGTTTGTTAAATAAGCTGTGAAGTAGCTTTTTCAATTAATTTTTATTTTTTATTATTCACTATTTGTCTACATTTCTCATAAAAAATAATAATAGTATTTTATAGTCCATTTGGGTCTTTTTCTATTTTTAAAAAAATAAAAAATAAAAAAATTTAAGAGTATAACCGTAAATTAACATGTCCACAGCAGAAGTTGATAATCAGAAGCAAGGGGTGAGCAGCTTCTCAGAATCAGCTTTTTTGACTTAAAATAAGTTGTTAGAATCAGAAGCTGTTTGAAATAAGTTTAACCAAACAGTCCAAAATAACTTTTTAAAAGCCAGAAGCATAAGTTGGCTCAGAAAAGCTGCACCAAACACCCCCTTTGTCTTGGGAGTAAGCACAGATGGAGAGGGAAGTTATGTGGCCCTCTTTTTGAAACGGGCAACATTTTGAATTTGGTCCACCAAAATTATTATTTAAATTTTTTTATTTTATTTTCATTTGTTTATTATCCAATGTTTACTCAACTTTTTTATTAAATTTGAGTAAAAATTTGATTTTAATTGATACGCTCTAATTATTTTGTCAAATTTGGTCAGTCGTCCAATTTAGTGTAAGTATTCATCAAATTTTCTCCAATTTGGTCATCTACCAAGTTATATATATATATTTTTTTTCCATCCTGATTATATTTATTAAAGATGTCTATTTTTTTTTTTTTATAACCTCAAGCATTGAGATCTAAATGGAATGTTGTGAATTCTATTCTCGAAATTTCTTGGCAAACAAAAATTCAAAAGAAATTCATGTAATAAATAATAAATACATTTATCATAAGAAAATCAAACTATTTAAGAAATATATATAATTAATTCAAAACAAATAAAACGATTTTGATTGCAAAGAAACTAAAGAGAGAAACTTGGTCTTATTAAAAATGCCGAGGAAGAGATGTCTGTTTTTTATAAACTAAATTGTTGAGATGGTCTTGTTTGGGAAGTGAAATTTTAGTTTTTTTTTATGTTAAAATTCACAAAAGGATAAAATCAATTAAAATAATCAATAAGATAAAATGTCACGTCAAATCCATGATCATTTTATTTTTTCTCTTATAAACATCATGTTCAACTATAAAAAAAAAAAAAATCAATCTTCTTCCCAAATACAACAAATTTAGCTTACTAAAATAGCCAAAAACTAAAATAATCTACTAAAATAGTAATTTTTCAAACACCCACATAATGTTGTGAATTCTCTTCTTGTGATTTTTTGACAAACAAATATAAAGCCAAAGGAAATTTAAATAATACATTTATCAAAATAAAATCAAACAATATGACGTGGTTGGAAGGTTCTTTAAACAAAATACCAGAAATTAGTTGCTTAAATTTGCACTAGGTTATGAATTAAGATTTATTATTACTTTGAATCATATTAGGTAGAAAGTAGAACTTGAATTGAATTATTTGTATTTGGAAACATTCTAAACGTTAATTTGGTGTTTTATGTTTGATATTTTTTTATGTTTTTTTTTTTTTTAACGAATTGCACTAATAATTTTTGTAGTTTGGGATTTTAATTGTGATAAATTTAACCCTCAATTTTAAATATTATTCAAAATAAGGGCAGTAAAAAATGTTTATTTTGTAAACGGTCCATTTCAAGGACAAAATTATCATACAACTTATTTTATGTTGTTAACTTGTATGTTATTTGAAATATAATGGCCTTTTTTAAAAATGAATAATGTTGAAATTTTCTTGATTATAAAGTTATGTTTGATTTTGTTTTTAGAATCTATATTCAGAAAAAAAAAAAAAAAAATTAATAACACATTATTTTTATATAATCTTATCTTTTGGGAGGATAGAAATTATTTTTTAAAATAAATTTTTTTGATATTTTTTTATGAAATTAGTTTATATTTTTTCAAAAGTCAAAAATTATTTCATCTTTTGGGAGGGTAAAAATTATTTTTTTAAATAAATTTTTTATATTTATTTTTGTTAAATTAGTTTTTATGTTTTTAAAAGTCAAACATTGGAATAATTTTGATGTCATTATTAAATTAATCTATTATATCAAAAAATTCAAAACCAAAAATATTTCATATATTAAATATATCGATTACACATTAAAAACTGATAACCATTTATTACATGATAACTATCCAAAAAATAATCATCCATTACATGATTATCATCCAAACACATACTAAAATTAATTTGATAAAACTATAAAAATATAAAAGATTTATCATTTTTATATAATTTTATCTTTAATGTGTAAAAATAATTTTTAAAAATTCAAAAATAATTTTTTGACATTTATTTTTGTCAAACTAATTTATATTTTATTAATTTGACAACTCTGCCCTTAAAATGGAACAATAGTGTATTCAATTGTACTTATTTAGAACGAGATTCAAAATTTAATAACAAATGTGTCATAATTTAAAAGTCAACAACCAAAATGATGCAAGTCTTAAATTACAGGAACCAATAGTATAATTACCCATCCTTTTTGATTGGTAGTGATTTTACATATATTTCTATTGCGTCTAAGTTTAGTAAATATTTGTTTTTGTTGGATTTCTGATTATTATATGAGTGATTAAGAGCATCTCCAACTCTAATAGGCATTTTACATATCTAAAATATTATTATAAAGTATACATTTTACTTTGCTTATCAACTATTTCATCTTTTTATTCCATCCATACTATTTAGCTATTCATTCAAATGCTTGGTTTCACTTTTTAAAAAACACTTTTCAGAAAATTCAACTTTCTTATTTTTCGTATTTTTTTTGTTTTTACTGATTTTTTTTAATATTTTAAGCAATTTTTTAAATTTTTAGGCATACCTAACTTAGATGTACCTAAAAAGTAAAAAATTTGTGAAGAAAACCTTTTAAAAATTTACTAAATACCCAAAATACAAAAAAAAAAAAAACGAAAATTCAGTACATTTTTTGTATTTTTATGTATTTATTAATTTTTTAAAATATTTTTTCACAAATTTTTTACTTTTTAGATACATCTAAGTAAGGTGCATCTAAAAAGTAAAAAAAAATGTTTAAAATTTAAAAAATATCCACTAAAAACAAAAAAATATGAAAACCAAAAAACTTAATTTTTAAAAAATTTAATTCAAAAAACTCAAACCAAACACACTGATTAACTTTATAGAATACCACATCAATAATAAAGATGGAAAGAAAATTATCCTAATGATTAAATATATTTTGCCGAACCTTTAAAGGTTAGCTATATGTAGCTAGTGAATGTGAGTTCAGTTAAAAGCCTAATTGTATGACTAGTGTATTGGAGTTAAAAAAAAATGTGTTATACTAGGTATTTTGACTAATAAGCATTATATGCGCAGTGGGTTGGAAATGTTCTAAGATGGTTTAGTTAAAACAATGAAATTTATTAAAAAAAATCATTTTTTTTTTGGTGAATCAAATATTAGAAAACACTTGTCATAAAACATTTTCAGGTCGGGGTGGTCAAAAAAAAGCATAAACAACTCCTTCTCTCTCTAGAGAGCTAAGGTTTCCTCCTGCCGAGGCACTGTTTGTTTCCCGTTTGGGTTTTAGCCGTTGTTCAAAGTGTTTTTGCTCCTTCCTTTTAGTTCCTCTGTGTGTCTTTGGTGGCCGAGTTTAGCCATCTTTCTTTTTGCCTTGTCTGGCCACCTTTTACTTTTCTGTCTTCGACTGTATTTAGTGGATTTTGTCAATATTCGCTGTGTCAAAGTTGGTAGGCCCTTAGGTTTATCTCTTAGTTGTTTCATTCAGGCTAGCTGCAGTGGGTGCTCCAGCTGTGGTAGTTCAAGTGGTCCCCTAAGGGAGTGAGGTCATTGAAGACGTGGTAGATGATGGCTTCTGTTTATTTACGTGAGGGAGGTTAGACTGGTAGTAGTGGAACTGAAGTCGGAAGTGAATATTCAGAGGAAAGGAGAAGTCTTCGGTCTACTCAGGTGTTTCATCCTCCTTCGCTTCATCATTCTAGGAGCGGCCTCACTATGGAATTGGACGACTCTACGTGGTAGTTAGAACAACACGAACTGGATAGATGCTTGATCGGATACGTTGCCGATGTTTGTCGATTCGGATCCTACCTTATGCAAATGCATATAAATGATTTGTGGCATCTGGAAGGGGCTATGCATGTATACGAGCGTAGTAAGAATTTATTTGTTTTTCTGTTTGAGCGAGTAGGGGATATGCATCGTATTGTCGACAACGGTCCTTATGCTATCCAAGGGGCCCTTCTCATTGTTGATTATTGGAAGCCGGAATTGGTCCTTGACCGGTTGATTTTCGATAAAATGCTGGTATGGGTGCAGTTGTATGGCCTACCGTTGGAATGCTTTACTGAAGAAGCTGGGGTCAGCTTAGGACGTGCTGTTGGCGACGTGGTTAAGGTTGATATTGATTCTCTTATGCCTCGTAATATCCGCTTCTTGCGTTTACGTGTGTGGGTTTCCTTGGTTAACCCATTGATCAGTGGTTTCTTTCTCAAGTTTCGTAACGGTCAACAACATTGGATTAGTTGTCGCTATGAGCGGGTTTGTAAGATTTGTCGAAATTGTGGTCGTATCGGCCACACGCTCACAGCTTGTGCTTTATCCTTTGACGAGGCTCAACGGCAACTGGATGATAATCTTCGAGAAATGGGTAGGCGTCTCCATTCTCCGGTGATGACTCAAGCGTCGTATCCAATGTACTCTGCTACTATTCGCGCTAATGCCCACAGGTCGGAACGGCGTACTACTCGGATTTTTCAACATCCTACACATTCTCATATGGAGATTCCTGAAGAAGTGGCTCCACCAACCCACGGTCATGACACCAATCCGGATGCCGATTTTGCTGATATGTGGGAACGGGACTGGGATACCGGATTACAACAAGGGACACCCGCGGGGAGCGACTCATCACTGCCAATTGTTAGACGGGATGGAGTTATCTCGCCTGGTCTCTCACCGGAGAATCGTTTAGTTGCTTCCGATGTTCTTTCGGGTTTGGGTCAAGCTCCGGTGGATTCGGTAGGTGAGTTGGAAGTTATGTGGCATCAATGGGAGGGTCAACTCTCTTCAATGGGCATCAGACCAGGGCAGTTGGTGACTGAGCGAGTCGGCGAGTTGACAGCTCCGCCGCGTCAAGATCAGCAAATTTATTCTGGTTCCTTAAATGGTTCTGATCAAGGCCCTTTGCCTACTTCTACGGAGGACGTTATACGCGCTATTCAACTTCATGGGACTAGTCCACGGTTAAATTTTCCTTTGGGCGAGGCCCCAATTACTACTCGGGCCTTTGTCCGAGATAGCCCAAGTCACTGGCCTCCAATGGGCTCGGTTACTTTTGAAGTGGGCCAGTCTAGTTCAATGACGGCCAATGGACTTCCGTTTTATTCTGTTGACGCTGCAATTCCCCATTCTCTACCTACTGTTTCTCTTTTCAGTGGGCCTTCTATTCGGAAATGACTACGAGAAACGGATACAGGCTTTGACTTGCTTTATGATACCGAGCCTATTTTTGGTCTTGATCAAAACAAGAGCTTCTCTCATGCCTGCACGACTGAGCTGCTCATGCATGCCTCGGGTGTTGTCTCTGATTCGGTATGCCCTCCTCACAGTTTGGGTTCTCTTGTGCGTAAGCATGTCCGTCATCGGAAGAAAGCCCGGCACTCTCTCAATTCAGGTATGCATGCCCATGCATTGGCAATTACGTGGCCACCACGGGATGCCTTGACACGGGCTTCGTTCCAACGTCGACGTCGGAAGCGGCGACTTCGAACGCACCACCGATTTGCTATTACGGACTCACTTCTGGGTTCTTCTTCGCGGCGTCGACGGGGTCAATCGTCACGCTTTTCTGATGACCATCAGAGGGGTGTTTCTCAGGCCACGGGTCTCCTGGGGCAGACTGCCTTCACATCGGAGTCGGGTTACGACACCGGACTTAGTTCACCGGAAGACCGTGGTCTCTGCTACGAAGCTTCACAGGAATGGTCTCCATCGAATTTAGTTCAGGTACATCAGCAAACAAGCCGCTTTATGGACATGGTTTTGGATCCTACTCTTGGGTTGTCTCGACGGGTTTCGCAGGAGGTTGTCCCACAACAACCTCCTCGCTCGCCATGAAGCTTCTCAGCTGGAACTGCAGGGGTCTGGGTCATCCCCTGACAGTTCAAGCAGCTCGTAATTTGACCCGTAAGTATAAGCCAGACATTTGTTTCTTCATGGAGACGAAATGTTCCGTTACGCAGATTAATCGGCTTGGTAGTTCTTTGGGTTTCAAGAATTATAGTGGGGTGGATTGCAATGGTAAAGCTGGTGGTTTATGGGTTGGCTGGACTGATGATCTTCTGATTGATGTTTGTGAACAGAATGTGAATTTCATAATTTTGCAGGTTCATGACATGGTGAAGGGCTGTTGGTTCATTATATTTATGTATGGCTCTCCTTGTACTTTTGCTCGGGGTCAAGTCTGGAGCAGTGTAGAAGCTCAATTTCAGCACTTTCACAAGCCTTTTATTATAATGGGAGACCTTAACCAGGTTCGGGGTTGGGCTGAGAAACTTAGTTCACAGCGAAGTGTTATTCCTGGAGCCTCGGCTTTTAATGATTTAATTTTTCGCAACCGGTTGGTGGACCTTCCTTCTCAAGGGGTGTGGTACACTTGGTGTAACAATCGAAAGGAGACCGAAGTGGTTTACGAGCGATTGGATCGGGTACTGGCTTCATCTAGTTAGACAGCCACTTTCTCACAATTTTCACTAGTAATGTTGCCCATTCACCGGTCTGATCATAGTCCGATAATTCTCGACACTAGCCGTATAGAACCCATTGGGCAGAAATGGGGCAGATTTGAAGCCATTTGGTTGTCAGATCCATCCACTCATGACATTATCCAAAAAGTTTGGCAACGGCCTATTCCCGATGTTGCTTCATGTGTTCAGCGGCAATCCATTGTTTTCCGACATTTGAAGAACTGGAATTCTTTGTCCTTCCGGAGTCTTCAAGGGCAAATTGATGACCTTCATGCTCGTTTACGGCAGGTCCAGGGGTCGTTACAACATCAGGGATTTCGTTCTACAGAACAGGAGTTGCGGCTTCAACTAGATATTCTGTTACAGCAGCAAGAACTTTATTGGGCTCAGCGATCTAAACAACATTAGCTGTCTTTGGGAGATCGCAATACCAAATTCTTTCACCGAATGGCGTCCTAGAGACGGAGTAGGAACCGTATTGCTCTCATTCAGGACCAAGATGGCCATGTTCTCACACAACCGCAGGATATTCAAAGGGCTTTTGTGGCACATTTTATGCAACTTTTTTCATCATCAAAGGGCTCTCACCTTGACTCAGGTTCCTTTCCCTCTCACTTTAATTTACTCAGTGTCATCAATACTCATCTAAATATTCATCATTCTACTGTTTTGGAACAACCATTTTCAACTGAGGAAATTCGGAAGGCTGTTTTTCAATTGGGCAAGTTCAAGGCCCCGGGACCGGATGGGTTTATAGCTGGTTTTTACCAAAAATATTGGTCAATTGTGGGACCGTCGGTTTCTCAGGCTGTGTTGGGGTTTCTTACCTCGGGAACTTTATTTAAACTGCTTAACAAAACATTCATTTGTCTTATCCCTAAGACAAAGAGCCCACTCACTGTACATGACTATCGATCTATTAGTTTATGTAATGTGCTTTTATAAAATTGGTGCTAAAGTTCTGGCTAACCGGCTTAGTATGGTGTTGCCGGACTTACTTGCCGAGAATCAATGTGCTTTCTTGAAGGGTCGGCTTATTTCTGATAATATTTTATTAGCCCATGAAGTTATTGAATATATAAAGAAGCTCAAAAATCCGGCTAGTTTGTCCTCTTTCGGGTTGAAGTTGGATATGAATAAAGCTTATGATCGCGTCAGTTGGGCTTTTCTTGAGGCGGTTATGGCTAAACTGGGGTTCTCTGATAAGTGGATTCAATTGATTTCTCAATGTGTATCTACTGTCCAATTTGCTGTCTTGATTAATGGCACCCCGTCGGAATTTTTTGAACCTTCTGCGGGTTTGAGGCAAGGCGATCCCCTTTCGCCGTATTTGTTTTTATTGGTCATGCAAGTGTTATCGGAAGGATTTGCACATTTGGCGTCGCTTAATATTTGTCGAGGTATTGCTATCAGTCGACAGTCGCCCCCCCTGTCGCATCTGCTTTTCGCTGATGATTGTTTTATTTTTCTGCAATATAAGCCAGCTGAAATTTGGTGTTTCCATTGGTTTTTAAATGCTTTTTGTCACTTTTCCGGGCTACGCATTAACTTCCATAAATCGGAGCTTTATCTTAGTCCAAATTTTTCTCCTCAGGCTAGAGACTGGCTTGTTTCTCTTTTTGGCATTAAAGTTGCCAAACCTGGAATCTATTTGGGGGCTAATTTGGGTTTCTCGGGGCGTACCAAGTCTGACATTTTTAAGTCAATTTTGAGTAAAGTTAGTCAAAAGTTACAAGGTTGGAAGTGTGAATTTTTAACTTTTGCTGGTCGGGGAACCTTGGTCAAACATGTCCTTCAATCTATTCCAGTGTACCTAATGACTGTCTTTCGTATGCTTGAATCTTTTCATCATAAGCTTACGTCTATTATTCGTCAGTTTCTTTGGGCTTCCTCAAGGGGTCACGGGATAGCTTGGAAAAAATGGACTCTTTTGTGTCTTCCTAAAAACTGGGGCAGATTGGGTTTTCGAAATCTTATGTGTTTTAACCAAGCTTTGTTAGCCAAGCAAGCATGGCGGATTCTCTCCTATCCAAATTTGTTACTTTCGTGAGTTTTGCTTGGTAAATATTGTCAACGGCACTCTTTTCTTGATATTCGCCTCTCTGCGGCATCTTCTTGGGGGTGGCGGAGTATCTTATGGGGATGCTCGCTTTTGGCCTCGGGGCTTCAATAGGTCGTGGGAAATGGTCAGCGTATTAATCCCTTTGAGGATCAATGGATTCCGCTAGTTTCAAATCCTTGCAGAGGCAGTGGTTGGAATGTTCTTTGTCCCGGTTTGAGAGTCGCCCATTTCATCGATCCTGTGCTTCGCTCTTGGCGTCTCCACTTATTGCAACTATTTTTTCCAACACAGGTTATATCTTATATTTTATCTATGCATCTATCTCAGGTTGACATTGAGGATAAATTGGTTTGGGGCCCGACCAAAAGTGGCGAGTATTCAGTCAAATCAGGTTATCGGCAGGCGTTAACCCGTCAATTTCCTAATTACTGTAGGCCTGATCCGGATTGGGATGTGTGGAAGCGCTTATGGCAATTTAAGATTCCTCCCAAATGGATATTGTTTGTGTGGAAATGTCTCCACAATATTCTTCCGGTAAAGACTGCATTAAAGAAACGTGGGCTGCCTATTGACCCACTTTGTTCTAGGTGTTTTCAGCACGAGGAATCTCTTAAACATCTATTTTTTGATTGTCCCCTTTCACAACGGATTTGGCGAGGGTCGATTTTGGGTTTAGACTTTGGAGTGGGAAGACCTTTGTCTTTCTTTTCTTGGTTTCAAGGATGGGTGCGCCAAGTGCCTGATTCGGAAATTTTACTTCACTCCATTGCCTTATTATGGGCCATTTGGCTGCAACGGAACTCTGTCGAATTTCATAAAGTTGAGGTGTCTGTTGAACGATCGATTATGCTAGCTACGGAGTTGTTACAGTTATTTACTTCATTTCCGCACAATATTTCCCATCAGCTTTCTCACTCTTGTATTTTTCCTCAACCTAAATCTGCTAACCAGGTTATTTTGCAGACTGCTCCCTCCCTTACAGCTGCTGGTCTGTCTGCTGGTCCATGTATGCGTATTATTGTGGATGGCTCTTGGCTCTCGGTTGGTGATCGAACCGGTTTGGCCTGGGTTTGTTTTGATCCGGCTAATCAGCGTGTCTATGAGGAAGCTATTTTAGGTCCCTCACTGCTCTCTCCCCAGCAAACTGAAGCAATTGCAGCTTTCCATGCCTTGTGGTGGGCATATCAGTCCGGCTTTACCAACCTGCTCATCCAAACGGACTGTCTAGTTCTTGTTCTGTTGTTACAACATCATGACCAAGCTGGTGATTGGAGCCTCCAATCCATTTTGGCTGATATCATATGTTATTGTAACCTTTTTCTTCATGTTGTTTTTGAGAAAGTGGACCGTGCTGTGGTCCACGATGCTCATCTTTTGGCCAATGCTGTAAGACACTCTACTTAAGTTAATATATGTTGTGGTTGTGTTTTGGTTCTCAAAAAAAAAACATTTTCAGGTCTAACCAAACACAAAAAAACAAATCAATTTCGTGTAAAAAAAATACTGAAAAAAATATTTTTCTCTTGAAAATGTTTTCTACCCAAACAAACGAAGCGTTAAATTTGTCCATGTTGCATCTTCACTACAAAAAGTAGTTTTTTTTTTTTAACTTTATTTTATTTTTGATATTAGTCTTATTTGATAAATCTATATAGAAAATTAAATACATAAAAATGGAGATTAAGTTGTATTGTGGCATTAGAAGAACTAGGCATCTCTGAAATTTTTTTTTTTCTGTCATCCAATCGTCAAAATAATCACTCATTTCATTCCAAATTATTAGTTCATTTACATCCAAAAAAAAGTTATTTTTTTATTACGTTTTCAATAATGTTGAATATTTTATATTTATATACATCTACAGGAACTAAATTAAATACTGTATTTTAATTTGTAAAAAAATATTATATATTTTTACAAAAAAACGTTATTCATTAACCCAATTTGGAGGGTTCTTACCTTAACTACCTCGTTTAAAATTTGATTTTTTTTCCTCTTCACAACAAATAAAATAAAAATTGCGGAATATCTAATTTTTATGTCCTATCTATGCCCTCATTTGGCATGAAGAAGTTTGGGGAGTCGTCATTTGGAAAAAACTAAAATAGTTTGACTTTTTAGTTTTTTTTTATTATTGTAACTTTATTTTTTTAGTCTTATTTAGTTTTTGTTTTTAGTTTTTTTTTTTTTTTTTTTGTAAGAGAAAAAGTATAATGATTATGATTTGAATGTGACATTTTGTCTTATTGACTTATATAACTAATTTTGTATTTTATGTTTTTTTAGCTAAAAAGTCAAACCAAACATAGCTTAAAAGGCTAAAATAACCATAAAAAGATAAAATTGATTAAAAAGTTAATAAGATAAAATATCACATTAAAACCATAATCATTTCATTTTTTCTCTCACAAAAGTCAAAAAAATTAAAAAATTCATCCAAATGAAAGTTTTTAACCCAATGTTAAAAATAGCTAAAAAGCTAAAAAGTTAACCCACATTCCAAACGTAAATTCTATAAATAATTTCATAAAAATTAGGAAAAACTATACATCAATAAGATTGGAAAAAATATTTACAAAAAGATGATAAATATTAATAATTCAAATCATATATATATATTTATAAATGTTTTTTTTTCTTGAAATTCCCCCTAAAATTAAGGGTAAACCATCAATAGATTTTAATAGTTAAATTTCATTTATATCAAGTCCTATTGAAAATAAACCCTACTAAAATCGTAGCTAAAAATATTTTTTGTGATAATTTTTTCACATATGTCACTAAAAATTGACAATTAGTGACTTTTTTATCATTATTTTTATAAATTATTGATAAAACTTACAATTACTTTTTGTGATGAATTTTTTAAATTGTCGCAGAAAATTAAAAATTAATGATATTTTTTTGTGATAATTTTTTTAAACTATCCCTAAAACTAATGAAAATTAATTAGCTTGTTTGGTTTCAATTTTTCAGAAAATTCTACTTTTTTATTTTTCGTATTTTAATATTTTCAATGAATTTTTTTAATATTTTCAATGAATTTTTTATTTTTTAGACACACCTAACATAAATACACTTAAAAAGTATAATATTTGTGAAAAAAGTCTTTCAAAATACACTAAATACCAAAAAATATAAAAAATACGAAAATTCAATACATTTTTCCTATTTTTGTGTATTTATTAATTTTTTAAAATATTTTTTTCACAAATATTTTACTATTTAGATATATCTAAGTAAGGTACATCCAAAAAAGTTAAAAAAAATTACTTAAAATTTTAAAAATATTCATTAAAAACAAAAAAATGCAAAAAACAAAAAATTAATTTTTAAAAAACTGAATTCAATGATATTTTTTTTGACAATTTTTTTAAACTATCCCTAAAACTAGTAATTGGTGATTTTTTATGAATTTTTTTTTCAAATTATCGTTAAAAATTAATAATTAATGCCATTTTTTAATAATATTTGATAAAAAAATCATTAATTATCCTAAAACTTATTCAGCTTGCTTGTTTTTTGTTTTCTAAAAACACTTTTTAGAAAATTTCAATTTCTTATTTTCCGTGTTTTTTTGTTTTTACTTAATGTTTTTAATATTTTAAGTAATTTTTTTAATTTTTAGACACACTTAACATAAATACAAAATAAAAAAATATGAGAATTCAATATATTTTTTATATTTTTATGTATTTATTAAAATTTAAAAATATTTTTTATTTATTTTTTACTTTTTAGATACATCAAATAAGATATATCTAAAAAAATTTAAAAAATTATTTAAAAATTTTAAAATATTTATTAAAAAAATATGAAAAAAAAATCAATTTCAAAAACTTAATTCAAAAACCTCAAAAAAAAATATTAAAAAAATAATCTGTGCCAAAAGAACCTGAAAATCTCTCTCTAAAAAGGACTTTCTGTTATGTGTGTGCGTGTTTGGAAAGTGGGTTTTTATGTAGGTTTTTTTAGTTGTAGGATAGTATTGGAGAAATTTTTTTTTTTGTTTGGGAAGATAGTTGGGTTTTTTTGTGATTTGATGTGATATTTGTGAAAAAAAAAAGTGAAATGATTATAGAGTTGGATGTGATATTTTGTTTGGATGTGTTTTTTTTTATTTTACAAAAAATTTGGCTTTTTGTAAAAAAAATAAAAAAAAACTCAAGTCTCAAACTTCCCAAACACCACCTGGGCGGTGTTTGGCAAGTGGAGGAGTTGGGTTTTTTTTTATTTTTTCCACTAAAAGACAAAAATTTTGCAAAATAAAAAAAAAAACAAATCCAAATAAAATATCACATCCAACCCATAATCATTTCACTTTTTCTCTCACAAACATCACATCCAACCACAAAAAACCCAACTATCTTCCCAAACACCAAAAAAAATTTATCCAATAATATCCTACAACTAAAAAAACCTCCATAAAAACTCACTTCCCAAACAGCCACTGTGTCTCTCTCTTTCTATCTACATCGAATCGCCATGGCTCTTCTGGTATGAAACTCGCCTCGAATGGCCCTAATCAAATCACAGGGGTGGTGACAATCCACATAACCCTGCCGTCGCGTCGCATCGCACGCTCTACGCCCTTCCATCGCCGCCTTTGGCGACGTCTCCGGCTGGGATGTCGAAGGCGACGAAGTTCGTGATCTCGAGGTTGACGATCTGATAAACTGGGCACGCCGCGAATCTATCTGGTCCATGACCTTTGGCCTCGTTTGCTGCGCCGTGGAAATGATGCACACCGGAATTGCTCGTCACGACTTGGATCGTTTCGGGGTCATCTTCAGGCCAAGCCCTAGGTTGTCCAATTGTATGATCGTCGCTGGCACTCTTACTAATAAGATGACCCTCATTCTCAGCAAGTACGTCGTATCTTTCTCTCTCCCTCTCTCTCTCCACATAACCTATCTTTGTATATTCGTGATTTTGTATATATATATGTTTGAATTGTGTATAATTAAGGGACTTGGGGGTGGTTGAATTTTGCTTAGGGCTTTTAGGGTTGCCTAAGAGCAGCTCCAATCCTTGCTTTCTATTTTTTTTTCTTTTTTCTTTTTCATCGAATTTGATAGAAAATTTGGTTGAGTGATGAGTAACACTCCAATCCTTGCTCGCTCCCTCTTTTTTTTATCAAATATTTTGGAAAAAATTTCAACTTTTTTTATGAAAGAAGCAATCTTCAATCCTTACACTTTTAAAAATTTCATCAAATGTAGTGAATGGTTTGGTTCATCATTGATTTGATGAAAAAATTTGTGTCTCTATTGATTTGATACAGATTTGATGAAATGGTTGGAACACATCTTTAGCCATTTTTTCATCAAATTTGAATTTGATGAAGGATTGGAGAGGACAAATGTACATGTTTAGGTACATAGACTTTGTTAATGGCCGGTTCTGAATATATTTTCTTCCCGTTTGTGTGCGATTTTGGGGTGCTGTAATTGTTGGATTGGTTTTATTTCCTCTTTACAATCTGCTAGGAATTTAAAGGTTTTATAATTTATTTTTGTTGGATATTGAGGGTTTTTGAGCCAATTAGGAAATTTGCATTGATCATCATTACATTATAATTATTGTATTTGCGTTATGGAATTTTGTCAAGCATTGTAATTTCGTGGATTTCTTCAGCAATGGTATTTTTATATCCTCTATCACATGTCTTCGTAGTCATCTTTTAATAAGGTTGAAATTCTTACTTCTTGTGATGTATCAAGAACTAAGTCAATACATGTGGTTTTGGAGGTCGTACGTCACGACCCAAACCCGTCCCTAAAAGTTTGGTATCGTAACCGGCTAGTAATTTTTGGATTACCAAAGGCCTTCCTGAACAACTAAAAATAATCGGGGCTTGCAAGACAAAAACACCAATAGTCCAATAAGCTGTGCATCTATATGAACAAATATTTACATGCAAAAACGTTAATTTACCCACACATTACATAATGATAACATAATATCTTATACAAAACATATGCATGTGTCGAAAGTATAGAACATGATCAAAAGTTTAACAACGGCCTTCCAAGCCTAGCCCCAACTCGGAGGCACACAAAACGACTTGGTAGACCTCAAAACGGTGGCTTGGCTCAAGACTCCGCCTAGGCTTGCCCTCCAGAATGCTCACCTATACATATATATAAAAACAGTGAGCTAAAACCCAGTGAATAACATTAAAGTAAAAGGGTTGGTGAACGAATTCCAAATATATCATATCTGTAAAACAAATCATGACACAATCATTCATATTAGTCTCATATCAGAACATAACATAATGGTACATCTTATAGAACATATCACATATCGTCTTCCGACTAAAGTAATCGGTTCTAGATACCGATTAAACACATATCACCACAATGAAGTGGCTAACGAGATCTCGTATCACATAGATGTCATGGACCCGCATTTACATGTTGTCCCCCACGACTTGAGACTATCTGTGGATGCCATAATAGATTCGCAAATAGGACATTCGTTCACATGATCAAAATAGCATTTCAGAAATTATAATTTATCGATAACAGTTAAAACATGAGTCATATCAACATATCTTTAGCAAAATGTTACTCACAATGGGCTTCCAAAGCTGGTTGTACGGTCTCCAAACTTGACCTACAAACATGAACATTCATAGCACAATTTCTCAATACACAGTCAAATCATTCAGTTGATTCTTAACCTTATTCGGTTATCCGATACTTGTTCACTCAATTATTTCCATGCTTATGAGATGCATATGGATGTATATGACATGTGAAAACCATGTAAATGAAGGCCCATAAATCAGAAAGCAAAAAGAAAACAAAATCGGAAAAACTGCCTTGTTTGGCCACACATGCGGTGGAACTTCATGATGCATTTTGGCCAAAACAAGGTTGGCCGCTCGAGCGGGGGCCCAGGCAGCTTGAGCGGTCCGGGTAAAAAACCAGCCCGAAAATCTGCTCAAGTGTTGGAACTTAATCTTTACAAAATCAATCTCAAATTCATGAAAATCAAGGCCCAAAACTCATGAAAACAACTTGAATTAACACCTTTCACTTGGAACATAAATCATAACTTTAAATCAAGCTCAATGTTTCAAGTGAAGATCAAAACTTTGAATTTAAGGGCAAAATCATCAACTATGCATATATTAATAAATCTATGGAGTTTCACCCTCCATCCTCAAGAATTATGCAAGAAAACAAGTTTATGAACACAAACTAAATGATTTGATGCCATGTATGTAAAGTTATGAGCCAATTTCCTTCGATTCTTGCCATATGTGCTTATGTATGCTTTCTAGGTCAAAATACAACACAACACCCTTAATTAAACATGAATTCCTTCTATCTCCACTTCATGTTCATGAGTTTATGTATGACTTAGCTCCATATCAAGAAATTAATAGAAAATTCTTACCTTTGAATGTTGACCCTTGAGGTTTGATTAATTTCCCCTTTCTTCTTCTCCTTATCTTCTAAGTCTCTAGAACTCTTTCTCTCTCTCTCTCTCTCTCTGTTTTTTTTCTTCTTCCGTTTGTGTTGAGTCAAACAAAGGCCCATATCTATAGCTATATATATAATTGTCTAAAGGTTTAGCCAAACATGGCTTAGCGAATCAAACAAAACCAATTACCAATTAAACTTTCCAAATGGCTCTAAAAATTCCCATTAGCATATCCATGTACCCAATTTCGGTTTCTGAACCCATTATGGTTGTTAATTTCAGTCCCAAAGTTGTAGCCTCAATAGATATTTTTCCAATTCAAACAGATATTCTCCAATTAATTCATATTATCGCATAATTAAATAAAGATAATTACGACACGCATTTTGGGGTCGGTACATCGTGAGTGGGTTTGGATTTCTTTGCTCAAGCGTGACTGTGTATTAATTTACCTTAGGATAAAAGGGAGAAACTTGGTGCATCTTACACATTGGTCATCTTAGTGAGTTTTATAAGTTTTTTTCATTTCTCCAAGAGCAAGGCCCTTTTGAGGCTAGTGTAAGGGTTTGGCTTTTTTTTAAGGATTCCCAAGTCTTAGCCCCATTGCCTTATTCATAAATCATATTTTTATCATACTTTCAAGAGAGCATACAATATATGAAAAAAATGAAGTAGCATTTAAAACATACTTGTTGAGGGTTTTAAATAAACAAATCACACTTCAAATCTTGAAGTAAGTTCATGAAAATATCATCATGCTTTGAAAATGATAACAAGAGTTATGCAAGGTAAACTTTTGGAAACCTTAAATTCTACTCATATATCATGAGCACACTATACTACGTATTTAAGTCCCCTACCTTAAAAATCCTTCAAGCAAGAATGAAATAGCTAGACAAATTGTTCTTAAAGCTTGAAGTCTTCCTCCTCCAGTACACTTGAATTCTTTCAAAGAGATGAAGGGAACATAGTAAGTAACTGAAAGAGATATCATGGCTTAAGTAGTGAAGAATTATTGAAGGGAGAGTGCCTTGGAGACCTCCTAGCCTTTTCCAAGTTCGCTACCCGCCCTTGCTTTTATATGCATGCAAAACCAGGTCATTTCCACTTCAAATTAACATTTCGGGGAATAGTTATTGTCATGATGCTGTTGATTACTTGATTTTCGTTAAATTATACAACCTGTAGAAGGTGCTATTATGAACCTATCCGAAAGTTAGATGACATTTTAAGTGCTCCCTCTTGTAAGATAGAAACCTTTCAGAACAGTCAGTCTTGTGTGTGCTATATTTGGCAACAGTGATCTTTTGGATGATAGATTGTCAATTTAACTTTGGGGTTTGTCAATTTTGTTTAAATTTCTAGTGCCGAGAGGGAAAAAAACATGTATGGAAAAGATAATTGGGTTCGGTAATAGCCTGGCTTGATGTGCCTTTATAGTTTATATATATATATAATGTAATAAATTATTGGGACAATTGCATAGTCTAAAAAAATTTGCACTACACATGATAATTTTTTGGTATAAATCTGACACATATGAAAAATTTGCACCAAACACAAATGACATACACCAAACACAACTTGCATCCCATGAAAATGAATTTTTTATCCGACTGTGACAATCCTCCAACTTCTTGCAATCAGATGTAGTATCATTCTAATTGGAGGGTAAGTTGTTTATGAACATTCATATTGAAAACTAATTGCAGGGTCTTTGATCAAATGCCTAAGCCAAGGTGGGTCATCTCTATGGGAAGCTGTGCAAATGGTGGTGGATATTACCATTACTCGTACTCTGTTGTTTGTGGTTGTGACAGAATTGTCCCAATTGACATTTCTTTTATGGGTTGCCCGCTTGCTGCCGAGGCCCTAGTTTACGGAATCCTCTAGCTACAGAAGAAGATCAATAGGCGTAAGGATTTCCTTCATTGGTGGACTAAATGAGAACATTTTTACTTTATTCCCTGGCCGCTTTGTTTGCATGCTTATAGAAGAAGAATAAACCCGACTTTGCTAGCTTTCTTAGGTAAAGTAACCATATAAAGGATGAGACCTATTTTAATCTCTTTGTATGTGAATGTTATATCATATGAATATGTAAAGGAATATTTTCAGTGCTGCTTGGGCCAATTGCTTTAGGCTTGACTTTGGAAAGTCAAGGAATAATTGCATTTGATGTCAACTTTTACACATTTGTTGTGTTTCACATGTTCTTTTATAATTTGAGCTTTTTTTTTTTTGTAAATAAATTAAAAAAAAAACTCTAATTGGGGTTAGTTCCGGTTTTACTAGTTGGTTGAGTCACTATTGCATAGATGGAAAAAAGTTGAAATCTGGGTTTTTTGCAGTCGCTTAGATCCCAAACATATCTTCTCTCAAATTTCTTGTTCCCGGAACCTGTGAATTTTGGCTTTTGTAACTAAAAATCCGTGTGTTTGTGTGGGTCTTCTTGTAACTGGTTCATCTGTAAATATAACTAGGCATATTTTTTTACTATGAGGTGCATTTTGTGTCATTGTATGCCTGCCCTACTTCTATTTGTTTAGCTGTGATCCAAACATGTTTAATGTGGTCCATTTCTTTGTGATTTAGCACATTTCAAGATGAAACATGGAGCTGAAGCTTTCATTTTTTATGAATTTCTCAACCCTAATGCCAAGCCAAATATCATAACAGGTTCGTGTTATTGCCTCGTCAATTATGCGAACGCATTGGGTATGTTTGGTTTAGTTTTGAGAGAGTAGTTTTTAAAAATAGTTTTGGGGAGAGAGATTAAAAAATTTTTTGGTTTGTTTGGTTATGTATTTTGAAAGTAGTTTTGGAGTTTGGGAGTTTGTAATGATTTGATATTTTGTTGTAATTGAGTAGATGTATGTGAGAGAAAAAGTATAACAACCCTCACACTGTTTACCGATTAATGACTGATTAATTACCGATTACTGCTAAACTAAGACTGACTTTGACTGATAATTGAACTGACTGAATTACTGAACTGACTGGCTAAATCTGGAACTGGATTGACTGACTGTATCTGTCTAAATGTATTTTCTATCTGTTGAGTGTGTGATTATCTGTTCATGTTTATATGTTTAAACTATTAATTGAAGGCCTTCTCGGCGGCCGAATCCGGAATCGACTAATGTTTTATGATCCTTATAATTTATGTGATTTTATGGTATAATTATCTGAAAACTGATTTGGTATGATTAAATTAGATTAAAATATTGATAAATTGCATAGTTGGCTTAATTACCATTTTGCCACACTAGTGGCCCACTATCTTAAACACCTTGATCTTCACATTGCACTTAGATACAACATTTGATCAGCCCTTTTTCCTTGACTCAACTGACCTTAGAGAGAGAGAGAGCTAGGAGAGTGTTTTATCTTGAGCTTTGCTTGGTAATTGGTGGAATTAAAGAGTAATTTGCAAATTTGGGCTCATATTCTCATAATTGAAGACTTAGGTATGAATTTCATCCATTCAATTGTGTCCTTAAGTGAATTCTTGCATGGTCCATGTCAAATTGTAGAGCTAAGTCATGTTTTAGTTCATACATGTTGAATTATAGCTTAATTCTTGCATGCATGGTTGTATTGTTGACTTTTGAGTTGATTTCATGACAAATTGTCACATGCATGTTTATATTGGAGTTTAGGTCCATGCTCTCATCTTGTTTTTGGGACAATTGGTTCATTAGAGCATGAAATTGGAGCTTTGGAATGGTTTAAATCCATGCATGTCATGTTTATAGCATGTTCTTGAAAAATGGTTTGAAAATGAATTTAATTGAAACACTCTTGGGCCTTGATTTTATACATTGAGCTTCAAATCATGTTATCTTATGTGTTTAGAAGTGTTTTCCAGGTTTTTGGCCCAAGAGGACCGAAATTTTAGCATTTAGACTTGATTTTGAGCTTGGGACTCAAATCTGGAATTTCCAGATTTTGGTCGTCCGCTCGAGCGGGGTAAGTGCCGCTCGAGCGGGAAATCCGAGCTCCCAGCATCTTGCACTGTTCATTGGTCCGCTCGAGCGGAGTAATGTACGCTCGAGCAGAGGAATGGGTGACACGCTCAAGTGGGCGTCGAGCGTGAATTTCACCTATCCAGTACTTTTTGGTCCGCTCGAGCGGGTAAGATGACGCTCGAGTGGGGACCTTTGTTTGCATGTCCGCTCGAACGGGGAAACCTGCGCTCGAGCGGGAACCTGTTTCACTGAAAATTCTGAAAATGTTCTCTGAATGCATCTTTGCATCCTCTTTCCATCCTAGGCATTCCTAGGGCATATTTAAGGCATCTTAATGAGGATATAGATGTAGAACACACCTAGGCAAATTTAGGGATTAGGTTATTATCCTTCCCAACTATGAAACTTAGAGTGTGTTCAATCTGTTAACTGTATAGGGTTGGCATTCCGAGGAGACGCTCTAGCCTACTGTAGCCCAGAACTCTGTGAGTAACAATTTTGTAAAGATATGTTCAAAATGATTATCTTCTGAATACTGAACTGAACTGTTTACTAAACTGTTTACTGTTTACTGAATGAATGTATGTCCTATATTCTGAACTGTACTGTGGCATCCTTAGCACTTACTGTTCACTATTACTGTTACAGAGATCTCTGTCGGTTCCCTCGTGGAACCACTACTGTTTACTGATTGATGGTCATCATTACTGTTTGGTCTTTAAGACCTACTGCTTACTGTACTGTTACGCTAATGGATGTACCACATATGACCGTCTACTGTACTGAACAACTGATATACTGATTGAAATGAACTGTTTTCATTACTGTAAGGACATTCATTCTAAACCCCTTTACGCTTTATGTTATTCACTGGGCTTTAGCTCACTGCTCATATATATATGTAGGTGTCCAGGCACCAGACCGCAGCTAGGAGCGTCGGGATAACTCCAGTTTTGTTAAGCCAACCACTGTGCCTCACTGCGAGGTTCCAAGTCTGCCAAGCTATGGCTTAGGGGTGTTTTTATTTCCCCGTCTGTCTTTGCATAGTTTCTGTAATACTGTATAGACTGTTAACACTGTTACTGTACTATTTAATAGGGATTAAGTCCCTGCAATGTATGTTGTAATGATGTATGTACTGTTCCGTACTGTGTTTATATGTATATGTATGGAAAATCTTTTTGGCATACAGACTGTCACAGCTCATTGGACATTGTTTATTTACTGTATTGGCTTCCGCCATGCCCCTGTACTCTGTTTTACTGTATTACTGTTAAGCAGGCCTTCGGTAAATATTGGATTACTAGCCGGTTACGGTACTAAACCCATAGGGGTGGGTTTGGGTCGTGACAAAAAGTGATTGAGAAGGAGAGAGAAGAGAGGAAAAGTGATTGATTGATGTGTAAGAAAGAGAGTGATTTTGGAAATTATTTTGAAAAAATTACAAACCAAACAAGTTTTTTAGAAATTTTTTTCCAAAATCACTCTACAAAGCTAAACCAAACATACCCATTGTGTTTGGTTTTTTGGTGTGGACCGTGGGCTCAACATTTGGTGCAATTCTCCAACAGGATTAAGAATTTCTACTGGTTAAAGGTGATGTCAGGCAAGGCAGGAATTTTTGTCCGAAATTTTTATGTCTCAATGTTTCAAAATTCCTTTTCACCTTACGATCAGGTCAGGTAGACCATACAGAAGATCCAAGCTCTATGCTTAGCACCACTTCCTTAACACGTCATAATAAAACTAATTCCACTGTCACTCATCATTGTATACAATCCACTATTACCATTTCTACTGATGCTGCTGCTCAGACTGTGACTCTCATTGCCATTGTAACCAAGGGGTAGGGAGATAAGGGTAATTGCCACATTGATCTTTGAAAATTTATCAAGGGTCAACCAAGGCTCTAAGATGATGAGTCAAGGTTGTGTATGGTGTATATAGATGATACAAGGAAGGTAGGTTAGCTTAAAGATAGCTTGCAATGGAAAAATGAGGAATAATAAGCTCTTTCTATGTGTATATGCTTTTTCTCAATTGTTCAACCCTCAAAACAGAGGTATATGGTCATATTTATAGAATTTGAGCAAGAAATATCATAAATATCTTTAAAAATAGACAGCTGGTGGCCTTCTGCCTAGAATAGTGTTTCTCGCTACCAAGGCCCGACCGAGTCTCAATGAGACACGGCCGGGCCTCAATGAATTCCCCTATTTTCTGTTTCAGCCTAAACACAGGGTGGCACTAGGTGTAAACATGAATTTCTTGGGTATGAATATAATCATGAGTAATTTGCTTTGTTCATAAGGGGAAGACCTTGTTCTTGACATTAGTTCTTCTTTTGCGGAGTGCCGTTTGTCTAGTGTTACTCTTATTTTCGACTACTCCGCTTCATATATTATTACAATTTATTATTATTATCATGAGAATTTTAAAATACATAACTAAAAATAAATTAAAATAAAAAGTAATAAAATGGGAATAAAAAATATTATTCTCTCTATCACCCTAAAATATCCCATAAAATATGAGAACAATTAAAAAGAGAAAATATTTTATATAATGAATATTTCACGTGATTAAGTTGCCGTGATATATACTAATTGTTTCTTATGGGATAAATGTAAGATAGAGAAATCAATTTATGTTAATTATAAAATAGTGTATGTTTAATTATATAAAAAAATATGATTTTATTTTTACTCACATAACAGATAATAAATAAACAAATACCTCATACCATCTCAATCACATGGCGTAATCATTGTATCAAATAATTTTTAAATAAAGATTAGGAGTTTTAATTTTGAAATTTTAATGAGAACTCTAGTGATGTAGTAAGGAGTGGGGCCCATATGTAATGTGATGTGATGTGATGTGTGTGCCTATGTTTTTGTTTTTGTTTTTGTTTTTTTTTTTTTTCTCTTATCATATTACTAGAGCTCTCTTTAGAGTTTTAAAATTACAACTGATGATACAGTTTGTTCCAGGTGGAACGGGTCGGACTGATCCGCGTTCCTCAAGCCCGTGTCCAAATGACCAAACCTACCAGAAGACCTGCACAAGAGTTCAACGGGGAACGGGGAGTCCCCCAGCGAACCCTCCGACGCGCAAGTTAGAGAGAGAAGTAGAGTGTAGAGATGAATTAGAGATAGAAAGCTTAACCTTTTTCTTGTCTTCGATATCTACTTATATCCTCTGGTAATCATTTCGTTGTCCCTTCCGACCTGCCACCTTGGCCGAAAGTCTATGCTCTAACTTACCTTGTTCATGGTGAAGGCGTTCTATCCCGATGGAGAGGGGTTATCGTAATAAATGCTGTAAGGGGCTTCATTAATGGCGATGTGCAGTGGTAATAACTTTGCAGATCTTTGTCTGCTTATATGGCTTGCCCTTCTCTTGCCAGGTGTCTTGATGTCATTGGTTCTTATTGCTACGTGGGGCTTCAGCAATGTTGGGCTTTAGTATTTGAGTTATGTATTGGGCCCTAAATGGTGGGCTATGATCTTTATGGGCTTATCCATGTCAGTAGTCTCCCATTCCCAAGTGCAGCTTTAGTCCAACGAAGGGAATAATGAAGAAAATGAGGGTTGTGAGAGACCGGCAGGGTGGAGGCTGACCGAGAGGGATGACCGACCATAAGGAGGGCTGACCGCAAAGGGTGGTCGAGTGGAGGGACCAACCATGAGGAGGGCTGACTACAAAGGGTGGCCGAGTGGAGGGACTGACCATGAGGAAAGCCGACCGCGAAAGGTGGCCAAGTGGAGGGGTAGACCATGAGGAGGGCCGACCACTAAGGGTGGCCGAGTGGAGGGACTAACCATAAGAATGGCCGACCGCTAACGGTGACCGAGTGGAGGGACCGACCATGAAGAAAGCCGACCGCAAAGGGTGACCAAGTAGAGGGGCCGACCATGAGGAGGGCCGACTGCTTAGGATAGCCGAGTGGAGGGATCAACCATGAGAAGGGCCGACCGCTAAGGGTGACAGAGTGGAGGGACCGACCATGAGGAAGGCCGACCGCGAAGGGTGACCCAATGGAGGGGTCGACCATGAGGAGGGCCGACCGCTAAGGGTGGCCGAGTGAAAGGGCCGACCATGAGGAGGGCCGACCGCAAAGGGTGGCCAAATGGCGGTGCCCAAGGCTCGAGGGATGACAGGGCACGTGATGATTTGAAGTAGAAAAGACAAGGTAGGGGAAAGGGGCAGTGGATCGTGGACGTACACGTGGCAGAATCCCATGATGGGGAAGGCTAGGCATTGAGCAAGAAATGAAACGATAGGTCAATATAGGGTGTTGAAGAGACAGTTTTGGCGGTTTTTTGAAAATTTTCAAACTGGCGAAATTTAATTGTGACCCTTGGAATATAGGCAAACCTTGGTCGTTTGGTATTATCCGTTTTATGTATCTCTTTGCAAACAACCAAAATATTTCCAGTGTAAACTCCTTTGTGTCAAGTGATACCCCTTTGCGACATTTTGTGGACTATTTCACACCAGCATCTGAAGCTATTCACAGATATATAAGAGGGATGGCCCAAGAAGGAGCAACAGCCGCGAGGGTCGATCCATTGGACGATAACGATGCGGTGAATTTGGTAGAACAATACCGGACGGAGAGGCGAGTGGGAAGCGAGGGGAAGCCGGTGGGGTGACCTCATTCGTCCACAATGATAGTGGCTGCGCAGCCAATCAGCTAGGTTGAGCCAGATCACTAGCATACGAAGGCCGACGAGTCGACCGTTACCGCGGAGGAGTTGGTGGGTATACGCGAGAAATACCAGATTCCTGCAGAAATAGAGTTAAAGCTGCCGACAACGAAGGAGAGGCCATCCGACGCCCGATTGGGGGAGTTTGCCCTCTACGAGGAGGCGTTGAAGGGAGGGTTGGGGTTACCGCTTCCGCGGGTGGTGGTGGATGTCCTAAACCGGTTAGAAGTGGCGCCGGGTCAACTAATGCCCAACGCGTGGAAGATTGTACTGGCCTGTGCAAGCGCGTGGCCGAGGGCGAACGAGGGGGGGCTATGACGGTGGACGAGTTTTTTGTATGCTACAAGGTCTCGGGGCAGCAAGAAACTTGGGTCACTTTGTAGGCGGCGGTAGGGAGGGGCCTGGTGGCGGGGTTGCCGTCATCAATAAAGGGGTGGAGGCCACGGTGGTTCTACGTGTCCGCAAACGGAGGAGTTGGAGTGTGCACGGTGTGGAGAGTGCCCACGAAGTTTGTGGAGCCAAAGCTGGGGACAGCAGCTGAGGAGAGGGTGAAGAAGGTGAAGGCATAGAGGGAGAAGGAGGGCGCCAAATGGGACGAGCTCGTTCAGCCGTCAGCCTTGCTTGCCGCAGGGTTGGGCCCTCAGCCGACCGGTGGAGACCTGGAACCGACAGAATTAGAGGCGAGAAGGAAGGCACAAGAAGTAGAGGATAGGACCATTCTCACCAAGGCCAGTAAATTCAAAGAGTCACAGGCAGACCGGCTGCCGAAGCCGATCGCAAGGGAGAGGATCCGACCGCTCCCCAAACCGCTGGGGGAAAAAGGACTTGGGTGAATTTGAGCCACGACCGCCCCCAATTGATCCTTTGAAGGAAAGGGCCAACAAGGAGGTGGAGGCTGTGGCGAAGAAGAAGAGAAGGGTAAGGGAGAGGGAGGAGTGGCCAGCCCTGAAGAGGGGGAAGGAGGTGACAGCGGAAGAGACCCTCGAAGTGGGGTTGAGGGAAGCAACAAAGGGGGGGGAGTGGGGCGACTGGCCCTGAAGAACAAATGGCAAGTGGGGCGATCGGTGCTGAGCAAAGGGCAAAGCCACAGCCTAACGAGGGTCTTGCGCCCCAAGGAGAAGGAGAGAGGGCTGAGTTGAAGACCGCCTTCTACCACGTCCCAACGGTGTCCGGGCGAGTGGAAGGAGAAGGGAGAAAAGCCAAGATGGCTGCAGATCGTCTCTTGGGGGTAGTGGAAGACGCAGCCGTGCGCTCGGTGGCTGGTTTTACTAAAGCTGAGCTGCTAAAGGGGTTATGCTCTGCCCAGATAGAGGCGACTGCCTTAGCAGGAGCCCTGTTGAACAAGGTGGCAGCGGCGAAGGGCGAAATAAGGAAGGAGAGGGAAAAGTTGGGACAGGTGGAGGCCCAGCTTGAAAATTTCAAGAAGGAGAGCGCAGGCTGGAGGAAAGCTGCGTGGAGTGCTTGTGCCAGGGGGTTGAAGGAGGCTCAGAAGGCTCAGAAGATGGGGGTATTGGCGATGGTGCAGAGCAATGTTGCCGATCGTGCCCATGCTGAGCTGCTCGCGGCCAAGTTAAAGCTAGAGGACGAACAACACAAGGTGGTGTCGCTCGAGTTCCAGCTGGTTGGCGAGCAGAAGAAGCTGGAAGAGGCCTAGAACGCCTGCATTGTCGCCAACAAACGGTGGAATGAGGCGATGACTTGTAACGAGGATCTGTGCGCCCAGTCGATCAAAGAAAAGGAAGAAGCAGATCTGAAGATCGTGGGGTTGGAGAAGAAACTGGTAGACGAGTGCGCCAGGGCAGCGACAGAGAATGCGGGGTTAGAGAAGGAGTTGGAGAAGAAAAGACCAAGACAGCGTCTGAAAGGGCAGCACACCCCGACTTATGCGTCGCAACAGTAGAGCAGTTCAAGGGGAATGATTGGTGCAGACGATGTATGAAGATTGACGAAGACGACGTAGCCCAGACCCCCTTAGATAAGGGTGTTGAAGAAGAAGACCTCGTCTCAAGTGAAGAGAAATGATTGGTGCAAACAAAATTTGTACTCAGAGTTTTGGTTGTTTTGTTATGTTGTGTGTTTTTTTTTTTTTTTTTGGAATTTCTGTAATAAACTTATGTATAAGTTTGTGAATGAATAAAATTATGAGTTGTGTTTGTGTTTTTATGCTATTGTCTGTATTGTTTGAGGATCTGCAAAGAATGAAAGTGGTGACTTACACAGGGCTTGTGTATAAATTATTGTGAAGTTTAAAATGTAAGAAAATCTCAACGCAGAGTGAAGTTTAAAATGTAGGAAAACCTCAATGCAGAGTAAAGTTTAAAATGTAAGAAAACCTCAATGTAGAGTGAAGTTCAAAATGTAAGAATGTTAAAAACGTGACGTTATAAATCACGACCCAGCAAGAAGCCAGTCTAACTTGGAAAACGTTAAACTGGAATTTGACTAAGTATGGCAACTATGCCACAATCATGAAGTTGCAAGAATGGCCTTGGTCGAGCGCTTTATTCGTGCTCAGTTCGGGTTGAGCCATGATTAACTCGGTCGGGCTGTCTCTTCAAGTAACTCAGCCTGGCTGAGCTCTTCATGCTCAGCCTGGCTGAGGCTTTAAGTGACTCAAGCTGGCTGAGCTTTTCATGTTCAGTCTGGCTGAGGCTTTAAGTGACTCAGTCTGGCTGAGGCTTTAAGTGACTCAGTCTGGCTGAGCTCTTCATACTCAGTTTGGTTGAGGCTTGTCATGCTCAGTCTGGCTGAGGCTTTAAGAGACTCAGTCTGGCTGAGCTCTTCATGCTCAGTCTGGCTGAGGCTTTAAATGACTCAGTCTGGTTAAGCTCTTCATGCTCAGTCTGGCTAAGGCTTGTCATGTTCAGTCTGGCTGAGGCTTTAAGAGACTCAGTCTGGCTGAGCTCTTCATGCTCAGTCTGGCTGAGGCTTGTCGTGCTCAGTCTGGCTGAGGCTTTAAGTGACTCAGTCTGGCTGAGCTCTTCATGCTCAGTCTGGCTGAGGCTTGTCGTGCTCAGTCTGGCTGAGACTTTAAGTGACTCAGTCTGGCTGAGCTCTTCATGCTCTGTCTGGCTGAGACTTGAAGTGACTCAGTCTGGCTGAGGCTGCAAGTGACTCAGTCTGGCTGAGCTCTTCACGCTCAGTCTGGCTGAGGCTTATAACTGAGTGCTGCAATCAAAACGTTATTGAGGTACCACACAGATAATTGAGATATAAGATTGTTGTCCTGTAAAGTGTAGTCCATTTGATCAAAAATTTACATCATGTGAGAGAAGAAGAAGAACATCCAAGTGTGTAGATTGCCAAAAAAGAAAATACAATAACTGATCAATACAAAAATAGGGATTTATTGAAAATAACGCTTCAAGTGTTCGACATTCCACAGATGGGGGAAGTCTCGGCCTTCCATGTCCTGAAGTTGGTAAGTGCCCGGACGAGGTTTGGCTTTGACAACGTAAGGTCCTTCTCACTTGGCTGGCAATTTGCCCTCAGCCGGATTTTTGGTGGCAAGGGTTACTTCGCGCAAAACAAGGTCCCTACGGCGAATTCCCTTGGTTGGACTTTGCGGTTGTAATGTGTTCTCATTTTCTGTTGGTATGAGGCCTGTCTGACAGCAGTGGTTTCTCAGAGCTCTTCAATTAGATCTAGGTCTACCCGACACAGCTCCTCAGTTAGTTCCGGATTCGGATGTAGAATTCTTGGAGTAGGCAGACCGATTTCTACTGGGATGACCGCCTCAGCACTGTATGTTAAGCGAAAGGGGGTCTCCCCAGTAGGGGTTCGAGCGGTAGTGCGGTTGGCCTAGAGTACATTCGGTAATTCCTCAGCCCAGAGTCCCTTAGTAGCTTCCAGCTTAGTCTTGATGATCTTGAGAAGAGAACGGTTGGTAACCTCAACTTGGCCATTGGCTTGGGGATGACCTGGGGAAAAGAAACATGGCTGGATTTGAAGTTCTGCACAGAATTTCCTGAACTTGGCATTGTTGAATTGTTTGCCATTGTCAGAGACGATGGCTTGAGGGATACCAAATCTGCATACGATCGACTGCCAGATGAATCTGATTGTATTCCACTCAGTAATTGTGGCAAGGGGTTCTGCCTCCACCCATTTAGTGAAGTAATCAATAGCGACAATGGCGAATTTAGTTTGGCCTCAGCCATTGGGCAATGGGTCGACTAGGTCGATCCCCCATTTGGCGAATGGGTAGGGACTGCAAAGTGTGATCAATTCTGTAGGAAGATCATGGGGGATGTTGGCAAAACGTTGGCACTTATCACATTTGAGCACGAAGTCAGTCGCATCTTGATTGAGAGTAGGCCAGAAATAACCAGTGCGAAGTATTTTGTGGGTTAGGGACCGAGCGCCCGAATGATTACCACAGATACCCTCATGGACTTCCCTCATCACGTAGGTTGCTTGAGCAGGATTAAGGCATCTGCGGTATGGGCGTGAAAAACCACGTTTGTACAAGAGGCCACTGACAAGGATGTAGTTAGATGACCGGGCCCTGATTTTGGCGGTCTGCTATTTGTCGACTGGCAGTTCCCCCGTTGTCAGAAATAAAGAGATGTCGGCTGCCCAAGGAATAGGTTCGTTTTGGAGGAAGTAGACTTGCTGCTTGTTTGGGGAAATAGTAGGGTGGGCCAGGTACTCGAGGCGGACGCCGTGGCTGAGGTCTAATTAGTTTGCGGAAGCCAACTGAGCCATTTCATCTGCCTTGGAATTTTCCGTCCGAGGGATGTGCTTGATGTGGAAATTATTGAAGAGGCAAGCAAGAGGGAGTGCAATATCCCTATAAGCCCGCATTGTGTCTTTCTTGGCATCGAATTCCCCCGTGATTTGTCTAACAATGAGCTGGGAATCGCTAAACACTTGGATATGACTGACACCAATGTCTCTGGCGAAGCGAAGACCTGCAATTAAGGCCTCATATTTAGCTTCATTATTGCTTGCGTCGAACAAGAAGCGGAGACCATATTTGAAATAACCCCCTTCTGGAGCGGTGAGGATGAGACCAGCCCCACTGCCTTCTTTGCGGGATGATCCGTCGACGTTGAGGGTCCAAGAGTAGGGGTCTTCCGGCTCAGTAGGGGGTGGCAAGGGCGGAGGAGATGTAGTCGGAGTGGGATTAGTGAATTCCATGATGAAATCGGCAACAGCCTGCCTTTTAATCGCCGTTCGAGGCCGGTAGGAGATGTCAAATTGGCTGAGCTCGACCGACCATTGCATAAGTCTGCCGGAAAGTTCTGGTTGTTGTATTATCTTCTTCAATGGTTGGTTAGTGAGGACCACTATGGAATGGGCTTGGAAGTAAGGACAGAGTCATCTGGAGGCGGTGACCAAGGCCAAGGACATTTTTTCTAACAACGGGTAGTTCTGTTCCGCTCCCCTGAGAGCCCGACTGACGTAGTAGACCGGTCGCTGGACAGAGCTGTCTTCCCTAATGAGTGCTGCACTAACTACGGTGTTTGACACGACTAAATAGAGGAAGAGGGGTTCGCCCGTGATTGCCTGAGAAAGTAAGGGAGGTTGGCCATGCACTGTTTCAACTGCTAAAAGGCCTCTTCGGACTCTGTCGTCCACTCAAAATTTTGCCGAAGAACTTTGAAGAATGGGAGGCACTTGTCCGTTGCGTGGGAAATGAAGCGGTTGAGGGCGGCAACTCGGCCAGTAAGCCTCTGAACCTCCTTAACCGTTCTGGGTGACTGCATTTCAATTAAGGCCTTGATTTTTTCGGGGTTAGCTTCGATGTCCCGCTGACTGACCATGAAACCCAAGAACTTTCTAGATCATACGCCGAAGGCGCATTTCTCCAGATTGAGCTTCATTTGATACTTTCGTAGGGTGGTGAAGGTCTCTCGCAAGTCGGCCAGATGATCAGTGGAGAGCTTGCTCTTGACTAGCATGTCATCTACATATACTTCCATGTTCCGGCCTATCTGGTGATGAAAGACGGCATTGACCAACCGTTGGTAAGTGGCTCCAGCATTTTTCAACGCAAATGGTATCACACGGTAATAGTAGGTGCCTCGGTCGGTGATGAATGAGGTGTGTTCCTGGTTAGACGGGTGCATCAGCATTTGGTTGTATCCAGAGAAGGCATCTATGAAACTGAGCATTTGGTGGCCGGCCGTGGCGTCAACCAGCAGATTTATGCAAAGAAGATGATAGCTGTCTTTGGGGCAAGCTCGGTTGAGGTCGGAGTGGTCAACACAGAGTCGCCATTTACCATTGTTTTTACGAACCAGAACCACATTTGACAGCCATCTAGGATAGTCCACATTTGTGATAAACTGGGCCTCAATAAGCTTATCTACTTCAGAAGCAATAAGGTTATTGCGCTCCGGGTGAAAGATACGCTGCTTCTGGCAGATGGGTCGGAAATGGGGCTCGATGCTGAGACGGTGAGTGATGAAGGAGGGGTCAATACCTGGCATGTCGGAGTGGGTCCAAGCAAATACATCGTTGTGCTCAATCAGGAGGGCGGTGAGGTCGGCCTTGGCATGGGAGAATAGTTGGCTACCAATCCTAGCAGTTTTTGCCAGGTTGGTGAGATCGATGAGGACCTCGACAAGCTCTTCCACTGGTTGCCCTCTAACCAGCTCGTTCTCGTCTCTGACGTCGAGTCCTTCAATGATCATGGCCTCCTTGAGCTTGACCTCTTTAAGTGAGGCAACATAACATTCTCTGGCCACAGTCTGCTCTCCCCTGACCGTGCTGACCCCAAGATCGGTGGGGAACTTGACGGCAAGCTGGAAAATGCATGTAATAGCTTGGAAGGCATTTATGATGGTGCGGCCGAGGATGATGTTGTAGGCGGAGGGACAGTCGATGACCAAGAAAGTAAGCAACTTGGTGGTCTGCCATGGGTATTCTCTGATAGTGATGGGAAGATCGATGGAGACGATGGAGGTCACTCGGTCTCCAGTGCAACCGACTAACGGGGTTTGGAGAGGAGACAGACTTTCTTCCCCGATCTTGAGCTGGATGATGCCTGAAGAACTACCATTGTCGATGAGAACCCGTCTGACTTTGTAATTGGAGAGGAGGGCAGAAATGACGAGGGGGTCATCATGGGGGTAACAGATGCCTGTGCAGTCGGCTTCCATAAAGGTAATGCGCTCCATCCACTGCTTGGGCTGTTTTGGAGGGCGGTCTAATGTGGCAACTTCTTTGTCTGAGTTCTGTCTTATCTTTCTGAGTTCTGCCCCGCTGAGCCGAGGCGGGATGGACCTCCACAAGCAAGCCCGTCGGCTATGACTCTGATTTTTCCGACAGGAGGGGCGGGGTTACCTTGTGCTCAGGTTGCTGTGGAGGGCGATCATGGCCAGGGTTAGGTTGTGTTGGTTGCCGGGGAGGAGTGCGCCGGCGGTTGTTTTTGATGGATTCGGTCCCTTTGCCTTTGCTGAGGGCGGGTGTCCGTGAATCGACTGAGACGTCCCTGACGTATCAAGCCCTCGACCTGATCTTTGAGGTTAACACACTCCTCAGTATTATGACCGTAGTCCTGGTGAAAACGGCAATATTTGGACTGGTCTCGCCGATTGGAAGGAGACCGAGATGGTTGGGGCCATTTCAGGGGGTAGTCTCGTTGGATCTGATTGAGGACTTGTTCCATGGGGGAATTAAGGGGTGTGTACCGTTCGAGCCGGCCTGGCAGTCGAGCTAGTGCGACCGGTCGGCTCTGGAGGGTCGGTCGTGTTACTGAGGTGTTTGGTTATTGTACTGGGTGTTTCTGGTGTCTGAGTCCTTTCTCTTCTCTCCGAGGGTCGGGTTTTTGGCTGTAGAGTCTTGGCGAGCGGCTAGGGAATCTTCTGCGTTTATGTATTTTGGGGCTTTGGAAATAAGGGTTGCCATGGAGGTCGGGAGGGTTTTTTGAGAGGGAGAAAGGAAATCAGATGATCGTAGGTCGGCCATGAATGCCGTGAGGATGACCTTGTTATCGTTTTCCGCCACCTGTAGAGCTTCGATGTTGAAGCAGGTGACAAAGCTGCGCAGCGACTCCCCCCTCAGTCTGACGGATGTTAAGAAGCTGGGTTGCCGGACGCCGCTGGAGCTGGGCTCCAATGAAATGGTTGAGAAATAAGTCATTGAGGTGCTGGAAAGTGGAGACAGAGTCTGTTGGTAGTTGACTAAACCAGAGTCGAGCCGACCCTTTGAGTGTCACGGGGAAAGCCCGACACATGATTTCATCGGAGAATGCATGGAGGATCATGAGGTGTTCTGTAGGTCTCCAAGTGATCGACTGGGTCCGTTATACCGTCAAAAGAGGTCGATCGTGGACATTTTGAACTTATGAGGTAGAGGTTTGTCCCTGATGGAGGCAACAAATAGGGAGTTGGCTGTGGTAGATGGTTTATGCTGTATGTTCTGCATGACTCCTTGGAGTTGGAGTTTCATGGCTCGAAGTTCTACGTCCCAGAGAGGAATGTTGTTACCACCGGAAGGCAGCGGGGGCTGGACGTTGCTGGCCTCTCCTTCAGGGGTTGGTGCCGGGATCGATGGATGTGGGCCCCGGGGGTGGCAGGTTTTATACCTGGGGGAGGGGGTTGCAAGCCTTCCAAGTTGGATGGATTAGGCTGCTGGATAGTATGGCTCATGGCTCGCTCTTAGTTGGGTGGAATAACTGGAGGTGGTGGAGGAGGCATATGAAGGTTTCTTTGGAGTAGAGCATTAATCAGGGCTTGGTTTTGCTCGGCAGGCGGTTAATGCTGTTGGCGAGCTCGGTGAAATACTGTGGTGGGTTGTTTGGAGGGTCGGCTTGATTTGGAGGGTCGGCTTGATGATCGGTAACATTGGGGTGAGAAGCCATGGATCTAGTTGTGACCATCCACCTTCACAGGTGGTAGGAGGGGGTTATGGGGAGAGGGTCTCCGGCGACAATGAGCACAACTGGCGCGCGGAACAAAAACTTTCCCACAGACGGCGCCAACTGATGATACAGTTTGTTCCAGGTGGAACGGGTCGGACTGATCCGCGCTCCTCAAGCCTGTGTCCGAATGACCAAACCTACCAAAAGACCTGCACAAGAGTTCAACGGGGAACGGGGAGTCCCCCAGCGAACCCTCCGATGCGCAAGTTAGAGAGAGAAGTAGAGTGTAGAGATGAATTAGAGATAGAAAGCTTAACCTTTTTCTTGTCTTCGATATCTGCTTATATCCTTTGGTAATCATTTCGTTGTCTCTTCCGACCTGTCACCTTGGCCGAAAGTCTATGCTCTACCTGACCTTGTTCATGGTGAAGACGTTCCGTCCCGACGGAGAGGGGTTATCGCAATAAATGCTGTAAGGGGCTTCATTAATGGCGATGTGCAGTGGCAATAACTTTGCAGATCTTTGTCTGCTTATATGGCTTGCCCTTCTCTTGCCAAGTGTCTTGATGTCATTGGTTCTTATTGCTACGTAGGGCTTTAGCAATGTTGGGCTTTAGTATTTGAGTTATGCATTGGGCCTTAAATGGTGGTGACTATGATCTTTATGGGCTTACCCATGTCAACAACTCTCTATCAGTATTGATAATTTTTTACTTGAAGCTTTTTTTTTTTTTTTTAAACATAGGCCACTATCTTCAAAAAATAATAAATAAATTTAGGCCTCGTTTGGAATGAAACTATTTTAATAATTTTTTAGCTAAAATATGAGGTAAAAAAACTAGTATGTTTATAATGGCTTTTTAATTTTTTATGAAAAGATATGCAAAAAATAGAGAAAAAATAGAATATTTAATTTTTTGATATAAGTTATAAATTTTTTTATTTTTTTAATAATTTTTAAAATTTTAAACTAAAACTGTTATATGCTAAATGAGGCCATACCTGGGCTTATAGGTCATTAATAAGGCGCACGCACTATAAAAAAAAAACAGAAAAAGAAAAAGAAAAAAGAAAAAAAAAGTAATGCTAGAAAAATTATATTACAATTTTTATCAAATATCTCACATGAATATGAACCTATACAATAAATTTTTTGGTAGATTTTTTATGTCTAGTATTTTTGGGAAAAGAAATATTTCACGGGTCGGGTCCGAATCGAAAATAAAACCCACCCCACCTCACCAGTTTCTAAGGGCTTGTTTGGTTTGTTTTTGGGAGAGTTGTTTTTGAAAAAAATTTGGGGAGAGAGTTTAGAAATTTTTTTGGTTTGTTTGATTGTATATCTTGGGAGAGTTGTTTTTTTAGGAGTTTGGAATGATTTGATATTTTGGGAGAATTTGAGTAGATGTGTGTGAGAGAAAAAGTGATTGAGAATGATAGAAGAGAGTGGAAAAGTGATTGACTGATGTGTAAGAGAGAGAAAGTAATTTTGAAATTTTTTTTTGAGAAAAACTCAAACCAAACCATTTTTTAAAATTTTTTTTCTAAAATTGTCTGCCAAATACAAACCAAACATACCCTAACCCTCTCTACTCTTATCTTCTCTTCTTATCTAGGGTTTTCGCAACCCTCCCTCTCTCTCTCTCTCTCTCTCTCTCTAGATTCACAGAGAGCTTCAGACCATCACTCGAACAACCATGGCCGATGAGGTACAGTATTCATCTGGTACAGACTCAACCCCCAACAAGCGCAAGTACGATGACCAGACTCCTCTGGCGTCCTCGGGCGGCACACGGCGGACCACCGGTTTCTCAGCTCCGATCACGTCTCAGTCGCCGGATTCAGGCAACGCGCCTCCTTCGTACAACAGCGTTCCTCCACCTGTTGATGACATCCAGCTCGCGAAGCAGCGCGCGCAGGAGATTGCTGCGCGTCTCTTTAACAACGCCGAAGCGAAGCGACCTAGGGTTGAGAATGGTTCGGGATTTGATTCCAACGATAGTAAGGGTTTCAGCTATGGTTCGACTGGTTTGTCCCCCTTTCGCTGTAGTTGAATGATGTTTGTTTTGTGCTTTCGATTTGACTATATGAAGCTGCTTAATCTCCATTGGTCGTGTTTTCTTTCATGATTGTGATAGATTCTTGCGTTTCTTGTACATCTGTGTGCCCACTTGGTTGATTTTGACGTTTCAAAATCACTTTTTTGGAGGTTGTTTTGTTTTATTTTGTTTTAATTATGAAATTAGTATTAAAGATAAGCGATTCTGCTCTCTTTTGAAATAAAAATTAGTTTTTTTAATAATAAAATTTATGCTAATCGCTTCTGTATTGTTCTAGTCATGTGATAATTCGTTGATTAATTGGTTAGTTTTTGTGTATTGAGTCAGTTTTTATTTGATTTATGGCTGTCTTGTGTTTCTGGATGCCCATTAGTTAAGTTAGCCAATGTACTCAGCCTTCTGAGATTTGATTAAATGCAGATGCTGCGCCGATGCCTATGATTTCGAATGTAACTCACTCATCTATTCCAGTTTCATACGGGTACCAGGGAACAAGCAAAAAGGTTGATATTCCGAATGGCAGGGTTGGTGTGATTATTGGGAAAGCTGGAGAAACCATAAAGTATCTTCAGCTTCAATCTGGAGCTAAGATTCAAGTCACAAGGGACATGGATGCAGACCCAAATTCCCTAACTAGGATGGTTGAGCTTGTGGGTACTCCAGATCAAATAGCGAAGGCTGAGCAATTGATACATGATGTTCTTTCTGAGGTACTGTGGTGCAGTTGTGATGTAATAGGGAATTGCTTGTTTCTTGTGTCTACTTGTTTTTCTTACAGCATTGAATTTTTCACGAGATAGCTAGTGTTTGAAGAAAGTCAATGAATTGTTGCTGTTGTGATGCATCTGTAAAGTGATCAATTCAACAGTTAAATTGCTATTCTTTTTATGTTTGAGACAGGCTGAAGCAGGGGCTTCTGGATTAGCTTCTCGGAGGGTTACTGGACAACTACCTGGTGCTGAGCAATTCGTAATGAAAATCCCAAACAACAAGGTAAATGAAAGCCTATTATGGTAATCTAACTAATTGTCTTTGTCAAACGAACTCCCTGGATGGACTAGGTTTTGATTTCTGGCTGTTTTCAGGTTGGTCTGGTAATTGGTAAAGGAGGTGAGACCATTAAAAATATGCAAGCCAGGTCTGGTGCTCGTATTCAGGTACGCTGTTGAATGGGCCATATCCTTCTTTGCTTAATTCTGTTATTGTTGATTTGGTTTCATTTTGTGTCTGGCTTCTTTTCGTTCGTTTAGTGTGAATTTAGTTTGTTTAGTCTCAAGACATTATTTATTTGTCTCTGGTCATGTAAAATGTGGTCTATACGTTTCATTTTTGAATATATGTAATTTGACGTTTCGTTATGGTTTCTGACGATGCTGTTTGATTAATTTCATGCAGGTGATTCCTCTGCACCTTCCCCAGGTGACACTTCAACAGAGAGAACATTACAGATAGATGGGACCAGTGAACAGATTGAGGCTGCAAAACAGTTGGTGGCCGAAGTTACCAGTGAGGTATGCTTGATTGTTGTATAATCTTGCAGATTTGGTCTCATCAACCATGAGCCTGCACTTAAACTGAAGTAGTCAATTATGGTTGTAAAGAGCAACTAGGTTGTTGAGATATCATCCCGTTATGCTTTGCTGCATTCCATTTTTGCTATTTGTTAATATGAACACAGGAAATGGAAGCTTGGACGTTGTTTCAGGATGCATGTATTAGATTCCATCTGCATCAGTATGCTCTAATTTTGTGTCCTTTGAACATTGTGCTTCCGTGGTTGGTGATGCTATAATTTTCTGCTTAGTCTTTAAATTTTCTTAGGAATGTAGTTACATGATGTCCCGCGGAAGTTATCTCTTGGCTTCCATTATTTCCCAGTCAAAAGTTTATCTTTGAGCAATTTCTTCGAGGGATATCTTAGAAGTGACTGCATGTTTTAAAATGGTCATCAATCCTTGTATTGTGCAGATACAACATGCTATTTGTGGCAGGGTATAAAGGTTTATATTGAAGCCTGGGAGACTGTTGTTCCAAGAAATTCTCTTTCTTTTTTCTTCTTGTTTCCACATACTTTTTGGTTGTTTTATTTCTTTTTGTATAGATAATCATATTTTCGGTCTTTGGTCATTTTTTTTAAGTTTATGGCATGGGGCTTCTTTCGTATTGTGTTTATACATCATATTACTATTTTTGCAATGGATACTCTTATATGCTTACCTCCGTACAATATGGTGTGGTTGTTTTAAGTTATCTGATCCCCATAATAATCTATAATTTTTTTTGTTTTTTTTAAACAGATGTTAGCTTTGTTTATCCCTTTTTTTTTTTCTCCCTTTTTTTCAGGGGATCTTATAGTGGTTTTTTTTTTTTTTGATACTTGTGATTCTTTTCATTGGTTTACCTCCAAAGAGTATATTGTGGCAAATCACCGGAACGCCTTCATATAGATTCTGGCTTGCGTGGTTCTTGTAAATCACCAGAACGCATTCATATAGATTCTGGCTTGTGTGGTTCTTGTTTCTTGATTTTCTTCTTTTCATATATAAGAATCCAAGGGAATGTTAAATTTTTTTGTTCTACGTGAATGCTAAATTTGGATACACAGGAGGGGGAGTGAAGGGAATGGGAGGAGAGGTATATTTCTTTTTGTTTGGTTAGATGATACTTATAAAGGAAAGGGAGGAGCAGAAGTCAATAAGTAGCATTTAAAAAAAATGAGTATACTTGGTTTTAAAAGTATATTAATAACCAGTATTTCACTTTCCCCGAGTCTTTTGAATTTTTAGGGGAAGTAAAACACCCAAATTGCAGGCCCTCTTTCCCCTTTCAACCCTTTTGTATACTTTCCTTCCCCTTAAAAACCATCCAAAGTAATGTTACCCTTCCCCTCCATATCCGTCGCTTCCTTCTAAAACCCTCCAATCCAAGAACAATTATTATGTATTGCTGTTATCAGTGGGCTTTTTCAAAGGAATAGGCACATGCCTATTCTAATACATCAACTCTTGTTTCCCTCTTTATATTTAGTGTTTTTATCATCAATTTCTACATCTGGCTTTGATATATAATGCTTGTGTTTGTTATTGAATTAGATTCTAGCTATAATAATTTTCTTACTCTTTAGAAAATGTTGTTTCATGTATTTGCAGCCGCTACCTAGTAGTGCTGTATGAGATATATATCTTGTGGTGTTTTGTTTCTATCTTTGTCACGGGTGAAGTAGACGTCATCTTGATTCCTTATCGAAGCTGATTTCTGCAGACATTTTTTCTTATGTAGTAATTTTGACTGCTCCATTCTATAGAGAGCTTAAGTGGTTATTTGCAAATCCTTGTGGTTGCATATAAATATACATGTATTGCTGTCAATTGGTTTTCTTCGCTATATTCCATTTGTGAAATGCTGAAGATTGCAGAAAGATATGCATGTCTGGGTTGGTTGAAAATTATTTCCTGTGTCAAAATGACTACTGGATGGGGGAATTGGGCTTCCGCAGAGAGACTCCATAACTTATGAATTGAGTATTCTGCTTCTTACTAGTTGTGAAATAGGACCTAGTAGCACGATAATTTGCATTGCAATATCCTGATTTGTCTTCTTGATGGTTGGAGTTGTGTCTCTCTGTAGACTCTGTGCAGGATCATTACACTTGGTCACCAACACAGGTTCATTTCTATTTGCAGTTGGTTTCAATAAAATCTTATATAATTGGCTGGTGTATAAGAATTTGGAGTATGTCAGAAGCAAAAGTTGGTTTTTGAATTGTCACTCTTCAATTACGGTGATAATTATTGATCTTTAAGATGTGCCTTAAGTGCTATATTGATCATTGGATATATTTAATATATGAGGCAGGTTTTAAATTATCATTTTCTGACATGGCAATTGGGGCCCTATATAAGTGAATATTGTTGAGGATACATCTGAATCAAGTAATCTATATGGCCCTCCTGTTGAATCTTCAAGTGAATAACTTTTGGGATAGTCAATTGTTATAGCCTCGTGTTCTTCTTTGATGTGTAGCTTTTTTCTGATGCTGTTATTGGGAACTATTGTAGGGTTAGTGGTTATTGGAGTACACCAACATGGAATCTTTAGTAGTGTTGGTGTTTCCACGGCATTGTTCTGGTATTGTTCTAAACCTTCTTTTTAATGATAATATGCCAGTTGACAGGGAAGTTTGGGGCTTATGGTTGTTGTGGAGGTTCAACTGGATTGTTTTGAGAGTGGATCATGAGCCCTTCAGGATAATTTATGTGCAGTGTTTATTTAAGACTGCTGTGCATTTCATAGAGATGTCTTTAGAACATTTAAGTCCTCATATCTGCTTAAAGATTCAAATAAATAAATAGAAGTACCTTGCTAGCAATTTAGGTATTTTTTATGTAGTTTGATTTAATGTTGAACTTGGTGAAAAGTTTATCAATCTTATTGTCTCTTGGTATAATTTGTCTAATGCTTTGAATATTCTTTTAGTGCTTCCTTCACTGTGAAACAATTAAATTTTAAACTGCTTGAAAGCTTACAGTTATATTACTGTTGTTTGAGAATTTGTTCATCTGGTGATCAGATTTGCAGTTAGTATAATTTGGACTCAGTGTAATTTCTGTATCCTGTCCTCATATTTTGCTCATACCAGTCTTTATTGGAAGGTCAAGTGTTGGGAGGACTTAGATTTTGAGGTTTATACATATCTAACTTTTCCTTTTACCAAGGCACCCAGGTAGTTGATTTTTCTAGTTGTCAATTGATAGATTTGACATTTTAGCCTGTGATGAACATGCGAACCAATAGCTTCCTGGTGTTTTTTTATTCTTGGTCTAGCTTATAACTTTTCCAAATGGTGTTTTTCTAGCTTGCCTTTTCTATTCAACCATCCTGGTGTTTTTCTATTCTTGGTCTAGCTTGTACTGTTTATCATCCGGAAAATGTCTCATTAGAATTGGTGGATGGGCACTTGATAGGAATTTGAGAAAGTGGTATGCCTTAAATCTTGAAGATGGTTGAATAAGCTCTTCATTTGAACATATGTTACGTAGTCTGGCGCCTGCTTATATTTATGTTCCCATGTACTCACTTTTTTAGTTAAAGGGTGTTTGTACACTATTTGGTTAACAGCTCCTTCACATTGCGTTAGTTTTAGCCAATAGATAATTGGACATTTTTGGTTTTTGGGATATCGTTTAATATGATGATAAATTTATGACAACATGGTAATAGTAACTATTTTGGGTAGTTCTGTTCACTCGCCGGATCAGTTACATATTACATTAAGCTTCTGTTCATTGTGCAATGCATCAACTAGATGTTCAGCTAGATATATCTTTGGTATAGCAGTTGACTATAAAACCTGTTGGCAATGGGGGTTTGTTATCTGTGCTTTTATGTGAAAACGTGTATAGTTTATGCAATTTCTTTTTGTACCCATTCACTTCGAATAGGGAGAGGATGGGCTTCTGCGGGAGTAACTCGATATTACAACCGACCAGTACGGTATGTAGGCGCCCAAACCCCTCTTGATATACAAATATGCTTATGCATTGTGTATTCTTAAATTGTGGTATTAATCTCTATCATATATGTGTTGTTTTTGTTAATTTCTAGGCATGTTCGTTTCTTGTAGTCCATATATATGCGTAATCCATTTTTCCAGTGTCTAAATTTTTGGGAATACATTATGTCAGGTTTACATTGTTCATATGAAATAACGATTTTGTGCAGAATCGAATTAGAAATCCATCAATGACTGGAGGATATTCTCAGCAAGGTTACCAAGCACGTCCACCGACTAGCTGGGCTCCACCTGGTCCTCCAATGCAGCAACAACCTGGTTATGGTTACATGCAGCCTGGAGCATATCCTAGTCCGACCCCACAGTACAACATGTCTCAGCCACAATACCCTGGTTATCCTTCTCAAGCAGCATCGGGTGGTTATGCTACTGGTTGGGACCAGACAACTGGTGCACCTAATCAGCAGACGGCTCAGGGAGGCACTTACGATTACTATAGCCAGCAGACTCAGCAGCAGCAAGCCCCTGCTGGCACCACAGCACCTACAGATAATACCAGTTATGGTTATGGTCAGCCACCGGCTTCTGGCTATAGTCAACAAGGTTATACTCAGGATGGCTACGGTGGATATGCACCCGCTCCACAAACTGGGTATGGTCAGCCCCAGTCAACTCCTGTTCAGGGGTATGATCAACAGCAAGGTTATACTTCAACTCCCGGTTATGGTAATGTGACCAACCCAACCTCAGAGGGGCAAACACCTTCTTATGGAGGAGCTCAGGCGGATACCACCCAAGCCCCTCCACCTGTCCAGTCACAACAAGGATACAACACAACTCAGCCTCCCAGCACTAACCCTGCTAGTTATCCAACTCAAGGATCTACCCAGCCAGGTTATGGAGTCCCCACTTCCCAGCCTGGTTATGGTACTCAACCACCGTCTGGATATGGGCCCAACTATGGACCACCTCAAGCTCAGAAACCTCCGGCCAGTCAGGCAGCTTATGGGCAGCAGCCCCAACAGCCTGGCTATAGTCAGTCTCAGCCCCCCCCACCTGCCGCTCAAGCAGGTTATGCTCAGCCAGATTCTGGTGCCCAGCGGGTTCCACCCTCTGGTTATGGTACTTCAGTAGCTCAACCAGGGTATGGTGCCCCACCTTATGGTGCACCTCCAGTGACTCAACCAGGGTATGGGCAACAGCAACCGCCATACAACAGCTCTTACGGTGGTGGTTATTCGCAGCCACCGGCGTATTCTGCTGATGGAGCACCAACTTCTCAGGCTGTTCAGCCTGGTGGGGTTGCCAAAGCTTCACCCAAGAGTTAAGATGTGTGGTGAGCGGATGGTATGTGGTTAAAACAACATATGCTGTTTATCATTTGGTGCTTAATTGGTGTTTGTGTAATAGGATTTTAATTAGTTCCATTCAGGTTTTGTAGTTGTATTAGACCTATATACAATTTCAGGATGATTTTGAGTTGTCTGTTATGGATGGTTAATTGTTGGTCTGGTTTGGACATCTGCTTCGCTGCACTGTTTAGATTGTGTGGTCTTAATCTTTCTTTTTCATGGTCATTATCAGTTGTTGCTCTCCTTTGTCCAAATGAAAATTGGATTTTCAAAATATAATTTCAAATCCAAGTCATATAAGCATGGGTTTAAGAAAATATATATTGAAAAAGCATGAGTTTGAAATATGTTTTCAAACATGTCTAGGAGGTGACAATGATGATGTTATCCTACTTGGAGACCAGAAAAATGTACAGGGTATGGAGAAGGAGATAAGCTCTCCTCCATATCTTATCTTTCCAAACCTCTTCAAAATTTTCTTGTGGGTTTTAATCTGGACCCGTATTAATGATTTGAACGGTCTATCTCGTAGGCTCTACAATAAAGGTTATCTACGTAAAAAATTAATTTCATCAAACAATTATAATGCGGGTCTGGTTTGAAATTTACAAGTCGAGTATGAAAAAGTATGGAGAGATGAGATATAGAAGGAAATTTATCTTATGGAGAAGCCTTACTCACATACATCATCGACGACATTAGCTTTTTTTCGAGAACTTTTTTTTCTCTCGAGAAATCACTAGCTTTAATCAGTCTTGATGGTGGAATCTCTCTCTCAAGCATGGAAATGCAATAATAAAGGGTGCTGTGACACCCGAATGTTTTAAATTTAACATTACGATAAAATAAATAATAATAATAATAATAATAAAATAAGTATATATATATACATGTAGTGACAATAATAATAATAAATAAATAATAACAAATAAATGCATAATTTAGGAGATTGAGAATTTTATGGTTAAAGAAATACGTTGTGAAATATTACACATTAAATATTTTAGTAAGTGGTAAGTGGTGATTTATAATTGGATAGTGAGGTTTTTAGACATGAACCTAACTTATCATTATACGTAAGTTTTAGGAGTCATCTTGAATTACCAAAGAAGGTAATAACTTTTAAATTAAAAAAAAATGGTCAAATGGTCAAAATATGTCTAAGTCCTAAGAAGATGGATTAGTCAATGGTCAAGTAAAAAGATAGAATTCAAACAAGTTAATTAATAAATGGATAAGGGTGGACCGAGGTAAATAGCAAGTTTTACACGCGTCAAAATTTCGGAACTTTCTGTGACTTGCTACCCACGATTTACCTTCCTATAAATAGGAAGGAAAATGATTTGGAGCCCTAAAAAGAGCTCCCCTAATCCCCCTAATTTCCTGTTTTGGCAACTGTTTCCTTTTTTTTTTTTTTTTTTCTTACTTGATATGGAAATTAGGGGAATTAGGGGGAGGGAAATTAGGGGATGTAGCAAGACCCAAATAGGAAAGAGTGGCATGTTTAAGGGAACAGAAAGAAAAAAATAGAAAGTAGATAAGAGGACGCGCGGGTGAGCATCTTGAGTGGTGGTGGAAAGAAAGGATAAAGGAATTAATTTAAGGTGAGTTATATTATACATTGAGTTACCAAAAAATATTTTACTTATATTTTGACTTACCAAAATTTATTTTATATAATTTATATTTTATTAATATATTAATAAAAGTTATGTTTTATAAAAGTCTCAGTTACGTGGTTTTATTTCCGAACCCTATTTGCTTAAAAGTGAAACTCATGGATATGTTTGTTTTAATTTTAAAGAATATTTGGTTATGACCTTATATGAAAATATGTTTTGTGAGAACCACCACGGGAGTCCCATGCCTTGGGGGACTTAAATAACCATTGGCTAGTGGTTGACCACTTTGTGGTCCAGTGTTTGTCATGGATCCATTGACCAGTGTAGTGATTGTCACTTAGTGATGTACCGTGGTTACAGTGATTATTTCAGTTTCTGGCACTTAATTAATTTGTGTATTCAACTCAACTCAATTTATGTTAATGTTTTAGCTTAAATAAATACCTATGGCCATTTTGTGCCCCTACACTCATAGTATGATATTTCTCACTCTGCTATGTGCTTATAGCTGTTACCCCTTTCAGGTGACGAGATTTAGCGGGATCAAGATGGAAAATGAATCGCTATGTTATTTTATTTTCTATCTTTTATTATTAGACTCTTGTAGTACAATGAAGTTCAAGTAATTATGTTTTAGTTCCTTCTAAATAAACAGTTGGTACCCAGTTATTTATTTTAATTTATTTAATTTATTTAATTTATCCGCTTGCGCTGTGACTATAGAATTATCCGAATTATATTATTTTTATCTTGTTACGACGCCGAGCCTTTGGGTATCGGGTTTAGGTCGTGACAGGTGCATTCTCAGGAAGCTCTTTCCAACTTAAAAACAGTTTATAGGGGTTTGGTTGCAAGGCCACACTATTGATCCTTTGTATTACTAAAAGCAGTGTTGATATTTATGTTTGAGAAATTATACTCACTATTAAAATAGATTCTCTTCTTACATTTGTGAAATTACATCTTACATCTTACTTCTTAAGGTTTTCAATTACATAATAAATGGTTTCTTTCATTAATCAATTGAAGAATATTGTGGTAGAGTAGAGAAAGGATTTGGTGGCAGTGAATGAAAATAAGGGTAGTATGATAATTTTATTTTGATATTAAAAGGTATTTGGATAATTTTATGTTTTTGTTGGGTTAGTTGCTTAGTTTTTTTGACTAGAGAGTATTTATAAATTCAGTGAGGGGAGAATACGTATTTTTGATAAATTTCATGAGGTGTATTAGTAATTTGTCATTAAAAAATTTAAATGTGTTTGTTTTTACATAGGTCAAATAAATCAAACTGAATAATCAATCATGTAAAGAAATTTAACCATACATATTGGAAAGGGAGCTCTAAATAATTTCTTAGTATGAGTAAAAACCCAATATATTTTACGAGTTGATCTCGTTTGGATAAATTATTAATAGGTCATAATAGTTAGACTTAATTTGCATCAAGTCCTATTAAAAATAAGTCTTAATAAAATCATAATTTTTTGTGACAATTTTATGTATATGTTATTAAAAATTGACAATTAGTAATTTTTTTATCACGGTTGTTACTAAAACTTACAATTAGTGACCTTTTTTTGTAAATTTTCAAACTGTCACTGAAAATTAAAAATTAGTGATGTTTTCTTGTGACAATTTTTTTAAATTATCACTAAAACTTATAATTAGTGACATTTTTTGTGACAATTTTTAAACTCTTGCTGAAAATTAACAAATGTTTTTTAATAGTGTTTAATGAAAAATGCTATTAATTATCAAAAGACTTATTGGACAATATGAGGCTCGAATGCCTTAACTTCCTTTTATATATGTATATATATATATTTGGTGGACTGTGTTGGTTTGGTTTTTTTTTTTTTTTTTTTTTTGAAGGGTGGTTATGTGTAGGGGTGTGCCAAAAAATTAGACATTCTGCACCAATTCAGCCTATGTAGTTTGATAATGTGAGTGAGTTGCTGGACTGATTGAATGATAAAATTAACTGATCAATTAGGCTGTTGGTTAAAATTTGTTAATTCTATATAATTTTGTATGAGTCTCTGCTATATTTTTATTTCAATTAGGAGGGACTCGTACAAAATTATATGGAATTTACAAATTTTAACCAGCAGCCTAACTGATTAGAAAAAAAGGAAAAAGAAGAGAAGAAAGAGGATTTGTCGAGGCATCAATTTTATCACCAAACCAGTCCAATTCAAACTGAATTAGTGCTGGATGTCTAGTTTTTGGGCAAACCTCTACACATAACTATTCTTCCAAAAAAAAAATAGTAATAAAAAAAGGGGGATTTGGTCATAGCCCCCTCACTATCTAATTTGTCTTTCACAAGGACAAGAATTATATAAGTACTTTCAAAACCCCCTGATATTTTAAAACTTGTTTCTTTTACTATATTACCCTCATATCTATCAGCTCTTCTATTAAGCCATCTTCTCTATGTATGTCAGAGTAAAATTTTACTCTGTCTGAAAGTAAAATTTTACTCTGTATGAAAGTAAAATTTTACTCTGCATGAAAGTAAAATTTTACACTTTGAAACTAAAGTAAAATTTTACTCTGTATAAAAATAAAATTTTACTCTGAATGAGAGTAAAATTTTATACTGTGAAACTAAAAGTAAAATTTTACTCTGTATGAAAGTAAAATTTTACTCTGTATGAAAGTAAAATTTTACTCTGGTTTTGTCAAATGAAAAAAACAGAGCAATAGAACCAGAGTAAAATTTTACTCTAGTTCTATCAAATGAAATTTGATGTTTACTCTGAAAAATCTATGCAATCATTCAAATTTCCGATCTTAAAGACTCAAAACACACACATATATATAGATTAGAGATCGGAATATATAGATATATATATATATATATATTCGAATTCAAATCTCAAAACACATATATATTCGAATTCAAATCTCAAAACACACAAACATACACATATATATATAGATATATTCACAGTTTTGGTTGAAATCACGAGAACTCCGAACGAATCCAATCCAAACCCTAGGAATGGAAGAGAGAAGGAAAAGAGAGAATTTTCGATCTCCTTCAGGTACTTTGTGTCCACTACTGGTGCTACCACCGCCATTGGAAGACCTATCGAACTATCAATGAAACCGATTTAGGTATATACGTACATATATATACTATACTCCCATACACGAGAGAGAGAGAGAGAGAGAGAGAGAGAGAGAGGATCGCCAGAAACTGAAGAAATGAATATGCGAAGAAAGGAAGAGAGGACTAACGACGATGACGTTGAAGAGAGTGAGGAAGAGAGAGTGGGAAATTAGTTGAGGGTATAATAGTCATATAAAATATTTAAATAATAAATTTTGTCCTTTATGTAAGACTTTATAATTATGAGGGGGTTTAGAAAGTATAATTTTTTTCTTAGTCCTTTTAACAATGAAAGGAAGGTAAAGGGGGTTTATAACCAAATTTCCCATAAAAAAAAAAAACACCAAACCAACACTAATAAATAGAAAGAAAAAAAAAAATGGAAGAGAGAGGAATTATTGAGGCATTCGAGCCTTGACAATTCGAGCCCCTAGCATCACGGTAAGATAAATAGGTTCATTGCTTATTGGTTCTGAACTAAAAAGAGTAATTATAAAATGCTACAAGATAGCTAAAAACATTGGCCAAACCAATCTTATATTCAATAAAAGTCCAATAAAAATAAATAATTACATTATAACAATTAAATAAATCCGCAATAGAAAAGAAATAATTAATTTTAACTTTGACCAACATTTACTATTTGAGCTCTTATTTGAAAATGTACAAAAATAGTCAATTGAAATATCACACATGGATATTAATAAATTATTAAAAATAAGAATAATTTATTGAAACAAAAAAGAGAAGATGTTTGTATTTATTTTAGGAAAAAAAAATTGATAATAAAAATGTGTAAAAAAACATAAAATTATAAGCATCTTCTCTTTTAAAAATAAAAAATGTGTAAAATTAATAGTAATATTGTAAAAAAAAAAATCAATAAATATTTACAGAAATCGGATTCATTCTTATGATTAAAAAAATGTAAAGAAAAATTTGGAAATATTTTTAGAAAATTGGAGAATTTTGTTATGGTGATAATTGTTGAAACCGGAGAGAGAGCAATTGGAGAGATATCCAAACCCCAGCGCAAAAGCATAGAGCTTGCAAAACCCTACTCTCTCTCTCTCTCTCTCTCATAAGTCAAGAACAGAGATATAATAAAGAGCAAAGGTTTGAATTGAAACTCGCCTCTATGATTCCGCTTTATATTGATTGATGATTATGTATATACGTATACACTTCTATATGTATGCATAGTGTGTAAGCATTTCATTTGTGGTCTCTGTATGTTTGATTTTTGCGTGTATCTTTGTTGGTTTCTGCAACAATTTTATCGTATTGATTGTGTTAGAAGAGTAATTGATCTTTGAATTCACTATCTTTTTGGTTGAAATTGAATGATGTTGTTCATAGTTGCTGAAGATTTGAAGTTCACAAACAGTTGTTTGGTGTTTGAAATTTGTTGTGTATGCTATGAAGGACCAAAATTCTGTAATTGAATCTCATTTCAAAGCAACCCACAAAATGGATTGTGCACTGGATTTCAAAAACCATTTCAAACCCTTAGAATGTAAAAGCAATGATGGGTCTGAAGGGTCATTCTGGCTCCTAATGCTTTATTTGGTTGAGTGGAATGAGTTGGAATGGCATGGGATGACCATTCCCTTGAATGATGAATAATGATTCCATCTGTAATGCATTTTGTCATTTTTTTAGTCAACCAAACTTGGGAATGAATATTTTGATGGAATGATCATTCCATTCTGTTTCATTCCAGTGCACCCAACACTACCTAAATGTCATAATTGGAGTATCATTCTTTTATCACTCCGTGTTTAGTTTTGGAATTTGTTGAACTTTGTGGGATGACGTATGTGATGAAAAAAGAGTAGGGAATGGAAGTCTTGCAAATGGTGGATATAGTTTTGAAAATGTGTTTTGTGTGTTGTGCTTAAAATGTTTAATTTGGTGTGATCATCTGTAGGTGAGGAAATTATGGCATCAAAGTTGCATCTATTGCAATCAAAGGTAGCTGAGGCTTCAAAGCTTGTTTCCAAGCACGGATGTTCCTACTACAAGCAGCTGATGGAGCAGAACAAACAATATATCCAGGAGCCACCTACCGTGGAGAAATGCCAGTATTTGGCAAATCAACTGTTTTACACTCGACTTGCCAGGTTATTCATTTATTCCTACTGAAACTTTAATTTTCTCCATATATCTACAATATATCTTTTGAATTGATCATATTTATTGATGAGATTCCTTTAAGATGTTTTGTTGTGTCATTTTTGGGGCTGGATTTAGAAAGTAGGAATCTTACAGTTGACACGTCTCATTAACCCATATAGGTTCATGGAAGCAAATTATGTTGCATTGCCTAGCTAAATCTCATCTTGTTTATCCTAAAATTTTATATCGGCTAAGTTGCCAAAGTTTCAGCTATTTTGGCTGAGTCTTGTTTTATAGGCCTGAAGATTGTGTTGGATCTGAACCAAGGCTAACATTTTGGTAGAATAGCTTGTTTTGCTCATGGCTTTTGGCAATTTCGATGGTCAAGGGAGTTGTTTTATCAATGATGCTCTACATTCAAGCAAATATTACTCAACTGTAAAAACAATTTAGTTAGGGTTGGGTTATGCATTGTGGAACGGAAAAAACTGGGACCAAACCCAAGAAACGTATTGGGCTGCACAGTCTATAGTTCAGGCTTAGGTTGACTTGTCCTTTGAGTCCAACTAACTCCCTTGCTTGCCCAACAGCTTCCAAATTATGTGTTAATTCTGAATACAAGTGACTGTAAGTTCAAGCCGTGTTATCAAGGCGCACCTAGGCACACTGAAGCACCCTTGAGGCAAGGGGACTTTACTCGTCATGAGAGATATATGACCAAAGTTGAAAATTTCCTTGTAGTTTGGAGTTTTCAATGTATTAATGGTTTAACGAGTACCCTCTATGTTCTACTTCATCAATATTAACAAATGTGTAAATATTCTTAATTTCTTCTCTCTTGTTAGCTAGTTTTCCTCTTAGATGACTCCAACTTTTAGGCTCAACCAGGCATGACTACATTTAATGATGAACCCTGCCTTCTTATGCACTATTTTGTTAAAACCGGACCTTTTTTCAACAAATTCATCAATTATTGTTTCGTATGAAATGATCTTTCGACTCTAGTGAACAAATGATCATCTTCCTAAGACTATTGGGAAAGAAAATTAGTATTGTAGTTTATAATTTTATCTTATCGTGCCAAGTGCTATGAGTTAAACAGCCTGTGCTTCTGATTGCTTCTTGAGGACAGCATTCCCGGTCGTTATGAATCATTCTGGAAGGAACTTGATTATGTCAAGCAACTGTTGAAGAACAGGCAGGAGATGAAGATTGAGGATGCTGGTATCGCTGCTCTTTTTGGGCTAGAGTGCTTTGCCTGGTTTTGTGCTGGCGAGATTGTAGGACGAGGGTTTAAAATTACTGGTTACCATGTCTAACTGCCTCAAGAAAATGTGGTTTAGGTATTCTAATAGTTGAGATGCTGGAAATTTCTTTCTTCCTATCAGTTTTTTAGTCAATGACCACAGTACATTCTATATTTTATTTGTTTCTGCCAGAAATTTGTGAAACTTATAGTAAGGAGCAAAGTTTATTTGCAGCAATAATCCCAAATTTTAGCCTCCCAACATTTTCTCGTTTTTCCTGCTAAGCTTGTTGCTATTTTTGTATAGCTCTCTCTCTCTCTCTATATATATATTATTTATTTATTCATATTTGATTTGATCCATTGCATTACTTTTACCCCGTTCAGTGTGGTCTGCGTTATTAATTCTTCATTCAGTGATATTTATTCCAATAATCAGTTTTCATGCCCTGATTATTGATGGAATTGCTTTGTTTTTCAACTATAATTTAGTGTGTATTTGATTGGCCTTTTTGGGCAGAAAACTTGATTATTGATTTGGAGGCCTGTTCGGATAGCAGGGCTGCATGTTAAGATGCACTTTCAGAAAATTTTATTTATTGGCTTTCTACTATGTAATACCAAAAACACAAATGCAACATTTGTTCTGAACAATGCCCCTTATCGTACCCTTTCTTATTGTACTTGATGAAAGTGATGAATATTGCTTTAGCGAAATGTTTTGTAGAGAATTTCCCTTGGGATTGTATAATACGTAGTGCGCAAAATGTCGAAGAAATGTGCTAATCATTCAGGTTTAATCGTTCCAAAATAAACAGTTCTCAAAGGTTTAGCCAGAGACAGGCTACGGCTTCTGATGTACCAAAAAACAAATATAGCTTAGAATGTGGAACTGGACTTGGAGATGATTGATGAGGCCGAAACAGCTCAACTACCCATCAAACATTTTTTTTCAGTGTAACAAAGTTCACAACATGACCAAAACATCATTCTTGCTTTTGTCTCCATAGCTGTGCATAAAAATGCTTCTCTTCTACAACCTCTTCTTAAACCAGCAGAACTGAATTGGAGTAGAAAACTCTAAAGAAGTTAAACTACAAAAATTAAACCAAAACTCCAACTTAATAAGTTCCCATCATTCGCATTCACTCTCGTTCACAGGAGCTATGGGAAATCACCAATCAAGCTCCCCGAAAACTTTGTACAAATGACATTAAAATGTTTAATCTGCACTTATTGGATTCAAACAGTTCTGCTAAAGAGACAGAACAAATCACCCAACATGGGTACTAATGGTTACTTCATTGAATTTGTTTCATTACATTATATAGACTTGCAATTCAACTTCTCGAAGATTTGCATACTTTCAAAATACAAAGGCCAAATGAGCATGAAGTTTAACTTTTGATGATCAGAGTATTCTCTACTTACAAAAACATCTTAAAATCTCATATATTGGTGTTTTGGGAAGATGGTTAAAAGTGTGCTTTTTGGCTTTTTTTTTGTGAGAGAGGAAGTGGGTTAAAAGCTGGGTAATGTCTTTTAACCCACTTCCCAAAATAGGATTTTCTTTTCCCTAGAAAAGAAAACAAAAGCAGGATAAACAAAAGAACAAAAAATGGGAATGGCAGAATCCCAAGAGAAGCCTTGGAGAAAGTTCACTATGCTACCATGCCTTGACTTTCAACTATTATTCTCTGTAACTATAGCTTTGTATATCAGCAGTGCTTTCAACATCTTATTAACCTTTAAAGGACATGATTCCTAAATGCCATTATCATTTGTGGTGATAAGAGCAAAACAAATGCCAAGATTGAACCAAAAAACATTTTGATGGCATAACCAACTGGATCATCGTCACTTTCTTCAGAATTAGTACTTGAGGTTGTCATGGCTGTGGCTGAAGGTAGGACTTCAATAACCGCATCGGCCAGATCTGTGATGAAGGAAGTGGTGCAACCTAGGGCAGGAACACGGCCCCAATTTTCAATGCCGGATTCAAGAGCCAAGTGCTTGTACTCCATATCAATCTCTTCAAGAGTCTCTATGTGCTCACTCACAAAGCTGCGATTTCAGGAGCACAAAAACTACATAAGTTTGATGTTTTTCCCTATTATCCCCCTTTTATTAGGTAAAATCATATTAGGGTAACAAAAAAATCAACAACAAAATTCCTGTCCTGTTTCAAGAACGACAAAAATAAATCAGAAAAATGAGTCAAGGCTAATATCCCCAGGCAACCACCTTCTTTCACTTACCAGGTCAAGTCATTTTTCAATTATTTAATGAATAGCGTAAAACTTTAGTTGTTACCATCATCATTGTGGGAGCACTAATATTAGTAAGAGATATCAGGTTAAGGTCCTTGCAGTGTATATAATAGCCACGGTGTCAAATCCAGAGATGGTATTGGGCAAACAAATTCAGGTTGCATGTTGTAAAGTCCTCGAAACTTTTCAAAAAATACCTAATCACAGGTAACCAAATATAAAGCGAGGCAATCAACCTACGCATCTGATCCATTGCACTATTCTGAAAGTAACAAGTAACTCATACCAATGTAAAGTATCTAAAAGGTAAACTAAGCCTTAAGTCCCATCAAATGAAATCGGATACATAAATCCTTCTTCTCTAGACGGCTCTATCAAAGGCCAGTTCATTAGTCAAATTAAATAGATCCATATCTCTATTTACAACACTAGCCAACGTTAATTTAGGCCTACCCGATCCCCTAACACTTCCATCTATGGTCACTGCATCGTATCTCTTCACTACTGCCTCTATTAGTCTTCGTTGAATATAACCAAACCATTTCAATCAATTCTTTCTCAACTTATCTTCTATCGGTGCTACTCCTACCCATTCCCGAATACACTCAATTCTTAATTCTGTTTTGTCTAGTCTAGTTTTGCCACGCATCTACCTTACCATCCTCATCTCAGCAACACTCATCTTATCTACATGTTGTTTCTTGGTTGCCTAACACTCCGTCATGTACAACATCGCTGATCTAATAGCCATTCTAAAAGGTAAAGCCTATAAACTTCATCTAAGATAGTTAAACGAGAAGGATGGTTCATGATCAGGTTAAGGACCAGACAAGAAAGAATAACACATGGAAACTATGGAACTCAGCAAATTTAAAACAACATTAGAGCTCTGAGTGGTGCATTCTTCAAAATGCATTGTAAAAGCCAAGCCCAAATCATGGTAAAGGTGATATTGTATTTTCAAGAAATATGTCAATAGGAAGAGAAAAACCCATGAATGCAACTTAATTGTTTACACCATACCTTACAGGAACAGCCAAAAGACTCTTCACACCTTTTTGGCCAAGCTCAACAAGTACTTCATCAGTGTAGGGCTTCAACCATTGTACGGGCCCAACGCGACTCTATCATAGAGGAAAAAACAAATAAAAAATGTGAAAAACCAAACATATCAAATACCCACAGGGGATTGTTATGTGGAAATTATGATTACTAATACAGGGAATTATTAACCATGCAAAGCTTGGAAACAGCCAGAAACTAATAGCTTATATCTAAGAACCAACCTGGTAAGCAAGTGTATGATCATTGTTGATATATCTTGATTTCAACTCTTGCATTATCAAGTGAATGCACTCCTCCATCTGATCTCTGTATGGGTCTCCTGCATCCTCAACATAACTGACTGGAACCCCATGGGCACTGAAGAATATCATGACCTGGAATACCATAAGAAAACTAAGCCATGCATGTAGCAGCAGCAACAATTCAACCAACAACAAAGCATCAAGAAATGGCGTCAAATAAGTCAAGGCAATAATGAAACCCACCTCCTCAGGCATAGAGAAACTCTCTAACTCCTTTTCAATCAAGTCAGCCATAGACTTGATATAACCTTCTCGTTGATACCAGGACTGTATAATTGAAACAGGCATTCTTGACAAATATGCATCTTCCCTGACATATAACTCAGGATTAGATATACTATATGCCGGACAAAAAATAACATATACATGCTAGCAAAAAAAAGAAGTTTAGACAATGAAACAAAATTTTACCTGAAGATGTTTTGCAGAACACGAATGCTTGATCCAGTAGTGGAGATTGAAAATTGCGGATAAAGTGGCAGCACAACAAGCTTTGTAATCCTGTCCCTCTTAATCTGAGGTGGACAAAGGAGAAATGTCACTATTTTGACTTGAATATATTGAATATGTGACAAGGAATGTTGTCAGCGAGTAGTTGTAAGGTTGATCACACTAGTGCGATCAAGTGTAGGGTGTGACTTAATTTCTCACAATTATATTATCTGCTGTTTGTATTAAGGCTTGGTTTGATTTCCTTTCATACTGGATACTTTTCAGGTACACGTACAGCAAAAGCCATTGATTAACATTGGATAATAGAGCCTCTTGGAGAAATAAACAGTATAATAAACATATTGATATAATATTTCGATGAGGAGATTTTCCAAAATCCATATTTTGGTTTCTGGTGCATAAAACAATGAGTTTTTCTTAGTTCTTTATTTGTCTCTCTCTAACTGATTGTTTTGATCTTCACTTCCAATTAGAGCATATTTTTTAGTATGGAATTCAAGCTAGGAGTTCCAAATTATCAGTAATTGGCAAAAATTTGATCAATTGTTTAACAAAATTCTCAGTCCGCCAACACCCCAATTCCCATAATGCACAAGTTTGAAAATCTTATGTGCACCCCAAAAAATATCAACCTTGATTCAAAGGAATAAGGGCCCAAGAATTTTAACTATCAGGAGAGAGTCTAGGCTCAAAACAATTAGCAAATAATGGATCTCAATATGTCGCTAGTCCATTAGTGAATAGGGATACAGAACTTTTGGCCACATAACTATAGTATGAATAACTTGTTCAAACAGAAGATAATAAGCATAGTTTTTCCAGAAGTTGACCAGATGAGTTCTTGCACACCATTTAGTAGGTGTAAAAAGGTGAGTAAAAAAATAAATTCTAAAATATTTTCAATTATTCTGTTTGATTTACCTTCAGTGAACCTAACTTTTTAGACCAAAAATAAGAGAAAAAATAAAAACAAACCTTTTTACTTATTTATAGACCTAGAAACACAAAGCAAGACGAGCATATGTGGCAGAGATCAATGCAATGGAAACTTCTAACACAACAAAAATTCAGAGAAGGATACATAGTAGGTGAAAATGAATCACAAACAAGTTGATGACGATAGAGCATACAAAAATATTACATGACAATGACATTGTTTAAGACTTGCCTGCTGAACAGTATCCTCAGTAAATGGGTGCCAATATCGCATTGCAACATAGACATTTACAGGCATTTCCTTTGCTTCCAATGCATTTCTAAGTGCAATTGCCTGAAAGAGATACCAAACTGTTAGCATAACAGCAAGTACATATTACATAATACATTATAAATGGCCAGATAAATGCAACAAAAAAAAAAAAAAATCTGAGAAAGTGAAAAATAATAACATAAGCCCTTGAAATAGGTAAGAACCAAAACAGTGGAGGCTATCAGCAAAACTCATCTTCATATGAACAAAACCACAGCTGTAGTCAGCAGGCATGTATCTTACCTGGTCATCCGTTATCTTTCGCAGAGGTGAGCCACCTCCTATGGCAGCATATCCTTCTTTACTTTTGGGAGCACGCAGCACAGAAATTAGTTGTGCCAATGGCCGCTGGAGGAACCGGAATACCCTAGGGAGACGTATAATATCCTGTTTCAAGTTACAAGATTCTTTAGCGCAACCCCTAAGCATGTTATAGACTTATTATCACATCATGTCAAGAAAAGAAAATTTAAAATAAAAAAATGAAGGGCATGTAACATTAGGCTCATATACCGGATCTGCAAATAAATTGAACAAAAATGGTTGAACATCATGAAGTGTCTCTGGTCCTCCAAGATTAAGAAGCAGCACTCCAACCCTTTCTTCTGTAGCATGTGAAGGAGATTCAATAGCACTTCCAGTTCCAGGATATGTCAATGCTCCCAGAGAACAAAATGTTTGCCCGCTTAGGTTTCTCTTCTGAACGGGACCACAATGATATGATCCCGAAATAATGCCACTTTGCTTATCAGTTGAGTTTGAACAGGAAACCAAGTATGCTTGACCGCATCCTTGAGATGAACGACAGGAAGTTGACTTGAAAGTTCTAGTTTGATCGCATTGCCTGTCATGTGAATGACTTAATCAAGAGCTTAATTTAGAACGATCACGAGCATATTGCATACTAATATACATTGTTTCCACAGATTCTCCCCAGCCCTCATTATAAACTTCAACCACAGGTATATTGTTTTGAATACAAAACTAGCAAAAATATCATAATGAAAAGAATAATTAATTTCTTTTCTTTTCTTTTCTTTTCTTTTTCCCTTGAAAAACAGACAAATAATAGAAAATGGGGTGTTTTTAGGGCCGAATAAGTAAGTCTCACCATGAACAAGTTGAATCTGTAAAACTACTAATAATTATTAACAAGACAAAACCACTAAAATTAAAATAAAATGATATTTAGAGCAAACAGTCAATCAACAAATTGTATGATCGCATAAAATCAATCAAAGCCACCTCAATCAACCTACAATCAACTGATCTGCAAACAAACTTGATAACCAACAAAAACTGGTAAAAAGACACAAAAATTAACAGACCACGAACATGCAAATATAGACAAATGTGTATATGCATATTACTAATATAAGTAATTTTGATTAGGTTTGAACTTACAATGAAGACCTGTGATTGGGATTGCCGAGAGTCAAACCGGGTGGGTTCAAATTGGGAAGAACACGAGAGCTTGCTGTGGCTTCCATGGCGCTCGATCTCAGTCGAATCGGAAGCTTCAAACTCCAAGAAATGGGGAAAAACAAAAAGGGCAGGTTTTTTCTAGGGCTTTCTCTCTCTCTCTCTCTCTCTCTCTCTCTCCGTTTATGAACGATAGATATAGTTATATGTATGTATAGCTATAGATACACATACATATGCTGTGTTTCAGTACCGAACCGTTTACGCGTTCAAGGGAGGAGAAGACGTGGAGCTATCCTGACCGGGGATATCTTTGGGAGTGGTTGGGCCGCCGCTATTCCTACTCCGGATATCTAATTTCGACAAGGGTCTTATATTTATGGTAAATTGCACAGACCACTCATGCAAAAATTATTAGTTGATCCAAGAGTGTCACTTGACAATATCTCTTGTCAATTACAAATTTTTATATCTTTTCATATTCTCCAATCATCTAATACAAAATCGTAAGTCTTACATTCCTTCACCAATTAAAACATAAGTGAGACACCATGTGACAATATTTCAAGACTAACCAATAATTTCTCCCACTCATAAAGTTTTTAAAATTGAATAAAGCAAAATAAAAATTGCAGTTGTATACCACCAAATGAATAGTAACAGATCCATTAATTACACAACCCATAAAGTGGAGAAATTATTCAATGCCCTTGCTTGCAGCAAATTTAAGTGATGTTACAAATTAATAATTATTTATTTATAAATGAAATGTCCTCCAAAATATTGAATAATTTCTTCATAGAGAGAGTGAGTGTATGAACCTACCTGCATTTTGTAGTATTGTTTTGAATCAAGTAAATTGATCCCTCTTGTTAAAAGTCATGTATAAAAGAATGAACAAGGTTTTCTTTTTACAACCATTATGTTGACAAATGACTTAGAATTTTTTTTTATTTATTTATTTATTGTAATAATGATAGTCCAACAGAAAATTTTATTTTATTTTCAACGTCATCAATTTTATTGCAAGCTCTTAAAAATAATAGAGGTATTAGTTTAACTGTCAACATTGCTTTAGAGATAAACATAATGTATCAGTTTAATTGTCAGTGTTGTTTTAGAGATAAATATAAGTGGTCAGACTTAGAGCTATTTTGGAAAGATGGCTAAAAACTATCTTCCAGCTTTTAACCCATTTTGGGTCAAATCATCTTTCACAATTTTTATATATTTTTTCAAAAAAAAAAAAAAAAAATCAAAAAATCAACTTTTAACCATTTTTCTAAAACAACCCTTATTATACTTGTGTTAACAAGTAAAAATGATCCAACATAATATAGTATAAAAATGTGATAAGTGTAATAATATTGTTTTAAATAAGAAAAATTTAGAAAGCTAATTCTAAAATCTAAAAGGACGTTATTGCAATTTATTCAATATCTCATATGTTGAAATGTCAAAGTTTGACTTTCACCAGTCAAATGGGACGGTGGAGTTGGACCATGATTCTGAACTACCAATATGAATCAATTATTGATCTCTCTTTCTGTTGTGTTTGGTTTTTTAGAAAAAAAAAAAGACAAAAAAAAAAAAAAAAAAAATAATCGGGAAGTTTTTATTTTCAAAAAAAACTAGGGACTCAGAATTTAGGAACCCAGAATTGACCAAGAATGTATATGTGTGGTGGAGATTAGATTGATAAAATATGAAATTTATAAGTGAAATAAATTTAAATTATTAATTCTCATTTTTGAATAAATTCTAGATAAATAATTCTAAATTTATAGTGCTGTTGTTTTATTTCACTTCCCTTTCCACTTTCTCTTCTTAGATTCGTTAGAAGTGGGTTTAGACAAAGAAAGAAATGGAGAACGATGTATCAAACAAATTTTATTTACACGCATAATAAAATAAAAAGTTCATAACTTTATTTTCATTTTTATTACACAAATGGACAAAATAAAATAAATAAACTCTTCTTTACAATATTCTTGGCAACTGAACCAAGATTTTGGGTCTCATTTTTCTCCTCTTTTTGTTTGTTTGTTTGTTTGTTATTCACTCTGCATTTTCCGTCTAATTTATTGCCTTTGAATCAAATTAAATAGAAAACTATACTTGAATTGTTGATAGATTATAAGGCAGCTTGGTTTGGCACTAGGCTTTAAGTCATCTGACTATAAATTTGATCCATTTTTTTTTAATAAAAAAAATATTAAGCTTTTAGTTTAAAAATATCTAAAAAGTAAAAGTTTTCAAACTTGTCAATATAGTACAGACAAAACATGGTAACTAGTGGAGTTTAAAAATTCAAGATCACATGGTTCAATGTCTAGACATAATGCTCCAGGATCAATAAAAGTAGTAGGCACGACAAGGACAAAGTCGATTTAATCCATCTTGGTCGGCTGAATGGGAGACAAAATTGATTTCACCTATCCCTTTTTACACATGTTCATTAGTTAAGAGTATCACATATGCATGTCAAAGTGGTGTTTTTGGACTACTGAACAATTTTTCACTATGATATCCAACAATGATGTAGAAGTCAAATCCAGCAATGATATATCTATGTGACAATGCTCAAACAATGAATCAATAGGGGATCGCCATTATGTGGTAAACTGTCAAATGGCTTGGGTAGAAAGTTCCAATAATTAAAAAGAAAAAGAAAAATGGGTCATAGAAAGTAATCTCACTAGGAGAGGAGAGCAATGTAATTTGAAGGAAACAAAGAAAAAGTAAAAAAATGCACATTGATGGCGAAATGATCAAATATAACCTAAAAGATCTTCAATACCACACAAGTTTTTGACAAAAACTAATATTAATCAAAGGTATTACCCAAGTAGGGCTAATCTCTCTATTAACATTATATTTTTGACCAAGAAAAAGAAAAAGAAGTGACATGATGATATGGGGGCTGTAAAAATTTGTGTCAAGAAAAATGAACTACATGATGTTCGGCAAAAAAGAATTCCCAAAGAAGAGAGACAGAAATGACTCCTTACATGAAAGGAAAGCACAAATCATAAAGTGTTCTGGTCCCAAACATGAACAATATCTTAGGCAAGTGGAATCCAAAGCTAAGGCATAGTGTCACAATGAGAGTTTCTAGCATTAGAATTCCAAAACTAACGTGTGGTGACACGAGGAGATTTTCTAGTGCCAAAGCATCACCCATTTGCAATTGATTAGCATTTAGACTCATAACCTAAACATTCTCACCTACACAAGTAATGCAAAGGAATCCTAAGCTCTGAATAAATTACATGTTTTTTTTTATTTATCACATTAAAGTATATAAAGAATGTTTCCTCTAGTCGATAAGATGGTTTAGAAGCCATCTCCTACCATCATCAACCCTTCATCGTTGTTGGTGATATTGTAATTAATGATTTTCCATATACTAAAAAGAAGAAGAAACCATTAAGTAAGAATGCCTATTGGTTACCAAGAGATAGATCACACACTTTCCTTACTAGGAATGAAATAAAAGGAATTCCTCTCAAAGCTCCGACTGAAATGAAACTAGGATGAAATAGAAGGAATTCCTCTCAAAGCCCCAAGTGAAATGAAAATGGCACCTTATACTGAGCTTCTCACTATACCTTCGAAAGAATTCATGCAGGGCAATGTGACTGTTTTTTTAATTCCCCGCAAACAGAAAGCCAAGATGAAAATTTTCTGTAGAAGCCTGCTTAATCCCACCAACAAGAGAGAGAGAGAGAGGGAGAGAGAGAGAGAGAGAGAGAGATTCTTTTGATTAATCTTCTTGTCAAATGGAAACTACCATCGAAGTGAGTTTGCTCATTTTTTTTATTAATCTTCTTGTCAAATCCCTATGGATCAGGAGCAAAGATCTCCCATAACTGCTATCCCATAAGGAAAAAATAAAAATAAAAAGAAAGATTTAAGTGCATTTTTATCTTAAAAAAATGATAAAAACTGATAAATGAGGGAATAGGAGAACATGGTAAGAGGCTAAGTAAAAGTTTTCTTACACCACTTTACTTCCATAATCTTATCTCCATTTCCAACAGTCAAACTATCATAAGAGGCAAAAGCTTGCCCTTGAAGGGCCTTCATGAGCATCTGACTTTGAATCCCATGCACCAATACCCATAGGCCATGTTTGATTCACAAGATTAATAGTGAAGTATTAATAATCCTATTAAATTAGTGTGGTATTTACTATCCAATTGGATTAATATCCATTCGATTAATAATCCTACCCCTACACCATTACTAATAATCCTACAAATTTGTTAGATTAATTATCCATTGGATTAATAATCCTAAACCAAAATGTTAAAACAAACATGGGATAATTGGGTCCACGGATTAATAATTCTAATCCCATGCTCCAATTAACCCAATCAAACATGCCCATATATGCTACATATCACCTTAAACTACAGGGTTCCTCCGAAAATCTATATCCTCCAGTAAAGGTTATATTTATAAAAGCAACATCTACACAGAACAGAATCCAAAATCCACAAAGTAATACGAGTTCAACCACATTTATTGGTTGTTATAACGACATCCCCAAAATGAATTTATGGCTTTCAAACACAATTTTTTTGGTGCATACACAGTTTATAGGTCCTGATTGCTCTAGGAAACATATTGCTAATTGAAAGAATCATCATTTCATCAAGATGAAGTGGTGAGACCATTCTTGTCAAATCGCGAATCGAATCATGAATTGTTTTGCAAAAATTATCATAAGATTCACTTTATTTTAGCATTATGTAATTTTTTATATGCATATATACATATAAAAACACACATATTGTGTTTAAAATTAAATAAATATCAATATAACCAACTTTGATACCTCAAATGTTATGGCTTCATACTTTAAGACATTTAGTTGAAATTAAAAATTAATCAAATAAGATCAAATAGTATACTCTGATTTTAGTGTACATCTAAGAAATAGAAAACCACACTTCTCATATTGAAAGCCCAAAACTACAATGGAGGATTACAAAATCCATAATCTCCATTAAGCTCGAAAAATATCCAATGAAGTAACTTTACTCAAAAGAGGAAGTGGTGTATGATCAGAAACAGCAAGAACAATCAAAAGGACACAGTGGGGTACCTCCAACATCTGCATTCGCAATCCCCAACTCCTCTTCAGTGTAAGCGGTGAGTCCATCATTGGTTCTCTTCCGCGGCCGCGAAGGTGGGTCCACAAACACACTCTCTTCAGAATCTTTATTCACTTTCTTCTTCTTATTCTTCTCCTTCAACTTATCTGGCTTAGTAGCCTCATTTTTCTTCCATTTCTCGGCCTTTTCTCGTTCAAGTTTCTTTATTTTCTTCCTAGCAAATATCTCATCAATCTCGTTACTGGGTTTTTAGTGGTGGAAGAGATTTTTCTCTCCTCTGCAACAATTGGGTCCTCTGGCTTTGGTGTTCTTCCTAGCAAATATCTCATCAATCTCGTTACTGGGTTTTTTCGTGGTGAAAGAAATTTTTCTCTCATCTACAACAATTGGGTCCTCTGGCTTTGGTGTGGTTGGCTTGGAAGAGCTCTTTTTGGGCATTGTACTGACTTGAACAAAAAAAATTCTACAAACCCAATTGTTTTATTGTGCAATTAGAGGGAGATATACAATTGAATCCTTTCTTGTTCTTGTATTGAGCAAGCAATCAATATAAACAAACAATTCAAGAAGGAAAAGATTTTGCTACAACCATTCTAATTGACATGAGATTCGCGTTAAAATTTAGAAAACAAACATAAACAATGGTAAATCAGAAGCTAATCAGGAAGAAAAAAAAAGAAAAGAAGACGTTTTTGAAAATCAAAATCACTTTCAAAATCGGAAGATTATTTTGGTTGTATGATTTGAGATGATTTACTCTGTGGTGTTTGGGAAGTGAGTTTTTTTTTGATAGGTTTTTTTAGTTGTATGATATTATTGGAGAATTTTTTTTGTTTTTGTTTGGGAAGATAGTTGGGTTTTTTTTGTGGTTGGATGTGATATTTGTGAGAAAAAAAGTAAAATGATTATGGAATTTGATGTAATATTTTGTTTGAATTTGTTTTTTTATTATTTTGTAACCAATTTGTCTTTTAGTAAAAAAAAAAAAAAAAAAAAAAAAAAAAAAAAAATCCTTCCCAAACATCGCATTGTAAAAGTTACTCCAAGAAAAGTGACTCAAACTGAGGAGAATTCTACAATACACTCTTTTACCATATGCACATTTAGTTATATTTTTTTTAGTTATGATTAATTTTTTTTAGTTATTACATTATTTTCGGAGTGTTTTAGAAAGTTGGTAAAAAGTTGATTTTTTAAATTTTTTTAGTTTATTTTGTCTTTTTGTAGGTAAACAATGTGAGAGGTGATGTGACCCAAAATAAGTAAAAAATTAAAAGCGGGGTAAAAAGCTACTTCCCAAAAGACCTTAGTTATGCCTCATGTAGTGTTTGATTTTGACTTTTTTTTTTGGGGATAAATTTCACTGACACCCCTAAGGTTTATATTTATTACAGTTTTCCCCCTCACATTTTGAAAATTACATCTCCTTCCTGAGATTTAAAGTTTCATTACAGATTTTCCCCTTCAGTAATTTAATTTTTTTAAATACTAATTTTGCCCTCACTGGATCGAAACTCTTAGATGGTTAAATCTAAACTAAGAGTCTAAGCTCTAATACCAATTGTTACCCAAAAGACAACCTAAGAGGGGGTGAATTAGGTTTTCATAATTAAAATTAATAATACCTTAATAAAAATTATGACTAGCACAATAGATAAATATAATTAATGAAATAAAAATAATTAAAACAAGTGTTTTAACAATTATGTTAATTAATGATTTTAGCACAGTAAAAATGTGAAATATAGCTATGGAAATTTAAAATAAAATAAAGAGATAAGGGAGAGAGAGACAAATAAATTTATAGTGGTTCGGCTTCAACTCGGTCTACGTCCACTCCTTAAGCTTCACTTGAGATTTTCCACCATACTCGGAGGTTTATAGTGGTTCGGCTTCAACTCGGCCTACGTCCACTTCTCAAGCTTCACTTGAGATTTTCCACTATACTCTAGCTTCACAGGGTGCTAGCAACCTTTTCACAGATGGAGCAATTCTCTACAGATTTTACACCGACTTTCTAAGTCAAGAACACTTGAGTGTACTACACTCTTACAAGGTTGAAAAGAATGTATTTTTATTTTCACAGAAAGTTAAAAGAATTATCTCTTAAAGATAGATATAAAAATGATGCTCTGGTTTTTCTGTCAATCTCACACAGGAAAAATGAGCTTAAAGTTATAAGGCTCAGTGTATAATTTCTGAGAATAAATGTGAGTGATTATAGATAAAAGAATATTTTCAGGTTTTTGTGTAACTTGTTTACATTAGAGGCTTTGGTATATATAATGAAATTATAGCCGTTTATAGCCGTTGTAGTCATTTGAATTTATAACCGTTTATAGTCGTTGTATTCCATCATTACTAATTTGAATATCTTCCACTCCATTATTACAAATTTGAATATCTTCCACTTGAACCTTTTGAACTGCTGCTGTGCTGGGCTGTTTGAACCTCTGTTTTTGGGCTGTTTGAACTCCTGATTTAATCAAATATTAAATACATACTAACAACATTTAGGATAAAGGTTTATGTGAGAAATAATGGAACAAAATAAATTTTAATTTTATTAAAACATAAAATCATCAAAATAAATATTGATTCTATTTTTCTCTTTCAAATAAATCATCAAAATAAATTTTAATTATATTTTTATCTTTCAAATAAATCATCAAAATAAATTTTGATTATATTTTTCTCTTCCAAATAAAGTAAAACATAATTAAATAACTCATCAAAATAAATAAGTCTAACAATCTCCCCCTTTTTTATGATGGCACACAATGATGTTTTGATTTGATTTGGAAGTAAGAAAGGCTCCCCCTCAAGTCATGCTCCCTGAATTCATTTCTAAATACATAGGTTAACACATGTGTAATAAATAAGCTTTAATCAACAACATGATATAAGACTAAGATATCAAACGATAAATACATAATCATCAGATTAGTTCTCAAATAATACCATAATTTGAAAATAATACCATAATACATAACATCATATAATTTCTCCCTCTGTGACATTATCAAAAGGAAATCATGGGTCAGAATCTGGAGGAGGAGGAGGAGGAGGAGGAAAATGATAGTAATAAATGGCATCAAAAAATAGATAATCAAAACATATATATACATATATATATATGATTCGCCAGCGTCTCTTTTTTTTTCGTCAAAAATCGCGTCGGACACGCGTCCTGGCTTTTGCGTCAACCGACCGACAAAAGCGAAATGGGCCAATCAGTCAATCAGCTGCCTCGGCTCTCTCTCTCCCTCTTGTCGTCTTCTCCTCCGTCTTTTTCTTAATCACTTTCTTCGCCTTCTTCTTCCTTATTCACTTCGTGAGAGAGATAGAACAGAGAGACTGAGCATAGCAGAAAGGCTACCAAAAATGACTCTCATTTCGATTACATCTCTCTCTCTCCTACTACATGGCCTCGTCTCGTCCCCTTACTCTCTTTCCAGACCTAAATGATCTCGTAAGCGCTGCTGGGTCGAGTGCCTCGGCTCCCACTCTTCCCAACCTTCCTATGATGTCGATTGAGCAAATAATGGTAGCTCAATCAGACATTGAAGCCAATCATTTCACATTAACATCCTGTATGGAGATGGTGACTGCAGTCACAAAATTGGCTCACCGACTGCAGAACAGGACGAGTGAGCTCCATCAGGTCAACGCCCAACTCGCTCTGTTCCAGCGCATGTACAAGAATGCGCGAGTAGAGATAGGCCCACTGAAGGCCGAAAATAAAGAGCTTAAACGGAAGACCACCTCCATGGCCCGATTTGGAGCAACGTCGTTCTTGGCCTTTGATAGTCAGCGGGGAGTCGTCGCTCTCGACAAAAGCATAGAGCCAGGGGCGTCAAGGGTCGCCCAAGGAGATAAAAAGAAGAAGAAAATGATGGAAGAGGCGAGTAAGTAAGATCGGCGTATGGCCAGAAAAAAATGAAGGTTTTTTTTTTTTTTTTAGGTAAATATGTGTATTTTGATTTGTTTTTGTTTTTATGTTTAAGTACTAAAAAATAAAATTAAAAAGTAGAAAAAAATAAGAAAATTAAGTCCAAACAAAAAATAATAATGAGAAAAAAAAAAACAAAAGAAATTAAGCCTAATAGCAAAATAAAAAAATAAAAAAAATTAAAATAAAATAATACTAGCAGAAATTAAACTTAATAGGATGTTGGTGTTGCTGAAATGATAATGCAAAAAAAAAAAATACTATGAGGGTTTAAAAAAAATTAATGTATGCAAAGTTAACTTTAACTCAAGATGCAGAACCAAAAAAAATTACACAATTGAGAATAGCAAATTGTTAAGGAGAATAAATGTATGAAGGACTTGAGAATATTCAACTGATATAAATGTTTTCATATCAATGTAGCAATACACATATATCATTTTAAAAAAAATTCAAGTTTCACAGTCATAACAAAACTTTTTAAGTAGAAATCGACATTCTAAGCTCGCTATGAATAAAATTGAAGCAATCCTCGCTTAGGGGTTTTGTGAAAATATTCGCCAATTGCTTGTCGGTGTTTACAAATTCAAGTACAATATCCCATTTTTGAACATGATCTCTTAAAAAATGATGTCGAATTTCAATATGTTTTATTCGTGAGTGTTGAATCCGATTTTTTGCTTAAATTGATGGCACTAGTATTATCACATTTAATAGGGATATGATCATAATGCAAATCAAAGTCCTCCAATTGTTGCTTCATCCAAAGTATTTGGGCACAACAATTTCCGGAAGCTATATATTCAGCTTCGACCGTTGATAAAGCAACAGAATTTTACTTTTTGCTAAACCAAGATACTAATGAGTTATCAAGAAAGTGACAACTGCCACTGGTGCTTTTTTTATCAAGTTTGCATCCGGCAAAGTCGGCATCCGAGTAACTAATTAAATCAAATGCAACACCTCTAGGATAAAACAGTTTCAAATTTTGAGTGCCAACAAGATATCTAAAATTCTTTTAACAACACTGAGATGTGATTCCTTAGGATTTGATTAATATCTAGCACACATACAAACACTAAACATAATATCGGATCTACTTGCAGTTAAATAAAGAAGTGAGCCGATCATACCTCGATATTTTGTTTGATCAGTAGACTTACCTTTTTCATCATTGTCTAACTTAATGGATGTGCTCATAGGTGTTCCAGCTATTTTTGAGTCATACATACCAAACTTTTTGAGTAGTTCTTTTGTTTACTTAGCTTGGTTGATAAAAATTCATTCCTTACATTATTTGATTTGAAGCCCAAGGAAATAATTTAGCTCCCCCATCATGCTCATATCAAACTCACTTTGCATACACTTAGCAAATTCTTTACACAAGGTTTCATTAGTAGCACCAAATATAATGTCATCCACATATATTTGCACAATAAGTAAATCATCATTTTTAGTTTTAACAAAAAGTGTTTTGTCAATCGTTCCTTTAGAAAAATTATTTTTAATCAAAAATTTACTTAATCGTTCATACTATGCATGAGGTGCTTGTTTCAAACCATATAAAGCTTTTGATAGTTTAAAAACATGATTTGGAAAAGCATGATCTTCAAAACCTAGGGGTTGTTTAACATAAACTTCCTCATTTATAAAACCATTAAGAAAAACACTTTTTACATCCATTTGATAAAGTTTGAAATCTTTAAAACATGCAAAGCTTTAAAACATGCAAATGCAAGTAACATGCAAATGGCTTCTAATCTAGCAACCGGAGCAAAGGTTTCATCGAAATCAATACCTTCTTCTTGATTGTATCCTTGTGCAACAAGTCTAGCCTTGTTTCTTATAATTATGCCGGATTCATCAAGCTTGTTTCGAAAGATCCATTTAGTATCGATAATGGTATGATCTTTAGGTTTTGGCACAAGTTCCCACACTTTGTTTCTCTCAAATTGGTTAAGTTCTTCATGCATAGCTATCATCCAACGTTCATCGAATTCGGCTTCTTGAAAGTTTTTAGGCTCAATCTTTTATAGGGTCACCTAGGATTAAATCCTTAGGGTGACTATGAACAAACTTCCATTCTCTTGGCAAATTATCATTGTTTCCTCATTTTTCTTGAGGTGGGAGAATAGGTTGTTCAATCTCTTTGTTCAACTTACATGGTTGGTTCTTTTCTTTGTAGATACTTGAATCTTCCACATTTTGTTCCAAATCTATATTATCACTAACAATTTACTTTTGAGCAGAGATGTTAGTTTCATCAAATGCCACATATATAGATTCTTCCACAACAAGAGTTCTTTTATTAAAAACACGATAAACTTTGCTAGTTAAGGAATAGCCAAGAAAAATTGCTTCATCAGATTTTAAATCAAATTTACCTAAGTTATCCTTACCATTATTATGTATAAAACATTTACAACAAAAAACATGCAAGTGACTAATGTTGGGCTTTCTATCATGCCAAAGTTCATAAGGAGTCTTTTTTAGAATAGGTCTAATTAATGCACGATTTAAAATATAGCATACGGTGTGAACGGCTTCGGCCCAAAATATTTAGGAAGATTATTTTCGCAAAGTATTGTTCTACGTATCTCTTCTAAAGTTCTATTCTTCCTTTCTACTACACCATTTTATTAAGGGGTTCTAGGTGCTGAAAAATTATGTCAAATACCATACTCATCACAAAACAATTCAAATTTCTCATTTTCAAGTTCTCTACCATGGTCGGTTCGAATACTAGAAATAAGAAAGCCTTTTTCATTTTGAATTCTACGACAGAGTTTTGTGAAAGAAGAAAATGTTTCATCTTTGTGTGCTAAAAACATAACCCATGTAAATCTTGAATGATCATCAACAATAACAAGACAATAATGTTTACCACCTAAACTAAATGTCCTTGAGAGACCAAATAAATTCATATGCAATAATTGTAAAGGTCTAGTTGTGGAAATATGAGATTTTGATTTAAATAATGTTTTAGTTTGTTTTCCTTGTTGATAAGCACTACAAAGATGATCTTTTTCAAATTTAATTTTTGGAAGTCCAATGACCAAATCCTTTCTCAAAAGTTTAGCAATTAAATCCATATGAGTATGACCAAGTCTTCTATGCCATAACTAACTATTTTCATTATTAACATATAAACATTTAACATCACTGGCATAGAGATCATTAAGATGAAAAACATAAACATTATCATGGCGATTACCAACGAATAAAGCTTTATGATCATTTGTGCTTTCAATTGTGCAATGTTATTTATCAAAAATAACTCGATTACCTTTATCACATAATTGACTAATACTAAGTAGGTTATGCTTAAGTCCATCAACAAGTAAAACATTTTCAATAGAAAGGTTAGGAGAAATACCGATGCTACCAATACCAATGATTTTTCTTTTCTTGTTGTCTCCAAAAGTAACAAATCCTCCATCTTTTGATGATAGTTTAGTAAAGAATGATTTTTCTCCGGTCATGTGTCTGGAACATCCACTATCAGGGTACCACTTCCCTTATTTAGCTTTGGACTTAAAGCAAACTTACAAGATGACAATCAAGTGTTGGTTTTTGATACCCATAGTTTCTTGGGTCTTTCTTGGTTAGTTTTGTTAGATCCCTTAATAATCCAAATCTTTTTAATTCCCATGTTCATATTCTTTTTGAATGGACAATAAGATATATAATGGCCTTTCTTTCTATAATAATGACAAGTAATACGAGGGTATGTCATGAGAGGTGCCTTATCAAAAATTGTATTGAGATTCTTTTGTTTCTTAATAGGGTCATATCCAATAACCACTTTATCAAAAACACATCTTTCATTTCCAAGAAGTATGTTGAGATTATCTCTACCTTTTACAAAATTTTCAAGTGTTTTTGTTAAATCATCAACATTGTTTTTTAAAGTAGTTTTCTCATTAGAGATAGTATCAAAATCATTTTTCAAAATAATTTTTTCTTTTTTTAATTCTTCTACATTAATAGATAAAGATGCAACAGATTTCTTCAACACATTATTTTTGGCACAAACTTTTCTAAATTCATTTGATAGTTCATGGAATGCATTTTTAAGTTCTTCATAAAGAGTAGTTACCTCATATTGAGTAGAGTCTTCATCTTCAAGAGCCATGAGACATAAGTTAGTTACTTCATTTTCAATTTCATCACTTGAGCTTTCATCTTCACTTTCTTCCCAAGCTGCTACCATGGCCTTTTTATTTCTTTTGTAGTCTTTTTCACGATTCTTCAATTTTGGACAATCCATCTTCATATGTCTAGGATTTTTGCACTCATAGCAAATAATAGGCTTTTTCTTGTTGTCTTTGTTGTACTCTTTCTTGAAAGGTCTTCTTCCTCCATAATTGTTTTTCTTGAAATGCTTTTTGAGATTTCTACTAAACATGGCATAGCTTTCGTCCTCACTAGAGTTTTCACGTTCTTCTTCATTTGATGAGGCTTTGAATGCAATTCCACTTTTCTTTTTATTTTCAACATCCTCATGTCCTTTCATGGTGATCTCATGAGTCATAAGGGAACCCATAAGCTCATCCAATCCAAGTGTAGAAAGATCTTTGGCTTCTATAATGGCGGTGACCTTTGCTTTCCAACTCTTTGGTAAAAACCTGTCACGACCCAAACCCCTCCTAGGGGTTTGGCATCGTAACCGGCCAGTAATCCTTGGATTACCGAAGGCCTCTGAACAGAATAATATATATAACAGGGGTTACAGAAGCAAATATACAAAGTTACATAGTCCATAGAGCTGTGCAGACATATATGAGACATAATATTTGAAACTTTTCATATACATGTTTGCATACAAACATATAAGGCAATTAAATACAGTAGCCTTACATCATCCAAGCCACATATACAAGATTACTACGTGTTCAGGCCAGACATAAACATTTCAGAAATACAAAAGTCCTAAAGACAAAGAACCCGGGTAGATCTCAAAAGAGAACCTCCACGGGAGGCGTGACAGCTGGCTGACACTAAAACTCACCAGGCGGCACCTCAGGCCTGGTCACGTGCTTGCTTACCTATATACATATAAATAATACAGTGAGCTAGAGCCTAGTGAATAATAACTAGGTAAAGGGTTAAATGAATGATGTCCATCATAGATTCAGAGATCAGAGTTAATATCAGAAACAGATTCATATACATATTCAGATTTGTAAACAGTTATATATGGTACATGTAATGCCCTCAAAATAATACATAAAACCCACCATTTAGACATGCAGTGATATAAGAAAATCAACATCTTTCCATTTCAACAGAGTAGTTCTCACAATAGTATTACATGTTAACAACAAAAGCAAATGCCCTACGGGCTTACAGCTTTCCAAGTCAACACTTGGTTACACAAAAGAAGAGTACTAACTCTATACAAAATAAGCCCTTGGCTTGATATACATGTAATACAAACAAAATAATCAAAAAAAGAGTCTTCAACTCCCATAACCATCCAAGCTATGTCCTTGGAGGTGGCATGCTACCTGTACCTGAAAATGATATCCCATAAAAGGTAAGCTAACGCCCAGTAGAGATATGCTAAACATAGCATGAGTAGTAACTAAGACATTAGCAATTGATAAATGTTTAATTCTCATAAATCAATTCATAATCCATTTCTATTACATGACCACTATGTCCATGTTTCATTTCATTTTCCATTTCTTATCAAGTTCACAATTTACAACAACGGCTCAGAACCTGGCCAACCCTTTACATGGGATAGTGACTCATATTAAACATTTCCCATTTCACAATAGATAAGCATACTAGCTATATCAACACTTCAATAGATGAGTATATAAACTATATCAACATCTCAACAGATAAGCACACAAGCTGTATCCACACTTCAACGGATAAGCATATGAGCTATATCAATACATTAACTGACAAGCATATGAGCTGTATCAGCGGAGTCCATCCCCTATCTCCTCCTACACAACATCCGATTTAGAGGTCCATCCCCTATCTTCCCCTAAACCGTGGAGTACATCCTCTATCTCCTCCCACACATACAACATACATACACGTAGGTCATATACATAATCAATCAATACATACAATTAATGTATTCTTTCAACTGTCATACTCAATGACACATCCAATTGGGTAGTTTTAGTTTGCCTAATCATCATGCATTGTCTACAACAATCAAAACTACCCTTCACCGGTAGCCCAAAGCAATTATTTCTAAACAGATAATAAAAGCTCTAACAGATAAAATATCAATGTTTTCAAAAGTGAGCGATTAATAAACCCAACTCCACCATTTCACAATGTAATGAGCCAATTTCACTATTTCCAACTCAATTCCAAATAATCACAATTTTCTCAAATTAATTATACCAATAAATTTATACAACATATTAGGGTTTTCTACCCCGTTTCCCAATATTGACCCAATGGTCTATATTTCAACAACCAACGACAATATTATTATTTTGAAACCCAAAATACACATTTTAGAATCAAAATAACAAAACCCTCTTTCAACATTTTCAAACCCTAACTTCCAAAATCAACCATTTAACAAAATGCCCAAAAATCTAGGTCAAAACCCATAGTAGTGAGTAGGAATCCCTACCTCAAATTCGAAGCTCAAAGGAAGAAGATGACGAAACTCAAGGTGCTCCAAAACTCAATATGCTCGGATCAAAACGTAGCCCTCGATGATCAACAACCTTTTTGTAAAGGCCAAAGGTGAGGAAACAACTTCTACTAGATCAATACCTAGAGAGAAGTTGAGGTTCTAGTGAGAGAAGGTCTCTAATGGCGGTTTGGAAAAGTAAGAGAGAGAAATGGAGTTGAAAAAGTGATCCAAAAAGTCGGATCTTGGTTTTATATAAGAGTCGCCCCGCTCGAGCGTGAAAACCCTCGCTCGAGTGTCACTCACAGACTCCCGCTCGAGCGCCGGATACACGCTCCCAGAACTTTTGCAGAACCAGGTCCCCACTCGAGCGTCCAACTCCTCGCTCGAGCATCACACACAAAATCCCGTTCGAGCGTCCAAATTCCCGCTCGAGCGTCCAACACTGCAGAGGAAAATACTGGGAAATGGAAAATCACGCTTGAGCATCAAAAACTCCGCTCAAGCGTGAAGGCAAAAATCTGGGCAACTACTTTTGGTTTCTAAGCTCAACCAACCTGTTTCAAACCTGCCTAACACAACCCAAGACTCAAATACAAAGAGTAAAGGGTATAAACAAGATATACACAACAACCAACTCCACAGAACCTAAGTCCGGATACAACAATTAAAGAAAAGGGAAACCAGGATCGCTATAACGTACACCCGTTAGTGGACATATCAACTTGGTCCTAAGACCCACATGCATAGTTGGTACCGACGACCGTAAAGGTCCACATCTTGCGCACAAGTAGCCATGGTATTATTACCCCCAGGTGAGGGCCACGTGAATATAGGCCTTGGTATTGTTACCCCCGGGCAAGGGCCACGTGAATATAAGCCACAGTATTGTTACCCCTGGGCGAGGGCCACGTGCATATTGGCCACGATATTGTTACCCCCGGACGAGGGCCACGTGAACTAAGGATGCCACAAATACATTTCAGAAAATTGGACATTCATTCATAATTCATAAAATAGCATTTCAGAAAATAGATCGTATCATATCAGTCAGAAAATACTTAAAGTTAAACATAACTTTACAGAGTTATTACTCACAGTTGGCTTTAGGTGCAGACAAACAGAGTAGATTAATCAAATGGTTCGAGGCACGCGACCTACACGAACCTACATACAAATTCACACTTGAATCACACGCTCAAATTATACGTAACTTGCTTTATTTGTTTTGGGTGTGTTTCTATTCTTTAACCTTATTATAGTGTCTTAAATATGGCCTAGGAATGCCTAGGATGGAAAGAGGATGCCACAATGCACTTGAAAACATTTCTCAAATTTTGCTAAAAAATAGGGTCCACGCTCGAGCGTGGCTTTCCCCGCTCGAGTGTACATGCAAGATGTGAAGGCTCGCTCAAGCGTGACTTTCCCCGCTTGAGCGGACTGTAAATTTTGAAAAAAGTACTGGTTGCATGTTTTTCACGCTCGACGGACGCTCTATCCCCGCTTGAGCGTGAGACTCAGGTCTATGCTCGAGCGTGAGACTCAGGTCTACGCTCGAGCGTGAACCCCCTCACTCGAGCAGACTGCAAAACATATGAACTTCTGGGTATATGCATTTCATGCTTGAGTGTGACTTACGTCGCTCGAGCGGAAGTGCACGTACTCAGAGTGTCCGCTCGAGCGTGAAGTCCCCCGCTCGAGCGTGGATCAAATTTCTGGAATTTCCAGTTTTGATCCACAAGTTCAAATTCAACCTCTAAGGTACCAAACTCAAATTTTCTGGGCCAAAACTTTGGAAAACTCATGGAGGCTCATAAAATAACATGTTTCAAGGATTAATTCAAGAAATCATGGCCTAAAGACTTGCCAATTGAACAAAATTCAACATGAAACTCAAGAATGTTTTATGAACATAACATCCATGAACTTTCTTGAAGCCCAACACTTCAAAACATGATCAAACTTGATGAATTGATGGAAAACATGGTAATTTCTCAAAATGTAGGTAAGATGAGCACATGCATGAAAGAAATCTTTGAAATCATGCTCAATTTGTGAGAAAATGCACATGCATGCATGGTATGGCCCAATTTTTCTCAATTCTAATGCAATTCCTCCATGAGTTTTGAACCAATTCACTTAATTCATCAATAATCTTGTAGAATCCAACATAATGACTCAATGAAGAGTTCAATTTGTTACCTAGGGGCTTGAATTCCCAAGAGGTGAAGTTAAAACTCTTAAATCTTCTTCAAATGGCAACAATTCTAGCAATCCTTTGATTTGAGCCCAAATTCCTCAAGTCTTGAACCAATTCTCCCTTCTCTCCCTCACTCTCACGTTTGTATCATCCAAGGAATGAATTGGGAGTGTTTTTGTGCTCAAAGAAGTCCACTAAGGCCTTAATTAGATTTGGACAAAAGTGTAATTAATTTAAAGATAAAAAAAAATCTAATTTAATCGTTCCAAATCAACTTTTAATTAAACTTACCATATAATCCTATAAATCTTAATTAACATACAAATCAAGTCAATTTCTGAGTCGGATGCCGATAAGACTTTCAATTCACAAACCGAAACCAAAACATGAACATATCTTCCTACGCAAAATAGATATAAACACAAATAATGCAACACACACATGCCAATTAATTCAGAATTCCTCCTCAATTAATGATTAGGCATAATTAAGTATGGATTAACGTTAATCAGGGATCGGGGTTGTTACAACACCTAAGAATTTTTCTTACCAACTCACTGTTAGTATAAGTTTTGCCAGGAGATTTCAAAGAGTTTACAATTTCAGTAAATCTAGTAAACATACTTGAAATAGATTCATCAGAGTTCATTTTAAACAATTCATAACTATGAACAAGCATATCAATACGAGATTCCTTTACTTAATTTGTACCTTCATAAGTTACTTTAAGTTTGTCCTAAATTTCTTTTACCGAATCACAACTTGAAATTCTATTATACTCCTTAGAGTCTAATCCACAAACAATGGTGAGTTTGGCTTTAGCATTGGCTTGCAATAATTTGTGATCCCTCTCATCACATTCATCTTCAGTTTTAGGTACACTAATATTGTCTACTAATTTGGTAGGAATTTTTGGACCTTTGGTGACAATAATCCACATAGCATAATCAGTGACTTGTAGGTATAGGGTCATCTTATCTTTTCAATGACTATAGTTGTTTCCATCAAATAATGGTGGCCTATTGGTGGCTTGTCCTTCAGTAGTGCTAGTGCTAACTAAGGTTGCCATGGATCGAAACTCTTAGATGGTTAAATCTAAAGCAAGAGTCTAGGCTTTGATACCAATTGTTACTCAAAAGACAACCTAAGAGAGGGGTGAATTAGGTTTTTATAATTAAAATTAATAATACCCTAATAAAAATTATGACTAGCACAATAGATAAATATAATTAATGAAATAAAAATAATTAAAACAAGTGTCTTAACAACTATATTAATTAATGATTTTAGCACAGTAAAAATGTGAAATATAGCTATGGCAATTTAAAATAAAATAAAGAGATAAGGGAGAGAGAGGCAAACAAATTTATAGTGGTTCGGCTTTAACTCGGCCTACGTCCACTCCTCAAGCTTCACTTGAGATTTTCTACTATACTCTAGCTTCACAGGGTGCTAGCAACCTTTTCATAGATGGAGCAATCCTCTACAGATTTTACACTGACTTTCTAAGTCAAGAACACTGAGTGTACTACACTCTTACAAGGTTGAAAAGAATGTGTTTTTGCTTTCATAGAAAGTTACAAGAATTATCTCTCAAAGATAGATATAAAAATGATGCTCTGGTTTTTCTGTCAATCTCACACAGGAAAGATGGGTTTAAAGCTATAAGGCTCAGTGTATAATTTTTGAGAATAAATGTGAGTGATTATAGATCAAAGAATATTTCAGGTTTTTGTGTAATTTGTTTACGTTAGAGGCTTTGGTATATATAGTGAAATTATAGCCGTTTAAAGCCGTTGTAGTCATTTGAATTTATAGCCGTTTATAGCCGTTGTATTCCATCATTACAAATTTGAATATCTTCCACTCCATTATTACAAATTTGAATATCTTCCACTTGAACCTTTTGAATTGCTGCTGTGCTGGGCTGTTTGAACCTCTATTTTTGGGCTGTTTGAACTCCTAATTTAATCAAATATTAAATACATACTAACAACATTTAGGATAAAGGTTTAGGTAAGAAATAATGGGACAAAATAAAATTTGATTTTATTAAAACATAAAATCATCAAAATAAATGTTGATTCTATTTTTCTCTTTCAAATAAATTATCAAAATAAATTTTGATTTTTTTTTCCTCTTTCAAATAAATCATCAAAAATAAATTTTGATTATATTTTTCTCTTCCAAATAAAGTAAAACATAATTAAATAAATAATCAAAATAAATAAGTCTAACACAATTTATATTTACAAAAATTTTAAAAACTATCATAAAAACTTGTTTGATAATTTTTTTTGTTTATAAATTATTGTCTCAGTTTGTAAATTTGAGAAAAGAACGTAAATTCAAAAAATGAGTTTACGTTGGTTTTTAAAAAGAAATTTAAAAAATTTACTAATAATTTTTTTTTTCAATTAATTTTTTTTTCAAATAAATTTTTTTCCAATTAATTTTTTTTTTAATGAATTTTTTTTCCAACGAATACCAACCGAGGGAACAATTGGTAATGCTACTTTAAACCTTAGGGAGATGATTGTAATTTCTAAAATGTGAGGGGTGTCAATGTAATTTACCCAGTGAGGGCAAAATTGGTATTTAAAAAAATTAAATTGCTGAGGGGGGAATCTGTAACGAAACTTTAAACCTCAGGGAGGGAGATGTAATTTTCAAAAGGTGAGGGAGGAATTGTAATAAATATAAACCTCAGGGGGTGTCAGTGTAATTTACCCTCTCTTTTTTTGTAAGTTACGACTCATAAAATATAGAATTATATCATTTTCTTCTATAATTATAAGATGTATATAGTAAACACGAGCAAGGCATGGGCTACTTGCACCAAATTATTTTTTTAAAAAAATTTGATTTTACTTTTTTACTTTAGGCTGTGTTTGATTCATGAATTTAGAGAGCAATTTGAAAAGGGAACGGGAAAAATAGGTAAATTATGAATAAAATATATTTACATTTTACTTAATTTTACACACTTTTTTTTATCTTCCTTTCTAAATCTTTCCCCAAATCCTTGAACCAATCACAACCTTAATGTAGTATTTGTTTAGAAAAAATATAATGGAATGCTTATCTTGTAAATGTTAAAAATAAATAATTTCATTTTATTTCACTAAATTTAATGGCATTTGGTCTTTATTTTAATTAATTAAGTATTATTTGAGATATAAATCCTAAATTAAGATTTTTCTTCTCGAAATTGAATAGAGTAGAAGATTAAACAATCGAACCGTTCATATTGTAAGCTAGTTAAGCATATCATCCATTAAAAAAATCAATTACTTGGATATGTTTTGAATTGCTCAAAAGAACTTTATGCTATTTTTCAAAAATAAGAAGCTTTTTTATCCAACAATTGGAGAAAACAAGCAAAAATTTGTTTTTTTATAAAACAATAAAATTTTTTTTTTGAGAAATTTTATTTACACAATATACAAACTCTTAGTACACACCACAAATGGTGTTCGGATATAAACTGTCACAACCCGCTCCCCGTACTTAAGGGTTAAGTATCGTGATAGTCAGTAACTGAGGTTACCTCCGGCTAATTCTTAAACAAATTAATAAACACGAGTGGAAGTAATATTTAAATGAGGGTACCAAAATAATCATCAGAGCTTCCATTTTTGTTATAAAATTTATTGACAAAAAATGCCGATATTTACATATAAAAATATCATAAAAGTGCTATGTGTGTCTATTCCGCAACCTGATTTTCTCAAAAACTATTTCTGAATTGCATTATTTCCTGAAAATTGGTAAATAACTATAAGCACATGGCAGAGTGAGAAATATTATACCAAGAGTATAAGGGACACAAAATAACCATGGATAGTTAATTAAACCAAAATATTTACATAACTTAGTTTGGTAAATAGATCGTTGGTAAACAAATCATTTAAGTGGTAGAAACTGAAATATAGAAATTATGTAAATAAATAACCATAACCACGGTACAGAACAGAACAGAGATCATAGAAGTGACAATCAGAATAGAGGTACGGATTCAAGAGGTGGCTTGTATGAATTCTAGAGGTGACTCCCACAACAGTGTAGCACTTAGCTCCGTACAACACTTTGCTCCACACAAAGCATAGGTCAATGGATCCATGACAGACAGAGGGCCACAAAGTGGTCAAATAGAGGCCAATGGTTATTTAAGTCTTCGAAGGCGTGGGACTCCGGTGGTGGTACTTACAAAACATAATTGTTTATAAGGTTATAGTCAAATATTCTTTAAAATATAAACAAACGTATCCATGGGTTTTATTTTAAATAAATAGGGTTCAGAAAATAAACCACGTAACTGAAATAATAATATAGTTTATAACAATTTATAAAACATAACTTGTATAAAATAAATATGGTAAGTCAAAACATATGTAAAATACATTACGGTGACTCAAAGTATAATATAACTTACCTTAAAAATAATACCTTACTCTTTCTTTCCACTATCAAAGACCCTCTTAACTTCCATTATTTTTTCCTTTCCTTTCTTTCCCTTTCTTCCTTCCCTTTTCCTTTCTTTCTTTCTCTTTCTTTCCTTTCCTTCCCAGGTTTGATCAACTCTCCCTATTTGTAGGGAGGAAAATCCAATATCTAGCCAACACGTGGCCAGCCGAATCAATATCCGGTTCTATTTCATAACTTCATCTGATTTGCTTATCATGACCCTAGATTTATATTTATCTTATATTTAAGATAATTATATTTTGGCCCAACTTTCTAATATAATTATATAAATAAATTAATTCCTAATTAAATTATACTTTATTATATACCAACAGTAAATTAATTATTTATTTTACCACCACACCCATTATTATTATTTATTTATACTTTGACCCCTAAATTTTTTTTACTAATTATAAAATTACACATAATAATACAAAATAAATCGTATATTTTCCTAACTGTGATTAAATAATATTAGTATAAATTCTACAGAATAATTAAAAATCTGGGTTGTTACAATCTTCCCTCATTTTAAAAATTTCGTCATCGAAATTTGTCATAGGTGTAGACTATCTGCTGCACACTCTGATAAATATATATTAGATGATTAATCCGATAAAAAATATTACCTAAAAAAAACTTCACCAAAAACAACTCACTGTCTAGTTGTCAAAAATTATTTTGGGCCAAAATGAGAAACAATGGGTGACTTTAAAACATTTTCATTAGTTTTGTTTCTTGAAACAAAATGAGAACAAAATTAAACAAGCGACTAGAAGTAAAATGACAGAATCATATACAGGAGTTTAAGGAATTTGAGATAAACTCCTATTTCTTTTATCCGTGAATTTTTTTCACTGATAGAAAATAATTTCAAAATTAGTATCTTTATAATTTGAATCCACTTTTAAGAAGTCAAAATATATATATATATTTTTTGAATACTGAACTGAAAATTATATATATTTAATTATATTATAATTTTGGTAGGTGCTTGAGCCCGACACCCTTTGTTTCTTTTCCTTCTTTTGCTATAACAAATATATCATTCACAAATTATGCACCAAAAAAAAAAATAAAATAATAATCTATATATATAATCATATAAAATTATAATATAATTAAATAATTACCCGCTATCTTACTTCTCAAATGTGCGTGTGTCCTATACTTCAATGATGATTTTATTTATTTATTTATTTATAAACCATTGCTTTGATACCATTTGTCACGACCCGCTCCCCGTACCCAAGGGTTAAGTATCGCGATGGCCAGTAACTGAGGTTACCTCCGACCAATTCTTAAACAAATTAATAAACACGAGCGGAAGTAATATTTAAATGAGGGTACCAATATAATCATCGGAGCTTCTATTTTTATTACAAAATTTATTGACAAAAAAGGCTGATATTTACGTATAAAAATATTATAAAAGTGCTGTGTGTTTATTTCGCAACCCGTCTTTCCCAAAAGCTATTTCTGAATTGCATTATTTCCTGAAAATTGGTAAACAACTATAAGCACATGGCAGAGTAAGAAATATTATACCAAGAGTATAAGGGACACGAAATAACCATGAATAGTTAATTAAATCAAAACATTTACATAACTTAGTTTGGTAAATAAATCGTTGGTAAACAAATCATTTAAGTGGCAGAAACTGAAATATAGAAATTATGTAAATAAATAACCATAACCACGGTACAGAACAGAACAGAGGTCACAGAAGTGACAATTAGAACAGAGGTACGGATTCAAGAGGTGGCTCGTACGAATTTTAGAGGTGGCTCCCACAACAGTGTAGCACTTAGCTCCGTGTAGCACTTGGCTCCGTACAGCACTTTGCTCTGCACAGAACATAGGTCAATGGATCCATGATAGACAGAGGGCCACAAAATAGTTAAACAGAGGCCAATAGTTATTTAAGTCCCCGAAAACGTGAGACTCCCATGGTGGTACTTACAAAACATAATTGTTTATAAGGTTATAGTCAAATATTCTTTAAAATATAAACAAACGTATCCATGAGTTTCATTTTAAATAAATAGAGTTCAGAAATTAAACCACGTAACTGAAATAATAATATAGTTTATAATAATTTATAAAACATAACTTGTATAAAATAAATATGGTAAGTCAAAACATACATAAAATATATTATGGTGACTCAAGGTATAATATAACTTACCTTAAAAATAATACCTTACTCTTTTTTTCCACTATCAAAGACCTTCTTAACTTTCATTATTTTTTCCTTCCCTTTCTTCCTTCCCTTTTCCTGTCTTTCTCTCTTTTTCTTTCCTTCACAGGTTTGATCAACTCTCCCTATTTATAAGGAGGAAAATCCAATATCTAACCAACACGTGGCCAGCCGAATCAACCTCCGGATCTGCTTCATAACTTCATCTAATTTGCTTATTATGAACTTAGATTTATATTTCTCTTATATTTAAGAAAATTATATTTTGGCTCAACTTCCTAATATAATTATATAAATAAATTAATTCCTAATTAAATTATATTTTATTATATATCAACAGTAAATTAATTATTTATTTTACTATCACACCCATTATTATTATTTATTTATATTTTGATCCCTAATTTTTTTTTCTAATTATAAAATTACACATAATAATATAAAATAAATCGTATATTTTTATAACTGTGATTAAATAATATTAGTATAAATTCTACAGAATAATTAAAAATCTGAGTTGTTACATAAACCTTCAAGCAAATGTCAAATGTTAGGATTTAAAGTTATGAACAAAAATAAATTGTTTAAATATACATTATGTTCAATTATTTATATCTAAACAATTGTTTTATGTTTATAAATTTATATTCGAATATTTGACTTTTGTTCTAATATTTATATCCAAATACTATTTGTGATGTGTAATAAGAACTTGGTTCCCGTTTGGTAGAGCTGTGGGACAATGGTGCTGTTTGGTGTAGCTGTTAAAACAGATTATAACTTATAGCTTAACAGATTATAGATTATGACTTTAATCAGAAGCTGTTAACCTGTTTGGTATAGCTGTTGGATTATAGATTTAAGTTGCTGAGTAGTGTTTGTTAAATAAGCTGTGAAGTAGCTTTTTCAATTAATTTTTATTTTTTATTATTCACTATTTATCTACATTTTTCATAAAAAATAATAATAATATTTTATAGTCCATTTGGGACTTTTTCTATTTTTAAAAAAATAAAAAATAAAAAAATCTAAGAGTATAACCGTGAATTAATATGTCCACAGCAGAAGCTGATAATCAGAAGCAAGGGGTGAGCAGCTTCTCAGAATCAGCTTTTTTGACTTAAAATAAGCTGTTAGAATCAGAAGCTGTTTGAAATAAATTTAACCAAACAGTCCAAAATAACTTTTTAAAAGCCAGAAGCCATAAGCTGGCTCAAATAAGCCCTACCAAACACCCCCAATGATTATAACTTATAGCCTAACAGCTTATAGCTTATAGTTATGAACATAAGCTGATTTTTGACTTATAAATTAAGTTTCTCCTCCCCCACTCAAAGAATAAGTTGATTTTTGACTTACAAAAAGTTATAAACTATATTGTTAAGCTGAACCAAACACATCAAAATAGTTTAAATTAAGCTAAAAGTTGAAATAAGCTGGAAATAAGCCCTACCAAACAGGGCCAATGATGTGTAATGAAATAAAATAATTATTTATTGAGTGTTTCTTATCATTATTTTAGTAAAGCATGAGTAAAATTAATATTTTGATAAAATAATAATTTTATTCCACTTTATTCTAGGAACTATTTATGAATTTTCAAAATGCTAGTATGCACATCTCACTGTGCCTATCACTCATGGACAACTATAATCAAAATAATTAGACTTTATCTTTTATTATGTAAGATATTTTAAATAATATTCATAACTTAACATAAAATAAATTAATAACTAAAACACGAGAAGAAGAAAAGCCGACGCATGTAAACCGCGCCGCTTTTAGAGAATTTCCAAATGGGACCGAAAGCAGCTCATGGGAGGGACAATTACGGAAGGACAGGTAAAATACAAACAATCCGTCTCTTATACATATACTAGTTTATAAAGGTCCTGCAAAGGCACGGACAACTATTATAATATATTTAAATTTTATATTTTGATAATTTTTAAAAATAAAAATATTATTTTGTAAAATTGAATAAAATAAATCATTAGATATATAATAGAATTATATAAATTGTATTATAAATAATAGCAATTAGAAAAATATTATAAATCCTTTTATTTTAACATAATTATACTCGTTTCTCTTTCCGTAAGACTAAAATGACCGAAATTATTGCAGGAAGGTGCAAAGACACAAAGATAAACAAAATAAAATATACATTTTAGTATAAAAGAGATAAGATAAACCCCCTATCTAAAAAAAACTGAACTAATAAAGAAACAGAAGAGAATACACCACTACAGGAAATTGGAGATTTAGCGGCGTTTTAAAAACACCGCTAAAATCTTGAAAAACGCCATAAAAAGTTACAGCGACGTTTAATATTTTCGTTGCTGATACGGCCGCCGCAATAGCTTTGCAACGTTTGAAAAACGTCGCTAAAAATATTAGACGGCGTTTTTTAAAACGTCGCAAAATGTTTGACATTTGTTTCAACTTCCGTCCATAAACTAACGGATGACGTCATAATGACATCATTTAGTGGCGTTTTTTAGAAAACCCCATTTTTTTTTTTTGGGGGGTGTGGTCAAAACTAGAATACCATGAGGCACATAAATGAATAGCAGTTCAGCCTCCTAAAGAATTTCTGTAATTTGAATGTCATCTTCCAATCAAAGAACATAAAACTGAAGGCTACATTTATGTTCTCAAAATTTCATCATGTAGAAAAATAAAAAATGTAAGGTTACATGTAAGAGTAGTGTGCATCAAATACACACACATATATGAAGCATCTTTTCCAAAAGTTATGTGCTTGGCGGGGCTCCCTCTTATTAGCCATCAATAGAGATGCAACTACATCAACCTGTCACTATAATATAGGACCCAAACATTAGTTTTCCATCCCACCCCCTCCCCCAGCTTTCAATCTTTTCCCAAAACAACTCAAAAACTCCTAAGACAATGCTTTAATTGTTGCTCCAAAAGAGAATTTCTCCAGCAGCCTTCTTTCATTGAGTTTGTCATATCTACTTTTTCTTCTTCTTCTTTCCTTTCTTTGATATGTGAACCTGCATTTGACAAGAACAAATAACATAAATAAGCCCAAATAATCACATAGCAGGTTCATTCATTAAGCCCAAATAATCACCCTGTCTCCAGACCCTCACATCTGAGATTCGAGAGCGCGCCACCTGTTATGCAAATCCAAATTAATTTATGCTAGCCAAAATTATGTATTGAAATATTAGGTAACAAACCATCACGACAGATCTTTCTTGTATCACTAATAGGTGGATGATGAACTAGGGTTACAAATCATTTCATGAATCAATTCATCATTGATAGTGGATATCATTTCTTATAAATTAATTTATTGTAATCTCTCTCTATTATTGTACGCAACTTTCCCAACCAAGACGACTACCAAACAAATAACCAAAGTGAATTTTACTCAAATATTTACCAAATCAAGAAATTCTCAAATCTATATTCAAAATTAAATTCTAAACTAAGGTCTCAAATTTTCCACTCTGCCATTAGTTAAGTTTTTACAATACACATTCAAGTAGCTTCCTTCTTTTTATGATTGAAAATAAAGAGCAAATCCCAAGTAATATTGCAATTCTAACAGCATATATATATATATATATATAACAGTATACACAAAAAACAAAGAGAGAAAGAGAGATTTAGCAACCACAGCTATGGAATATAACAATTAGAACAAGTGCCTCTTCTGTAGGAAACCCACAAACTGCTGGAGTTGGATGAAGGGAAGACAATACCTCAAACTGGTAACAAAGCAAACTCGTGTAAGAGAAACTAAGCAACTAGACATTCATTATCAACATATGAGCCAAATAATTATATAAATACACCCACATATAAAACAACATGAATGTTCACAATATATTGGTTTAGGAAGACAATTTTAGATGGTTACGTAACAGGTTTCCGATACAGAAGAATGTACAGATAGAATTCTGAACTGGAAATCTTATTTATTAAAATAAAAGCTAAACTTAGTTACGTGAAATGTTGAACTTTACCAAGATCATAAACAGTAAATTTTCACATTATTGCTACAACTTTTGAGCTTCACTAAATTCTCTTGGAGAATTGCAGTGTTTCCCAAAACATACAGAAGAGATTTAGAAAAACTAAATAAATATTTTCATTGAGTTAGGTAATCCCCATAAGCAAACAAAATCAGAATTTGAATAGTAATTACCTTATCAATATAGGACCGGACCATATTCTCAATGTCTTGCACAATGCTTCTGATTGGCCATCTACAATGATCAAAACAATCAGAATAATAACAAGAAAAGGCATGCAAACATTCATATTTGCTATCTCACCAATAGCTACTTTTGTAAGCCCAGGAAGATCAATCAGTGCCAGGTTCACAACTGCAAAGCCACACAAACATAATAATGAAATGAAGAAATTACAGATACCACATTTATCAACTAAAAGAAAATCCAAGGTAAATACCACATTCTGTGCAAGAGAATAAGGGAAAGAAGAGCAAAGCAAAATGGAGGTTTTGATGCGCACACTGCACAGTCATTTGTTAACTATGAAAGGAGAGATAATAGCTTAGAAGTGCATAACAATTTGTTAAAACCCTAACTTCAATATCAAACAAATTTAGTAAGCGGAGCACAACTTTTAATAACCAACTATTTTTTTAGTCCAAATTGTTAATCAGAAAACAGGGTTGACAAAAGCTTAATACCAAAATCAAGCTAAGTCTTGTGTGCCAATCAGGTGTGGTCGACCGACATGTAAACAAACTTCATTTTAATAAATCAAGGGGAAAAAGTCAAGTGCAGAAAGAGTAAGATAGTATGGCAAGCAATGCTCTATCTCACCATTGGGGGAATATATACTAAGATAAATTGGAACATCTGAAATTTGTTTTGAACGGCCAGTCTCTCGATCAGTCTCATCAGTGATCTCCTTCCTCACAGCAGCTGCACAAGATACAACCAAGGATTTAGCATCTGAGATCTAAAAGATAGAAAATCAATGGTACATATACAAGATCAGAACTACCAGATAAATGCATATCAATCATTATAGGGCTAAATCTAGACAAAGATGATATACTGACTGGCATTAGCTTAAAATACCTCTTGCTAAAATCAAGGTAAACACTAAATAGAAGGCTATTTAACAAGAGAAAAAGAATAATCATGACTGGGTAGCAACAACACAAGTCATTTTCCAGAAAAATATCACTTCTATGACAAGAAATATACCAAAATCAGTAAACTTCTTTTCTGGAAGGTGAATAAATTCTACATATTCTTTTCCTTCATCAATCTTATGAAATTGTAGGACAAGAGGACGTCTGGTAACAATTCCTACATATAACAGTTTCAAATTATTTCTAGAGTTCAAAGGATTTTATAAGTTAATGAAAATTTTAAATTATATATAATATAACCATGTTGTAACATTAGAAAAAATGTGAAAGCATTATTACCAGATCCACGAGGCAAAAAGTCCTTTCCAACAACACTCTCCAAAACTGAAGATTTCCCAGAGCTCTACAAATCATTAAAGAGACGAGATGATAAATGTACAACACATGAAAGACAAGATGAAATAATAATTAATGTGCAAGAACCCTCCATTGGCATCTTGAGGCCATTTGTCAAAGAAAAATGCTACGAACCCCAACTATTTTATCAAATGTTCTACCAAGGCAAATCTCAAACTTTTCAGATCCAAGGCCACAAGCACTGCAACCAAAAAATTCACTAAAAGTAGCAACAAAACCCTAACATCTTCCCACCAATAAGTCCATATCAATGAAGAAGATCAAACGAATCACTTATACACGACAAGAGAAGAGTTAGAACATAGCAGATCTGATAAAACAAAGCGAAGAAGAATAAGCGCAAAAAAAAAAGCTTACTCTTGCCATGCAGAGATAATGAAAACAGAGGCAAAAAGGACTCTCCCGAGGATCTTGATCCTTCTTCCCTCCTTGGTCTCGTAACCCCACCGATTTGTGCAACTCAACCGAACCATCTTCCTTTGCAAAATCATTAAAATCAGAATCAGAATCAAGAAAAACAAAAAATCGTCAAGAAATTTCAACCAAATCAATGAAAGAATCGATGGATTTAGAGCTAGATCTGAACAAGTAATCGGAACCAACCTAGGTGAATCTCTCAAGGAGCATGAGGAGACAAAGAAAACCCTAGATCTAGGAAGGAGAGAGAAAACGATAGAGACAAATGGAGAGAGAAAACGATAGACGGAAAGAGAAATGGAGGATAACGTTGTGAAACACGTGTTCATAAGAGGATAACACGTGTCTTTTAATCTTACTTTACCTCTTCCACAGCGTTTTTCAGAAAAACGTTGTCTAAAAAACGTGGTTATAGCCAGTTTTTGTTGTAGTGCACACACACACACACATATATATATATATACAAATGATCCATTTTATTAATAAATAAATCATACTCACATAACAAATGGTCAATTTTATTAATAAATAAATCATTAAGCCAATTAACAATTTTTAATAATATGAAAAATATCTTTCAGTTAACCATTTTGTTAATAAATAAAGCATTAAGTCAATTAATAATTTTTAATGATATGAAAAATATTTTTCAATGAAAATTTTTAATAATTTATTATTGCAGAGGAGAGTAGTTTTTTTCTTCTAATTATTGTGTTAAATTAAAATTTATAACAAACAATAGTTGTAATTTGTAGTATTATAGGACAAATTTATATTTTAAGCAAACTTTATGGGTGTATTTGTAATTTGCTAAAAAATAAAAGATTATGTTTCGTAATTGACTAAGAATGTTTACATAATTATGGAAAAAAAATTTCACTCAAATTAGTACACTATTAGTAAATCATACAAAATAAAAGTGTAAAATAGAAAATTCAACAACTAGCTAACGGCAAAATAGGTAACCAAGGCAAACCATCACAAGCAAAGCAATCAAAATTTATTGAGTAATTTTATTTCCACACATTATTTACACTCTGTGAACATCTTTCTCGGTGCACACACTCAATAAATTTATTTATCTTTTATTTTACTCATTCCACACACAAAATGTTCCAAGTATGTCCATAACATATAATGTGTACAAAAATTCCAAAACATTATGTACACACACCACATAAAACATAAACTCCACCACACCCCTAAGCATAGGTCAAAACCTAAACCGTGTGTACACAACATTTTTTCGACACATTCCAACAATTTTACAACCATATTTACTAAGATATGCAACACAAAAAAAATAAAAATTAAATCAATAATTTTTGTATTATTTTACTATTATTCTTCAAAACTAATACTCTGTTTGGTTTTAAGTTTTCAAAAATATTTTTGTTAATTTTAAAATCTTATTATTATTTTTTTTAGTAAACTTTTTTCGTATTTAATCAACCTTTTACTTTTTAAAATCACTTAATTTAGATACATTTAAAAAGTAAATTATTTGCCAAAAATCTTTAAAAAAATAATAAATACAAACATATATGTACTGAATTTTTATATTTTTGTATACTTTTTAAGTGTATATAAATTAAGTGAATCCAAAAAAAATAATTAGAATATTAAAAATGTTCACTAAAACAAAAGAATACGGATTGAAATTTTCAAAAAATTATTTTTCAAAACTCAAAACCAAACTGAGTGTAAGTTATTGTTATACTATTTTCATTATTCGTTTCATATTGACTAGCAATGAGATGGAAATAATTTGGTACTAGTCATCCAAATACATTAAACAAATTCGACAATCAACAACTGAATCAAACAATAGTTTTTGATTCTATACTTCCGAACCAAATATAAATTTTCGACATATAACTATTTTTTAAGTTGATTTTCGAATATATGGAATGTTTTCAAAAGTTAATTTATAGGTGCAACATTTTCAGAACATGATTTTTGGAATGATAATTGCGACAATGAAAAAAAAATGCTTCCAAACTAAAAAACTCACCTATTCATTGTCTAATTTTTTTATTAACAATCATTTTTTTTTTCTACATCTAAGCATTCATTGTTTTGTAAATCCTCCACCATACAAATCAATAATAACGGTGGGGTGCAATGGAACAATATTATAAGCAATAGATAAAAAGTGAAAATTTGAGCAACAACAGTCAAATCTATGAGAAACAATGAAGAATAGTAAAGTGAACAATGATCAATGGAGGGAATGAGAAAAAAACAAAAGAAATTAAAGAGTAAGTCTGATGCGTATTTTTTGAAAAGAAAATGTGTATTGAGAATTTCCATATAAAAGATATGTACTAAGAAATTTTAGTTTTAAGGATTGATGTGTGTATTGATATCTATATTGATCATTTTGTTTAGTGGTCAAATTATAAGAAAAAATTAATTCGTTAAGTGTGTACCCATAGAGTAAATGATATGTGGAAATAGAATTACCCAAATTTATTATATAATTTCCAAAAGACAACATTCAAATTATTTCACCAACCAAACTAAAGGGCAAAATAACAATTTCAAAATAAGCCAAGGGTAAAATAGGAATAAAAAGAACAAGCCAAAGAGATTCTTATATATATAGATACTGCGTAGGTAGGCCTGTGCAAGGCACAAGCGAGTCGATTATTTTTTTATTAAAATTTGTTTTTTTTTATTTTAAGGTAGTATTTGTTTGATGGAAGAAAAACATAGTGGAATAATTATTTGGTAGAGATTAAAAAAGAATAATTTTATTCTAATTCAATGGTAGAGGTTAAAGAATAATGATTATTTGGTATACTATAGCTGTCACGACCCCAAACCGCCCCTAGTAGTTTGGTGCCGAGATGGCCAGTAAATCCAAGATTCACCAAAGGCCTCATACAAAAGTTCACACACAACAGAGTAATCATAGGGGGCTCACATATGCGGAAGCTATAAAACAATATACAAGAGGTCCTTGAGAGCAGTGCATAGATCAAATGTGATAACATACATAACAGAACTGCACCTCGGCAGATAACAAACCAAATACAAGTTACATCCTGATCAAAAGGCTTCTCAGCCGACATATACAAAATACACGATTACAAGCAAAGAAGCATGATTTTCAAGAATCTGCCGAAGTAACACATATGCCGAGGTAATCACAAAAATGCCGATGTAAGCAAGTCAAGTCGGCATAACAAAAATCCCAAAACAAGCTGTACAAATACTTCTAGGCGTCGCCGCCGTCCTGCTCATCACCTACATATATATAGAGAGGGGTGAGCTTGGAAACTCAGTGAATGGTACTAGAAATAAAGGTTTGCATGAATAATAGCCGGAGTCTGCCAAAACAAAGCATATCAAAACCATTCAAACAATAGCCGAGGTTCCTGCCAAGCAAAGAATATCAAGCTGTACCAAAACAAGAGATGAACCGTATTCATCTATCAAACCTTACAAGACAAAGCAATACCGAAATTAAACAAGTAGCAGCCGAGGTTCCTTCCAAGCAAAACAAATCTAGTTGTATCGAATCAAGTGATGAACCGTATTCATCTAACAAGTCTTACAAGTCAAAACATTTGCCGGGGTAGCACAAGTAGTAGCCGAGGTTCTCTTCAGGACAAAACATATCAAGCTTATATGACTTAGGCCCGTAGCCCTTTTTCACCAAAATATGTGACTTAGGTCCGTAACCCCTTTTCACCAAAGTTTGTGACTTAGGTCCGTAACCCCTTTTCACCAAAGTTTGTGACTTAGGTCCGTAACCCCTTTTCACCAAAGTGGTGCTACAAAAGTTTAAAGTCCTCTAGCACAAGGGACTTGTGTTACTTAGGCCCGTAGCCCGCTTTAACATTTATCTTTGCAAGATAGGACCGTATCCTTTTAACAAGAAGTACTGCGAAAGTTTAGAGTCCTCCAGTCAAGGGACTTCGGCCCGTAGCCTTCCTTAACAAGATGGTACTGCGAAAGTTTAGAGTCCTCCAGTCAAGGGACTTTCCAAGCATACCGAAACAAAGCTCAAACCCATTACAAGGACATCATCAAGACGAAGTTCATACTTACCTTTTACATCTAGTGCTGCTAAAGTTTAGAGTCCTCCAGCACAGGGGACTTTCAAGAATACCATCAAAACAAGCTCATATACAAAACATCAAAATAGGCTAATCATTCATGCTTAGCAAATACTTTTACCAAAGCGAAACAAGCAAGATTTATCAAAAGCTTTATAACATAGCTTTATTAAAAGCACCACTCACCTCGGTCTTCAAGTGTAGGCTCAAGCACAGATCAAAGTCCTACAATCACATAGCAAACCATACTCTCAAAACGAGCTTTACATACATGCAAGGAGTCAAAACATGATTTCCCATCACAGGGAAGTGCACTGGGTACCATCCAGGTCAAGCCGAGGTCCTACACCTCCCCGCCGAGGTGTGGACTCGAAAGCCAAAACAAGACTAAGTTAGGAAAACCTAAGTTTCCTTTCAAAAGACCTGAAGAACAAGGTCATCAAGAACATGCAAGAACAAACACAAGAACACAGTCCCTAGTCCAAACTTTCGGATCAAAGGGGGACTTTCATCAAGAACACATGAATACAAGCTTTCTCTTTCTAAAACGAACTTCAAATCGATGCATGACATGCCAAACAAACCCGATCATGCAATGCAGCTAGCTCAACAACAAGAACAACAAGAGGAGGTGAAGAATCTTACCTCCGATCACGAATCCAACGGTTCGATCTTCCAAGATCAAGCTCGAAAAATCAACTCTCTCTCTAGAACTCTCCTTCTTCTTCCTTGAGAGCTTCTCTCTCTAAAGAGACAAGGATTGAGACAAAATGATGGTTCTCTAGGCTGTCGGCCGTCTTAACAGGCGGCTCGGCCACGTGGCGTCACCGGGTTGGCTCAACCCAAAAGGTGACTGATTGACAAGACAAGTCACTGACAAAGCGTACACAACACGCCGCGGCGAAGCGTGCCGGCAAACAAGAACATCGGCCAAGGTCAAAACCTCAGCGACCAAATAACAAGGACGTCGGCTAATAACAAGCCTTGGCAAGAGATGTCAAAGACATCGGCTAGGGAGGACAACACTTGACTAAGCTGTGCCACACCTTGGCCTGGGTGTACCACATCTCGGCCTAGGTCATACCTGCCCCAGGGCGAGGATCACAAATGCAAAACAACTCGGCCTAGGCTCTAAGCACTACGGCCCAAAGGGTGACATCTCGGCAAGCATGCCGAGGTGAAGACAAAGATCAAACAAGGTTCCCAAAACGATTCTAAGTGCAAAAGTCAAGAGTGAACAAAGCTCAAGATGATCTCGGCCACAACCGAGCAAGGATCAAAACAAGCAAGCAATACTTAAACAAGCAAGACAAAGCAAGATAACAAGGTTCATATCACATCAAGACAAGATCATACATAGATGTATGCAACTATAGCTAAGTCAAGAATGAGGGTTGTTACAATAGCATTATTTATATGTATACATTTATCTCCCTCCGTCTCAATTTGTTGGTCCTTTTGAGGATTCCAACTTTTTAAGAGGAAATGTAATCATTACACTTAAATTTAAATTTGAAAATATTTTTCCACTAATATCCTTATCTTTTCAAAAATTTAATATATTTATAACTACTCAAAAGGGGTAGTTTTGGAAAATCAATTGTTTTTTACTTTGACCTTTTTTTCCTAATATGCTTTTTTTTTTTTTTCCTCTGAGAGTTTGTATGATTTGTAAAACAAAATTTTCATATTTTTTCCTTTTTTTCTCCAATTGTTGGATAAAAAAGTCTATTATTTTAAAGGGCAAAACACCAATAAATCCCAAATCTTAATTTGTTAAACCATTTGATCATGCCTTTTATTTTATAGACTAATAAGTCCTATTTGAATGTTAAAAGCTCACTATAGGCATTTTTCAGATTTCCCTCATTTCCAACCATTAGCAACACTACCTACATCAGCAACATCAACAACATCATCAAAACATTAACTACATTAGCAACATTAACTACACCAACATCATCAACATCACCAAACATCATAAAACATCATCAACTACATCATCAAACATCATCACACATCATCAACGTCATAAAATATCATGAAACATCAAACATCATCATACATCATCAACATCACCAACATTGAACATCATCGATATCAACTACAACTTCAACCTCATCAAACATCAGATCTCATGCACTCCAATTCTCATATCTAATAGTTGATGTTGCTCCATTTTTTGAGAATCATTCTGTGATTCGTTCTATGCCTCCTTTCTGAACCGAGAATTGGTGACCAATGTTGTAGTTCATCATCTGAAAATTGAGATTTATTTGAGATTGGTGACCTCTCCGCCTTCGTGGTTTGTTCTAACATTGAACATCATCGCATCTGGGTTTTGGATCCCACTGGCGATCGCAGAGAGAGAACCAGAACAACATCTTGATGATGTTGACAATGTACCCTAGAGCCGGTGACGAAAGAGGGGCCCCATTCGAAGAACACGAGAGGCGGAGGACGTCTGAATCCGACGTTGTTGACCTGGCTGCTCTGCCGCCAGAATCCGATCGCAGAGAGAGAACCAGAGCAACATCTTGATGATGTTCACGATGTACCCTAGAGCCGGTGACGAACGGTTTTCCTCCTTTCCCAAATCACGGCGGCCATCTCGCACTTCAAATCGCACCAAAGCTCAATATTCCTTAACCAACCCACGACGAACATAAATTTGCAGAACATAAATTTCTCCTACGGAATGGCTCATGGAGGAGGTGGGTTTGCCATAAGCTATCCATTGGTGAAAGCTTTGGAGAAAATGCAAGATCGCTGTGTTCAGAGGTATCTTGCCTTGTTCGGTTCCGATTTTTGATGATGTTTCAAATTAATGAATCTGATGAAACACCCACAAACACCCATAATTCGATGAATTTGATGTTCTAATGAATTTGATGATGGATCTCGAGCAATAGTTTCAAATTTTTTTTAAAATAAATCTGATGTTGAATAATGTTTGATGTTTGATGAATAATGTTTGATGATGTTGCTGATGTTGATGACATAGTTGATGTTTGTTGATCTTCAAAAAGAAGGGAAATCATAAAAAGGACTAAATGGTTTAAGAAAAAATACTTAGGACTAACTAGAGCAACATTTATCAAAATGAGATTTATGAGTAATTTTTCCTATTTTAAAAAGTAACCTGAAGTTCTTTTAAACAATTCAAAACATATCTAATTAATTTGAATTTTTTTATGGATGATATGCTTGATGAACACAATAATATGAACGTTTGATTTGTTTAATCTTCTACTCTATTCAATTTTGAGAATAAAAATCTTATTTTGAGATAATAATATCAAATAATACTTAATTAATTGAAATAAAGGATGAATATCATTAAATTTAGTGAAATAGAACGAAATTATTAATTTTTAAAAATTTATATCCGAACACCATTTGTGATGTGTACTGAGAATTTGTACGGTGTGCAAATATAATTACCTAAAATGATACTTCTATAAAAGCTGATTTTTTTTCGAAATAACCCTCAAAGCTCCACCCACCCAACCCCCCCCCCCCCAAAAAAAAAAAAAAAAAAACCTCCACAAAAAAGAAAGAAATCAAAAAATGGCAAAATGGAGAATTAAAAAACACAATCCAAGGACAAAATAGGAAATTCAAAACCCATAATTGACCCAAAAACCTTACATAATTTTTGAAAACTCTTCCCTCAAGGTTATTCCACCAACTAATAAAGGACAAAAGAAAATAAAAATACAAGTTAAGGGTAAAATAGAAATACAAGTACAAACCACCAACATGAAAGAGATTCATAACTTAAAAATTAGTTTTCAGTACCTAATTTTTAATTTTATCAAATACCACTTTAATTGTATCAAAATTAGTAAATTGTTGACATGTTTGAACCTTCATAAAATTTTTGATTTCTTAATTATTTTTTCAGTTATACCTTATCAGTAAAATGATGATGTAACATATAAGGGGTAATTTCAAATCAGTGTATATGTAAAAAAATATTTTCAAATTAATGATAAATATTACCAATATTAAAAAGTAAAATTATAAATTTTTTCATCTATTTGTAATTAATTTTTATAAATACCACTGTCATGAAAATTTCCCAAAATATAATTATCATTAGCAATATTATAATTTAAAATCACTGTGGAAGATAGCATAATAATCAAAGTTTCCACACAACAGTAAAGTAGGCTCCATTATTATTATTATTATTTTTTATTTTATTTTTTTTGTCATGATGTCATGAACACAGTAAGTGGGCTCCATTTTTTTTTTTTTGTTGTCATGAACTCTTTTTTTTTCGTGAACTCAGCCCACGTTGTGGCAGCTTTTATAAGCCACGTGCAAAGGATAATTTAGCAAAAATGCTTGGCACCCTTACAATTGTCTTTAGATGTCAATCGTCAATATATGTGGGGATTTTTGGCGAAAACTTCATTTTGGGTCTTTTTATTAGAATAAAGAATAATTTAATTAATTTTTTTTTCAAAAAATCCTTGAGTAAGAAATGCCTACCTTAATAAGGACATTTTATAATTTTTTTTTTATCACAATATTGCTCTTATATATATAGTATCATACGTTTGAAAATTTTGAAATCATGGCTAAAGATCTCGCAGCCGATGAAGACGATGAAGACGATCTGCAAATCGATCATACTTCACAAAATCGATGAAGACGAGCTCCAAATCTGAAGATCTCGCAGTCGAACATCTCTCACTTGTTCAACAATAGACGATCTCGCAGCCGAACATCTGTCATTTGGTGGCTGATGATCAACACTCTCAAATTAAACGAGAGTTTCATTCAAATTTGTGATTGTTGATCGAGTTGTACAGGTTTTTCTTCTCAATTACTCGAGTCGAGTTGTACAGATTTGTTAATTAATTTTTTTTTTGTTTTTGTTTTTGTTCGTTTTTTTTTGTTTGATTTATTTTTATTTTGATCGAGTTCGTTTGTTTTTGTTGATTTGTTAATCTAACAATAGACAGAATTTTATTTTTGACAAAAGACACAGCAATAGAACCAGAGTAAAATTTTACTCTGGTTCTGTTGCTCTGTTTACAATGAGAGTAAAATTTTGATTATTGAGAAGATAGGGGAGATATGTTCTTTTAGCTTATGCATTTTAGTTATCAATTTTTAACTAGCAAAAAAGTTGCACCAAACAAGTTAATTGTCTGCAAAAAATTTACTTGTTTTTCAGAGTAAAATTTTACTCTTATGCAGAGTAAAATTTTACTTTTATGGAGAGTAAAATTTTACTTTTAGATTCCTTTTGTAACATTTTACTCCTATATCAGAGTAAAATTTTACTTTTAGATTCATGTTTCAATTCAAACTAAACCAAAATTGTAGTGACAGTAAAATTTTACTTTGATATTGATAGTAAAATTTTACTTTGATAGTGACAGTAAAATTTTACTGTTAATTGTTTGCAGATTTGTAAAATGGTTCCACCTCTTATGTTGTTATGCAAGTATGGTGATCGTACCATTGTGTTCAAGGTTGTGTCAAACTGCACGTTGAAGGATTTAACTGATTTCTTAAGTTGTAAATTGAAGAAGTTTGACAATAGTGGTTGCATACTCTTATCGTACTGTTTGCCTGGACATTCGCAATGCATGATTGGTGATGATTCCGATTTTCAGAATATGTTGTCGCTTGTTTATCCCCTTGGTGTTGACCGGGTTGATGTGACTATTACTGAAATGGGCATTTCAAATGAAAAACATGGAGTTGGAGAATCAGGGGACACTACTAGATCCAACATTACTGATGATGAAATGGATTTACTCCCTATGTTTTGTCAACATGAAGAAAGGACTTTGTTGTTTAGTGGATGGGTGAATGGAATTACTCATGTAGGTCAAAGATTTATTGGAGGTGCAAAGGATTTCCGGACTGCATTATGTAAATATGCTATTGAGATAGGATTTGAGTTTGTGTATGTGAAGAACGAGAAGTGTCGGGTCACTGCTGTGTGTTCAATGCGGGAATCGAAAGCTTGTTTATGGCGAGTACATGCATCTCTAGAAAGTGCTAATAATTTTTTCTACATTAGGACTCTACATGATGAGCATACTTGTGGAGCTGCAGTTCGTACTTCTAAAAACTCAAGGATGAGTTCAAATTTGGTTGTAAGTTTGATTGTTAATGAAGTTCGTGGGAATCCCCAAACTCGTCCAATTGATGTTGTGCGTCAATTTACAGATCAATACGGGCTCACTATTACGTACAATCACGCTTGGTTGGGAGTTGAGAAAGCTAGGACTACTACTTTTGGATATTTCTCTATGTCTTATGATGAGATTCGATGGTATATGGATATTGTGATGAGCACAAATCCTGGTAGCTATTTGCGTCTTGACTATAACCATCAAAGTGGACGGTTCAAGAGGTTTTTTGTTGCATTTAATGCTTCCATTCAAGGGTTTAGGCATTGCCGTCCTTTATTGTTTATCGATGGAACTTTTTTGAAGGGGAAATATAAGGGCACCTTGTTAACAGCTACAGCGAAGGATGGGGGATCAAGGTAGATATTACTATAGTTTATTCAAAAGTAACAAGTTACTTATTCTCAGATTAACATGTTATTGTTATTCAGAGTAAATATCTACTATATTTGTCTTTTTTGTTTAATATACTTACTAATTGTAAAACGTTATTTTTCAGGTTTTTTCCCTCTTGCAATGGCAATTGTCGATACGGAGACTACAGATAGTTGGGAAAGGTTTTTTATGCATTTGTCGAATATATTGTTGGATGAAAGACCAATTAACTTCATATCTGATCGGAACGCTGGACTTTTGAAGGCTTTACCCAAGGTTTTACCTACTGCTTACCACTATTTTTGTCTCCAACACTTGAAGGCCAATTTGAGGGATAGGTTTTCTGGTCCAAGTTTCAGTAATACTTTTAGGAGTAGAATAGTTTTTTTGTTTTCTTCGTGTGCTTACGCTCCGACAGTGGGATGTTTTAATCAGTGCTTGAAAGAATTATAAGATGAGGGAAAAGGGATTGTTTGTGGGTTTCTATCCAATTTGCCCTATGACAAGTGGACTAATGCATATTTTAAAGGACAAAAATACGGTGAAATGCACTCGAATGTGGCAGAGTCTTTCAATTCATGGATCCGTCAAGCTCGCCATTTGCCCACTACAAAGATGATTGATTCAATTAGGTTGAAGATCATGGATTTGATGTCGAGAAGGAGAGAACAAGCTAAGAAATGGAATACTTTTCTTTGTCCGGAGATGGATTCAACATTAGTAAATGCTCTTAAAAGTGGAAGAACTTGGTTGGTTAGTCGTTCAAGTGATCATGTTTTTGAGGTTCAATCCCGGCCATCGGTTAGTGTTGACCTCTCGAATAGAACTTGCTCATGTTACCAATGGCAATTGAATGGATTTCTTTGTGCTCACACGGCGACCGCTATCCAAAAAAGCGGAGGTGATTTGTATGCACATGTGGAACCATTTTATTACACTAGCAAGTTCAAAGATTGCTATGCTGAGTCCGTTTATCCAATACCCACTGTTGAGAAACCTCTTGTAGCTATGGATGATCTTGTTGTCCTTCCTCCAATTTGTAAGAAGCCACCTGGTAGGCCAAGGAAGAATAGGATCCCATCTAGGGGTGAGAAGATAAGACGAGTACAGTGTGGTAGATGCGAGAAGTACGGTCATAATAGGAAGACTTGCAAGGAGGCATTGCCGTGAAAGACATTATTGATTTTGTAATAGAAGTATGAAAATAATGCAGTTCTTCTGCAATAAGTAGTCCATAGCAATAATAGTATAGTCTTTTAGACTAGATTTGTAAGGAAACATTGCAATAAAAAACATTTTTACTATGTTCTTGAATGGTTGTCTGTTCTATTTTCTGATATGTTTTGTGGTTGAATGGTTGTGTATGGGTGTGATGAGCCTGTGGTTTGACAGTAAAATTTTACTATGTTCAGAGAAAATGTTACTTTTAGATTAAAATTTTACCTTATTTCAGAGTAAAATTTTACTTTTATAGAGGGTAAAATTTTACTTTAGTGTAGAGTAACATTTTACTTTTAGATTTAGAGTCCAAATTCAACTCGCCCCTTGGAGTAAAATTTTACTTTCATACAGAGTAAAATTTTACTTTTGTTCAGAGTAAAATTTTACTTATGTTCAGGCTGTAACATTTTATTCTTATTTCAGAGTAAAATTTTACTTTTATGCAGAGTAAAATTTTACTTTTAGATTCAGAGTGCAACAATTTACTAATCTTTCAGAATATAAAGTAAAATTTTACTTTTATGCAGAGTAAAATTTTACTTCATTTCAGAGTAAAATTTTACTTCAGTTTCAGAAAATATGTTAGTTCCCTTAGAAAAACATTTCCAACCTGCACCAAAGTTTACCACAACACACAAAGTCCCCTGATGATCATCATGCAATCATTGTGCAAAAAAAATCTAACAACACAACTACATATATTATCAACATTCATTCCCAGTCAAAACAACATTCGTAGCAGCATTCATTCCAACATTCATAGCAACATTCAGTCAAAAAAAATTTAAGTCTTTACCTATATCATTGTATTCTATCCATAACAACATTAATTCCCAGTCAAAACAATATCCTTCTATAATAATGTATTAATCACCAAACCACAGTAAAATTTACTAGAACAATAGACATAGCATGTACTATCTAATACTCTCTTAGTATTCTTTCACTTACAATTACTTTTTCACTGTTCTTTCATTTACAAAAACCGAAATTGCATATATCATTCACAGTACTTCCCCAGAACTTCTCCACATTGTCATCCTTGAGGTAGCTCTAGCCCATTTTTTTTTTGAGGTTGAACTGTTCCTCAGTCCATGCTTTTGGATAATCATTCAAAAATTGATGCACTATTGACGCTCGGAAATTGTTAATTTCATCCTCTTCCATAGAATTTGCAATAGGCTCATCTCTTATGATTTGGCGCATGATATAACATACAATAATTCCACAATCAACACTGTTAAATAAAAATCAATAGCTTGTTAGATTTAGTCAAATTTGAAAACTACCAATTCAAGCATGTAATAGTAGCGTGAAATACTTACGATGTTGGGCGTTGTTGTGGACTATCTTTCACCGAAACCAAGTTTGAAAACTTTCTTCTACCTTTCTTCGTTTTGTTGCCCAACTTACTATCCACATATGTTATCTAACATCATTGCATAATTGTTTGGTCACGATTAAATTCAAGAATAAAATACAGCAAAAAATTACTGTTAATATGATGCAAAGCACTTACAATCTTCTTTGCATCCTTAAGGTAAGCATCTTCTCTATTGCCTCTTGGCCTTAAAGAATTGTAATGTCTCCACTCATCAAGTTCAGTGTCAAATACAAGAAGTGTCCAGTGGTAGGGTTTTTCTTCCTTTTTGTTCCCATTGGAATTCATACAAAAATGAAGGTATCTATATCCACTCAAATCTTGTGCAAGGACTTCATCAATTAAATGATTTCTCAGCTCCCCATAACCCCATTTCACTAAAGACTGCATTTAATCATATAAGAGACACTGATATGTTACACTAAACCACAGTAAAAATTCATCAATTCAAACTAAATACAAATTGATGGCTTACCCAACAAAGGCTAGAGAAAAAGAATGATTTATTCTTTTCTGGCTTCTTGACTTGTTGCTCAATCTCAAACATTTCTATGAAGCTGTCAATCACCTACAAAAACAAAAATCAATTAAATATATGTTAATAAAATGAACTATTTTTAGTTATTGAAGTGAACACTAGTCATTGAAACTTGTATGGCCACTTACATTATTTGCAGTATCACCATCTCTCAGAATTGTATCCACATCATGCAATGTAACATACACTCCATGTCCTGTGCCGGACCATATGATTGCACTAGTCATAAGGTAAAAAAAATGTTGATTAACACGTTGCAGTTTGATAACAGTAAAAATCTATTGTTTGATAAAATTAACATGGTCTTACTCTGTGGTTTCCAAATTGTAAATCTTGTTTAGTAGACACTTATCATTCTCATCAAGCAATTTGCATATTGCAGCCTTATCTGGAAACAAAACCTTTTCGACTGGCTTTGCTTGGCTTAGAGGCAAGTTTTCAACACAAATGACTTCTTTTGACATCACTTCAATTACTTGTTTTGTCGTCTTTTTTTTCTTTGCTTCTCTTGGCTCACATTCAAAATCAGACATCTCTTTTTTCTTCCTCGCCTTGATTTTGATTTTCCTGATCATGGATGTTTGCAATGCCTCTACGACTATGGGTGTTTCTTCCAATGTATTTTGAATCCCAAAGTTTTGCTTTTATTCTACTCCTTTAGCATGTGGCATTTCTTTAGAAGATAAACCTTGGGTAGCCGCATGAACTGCATTTTCTTCAATGTGTTCAACCAACTGTTTATTTTCAGATTCAAGTACTTCAATCCCCTTTCTCAGTTTCTCCATTTCTTTCTCTGTGTTGCTCATCTTTTCCATCATTTCTTTTGTTTTTGCTTCTTGCTCCTCTTCTATTTTTTGCATTGTTTCCCTCATTTTCTTCAGTTCTTCAACCAACGCCAGATTCTCACTTTTCAGCCTCTTGTTTTCCTTTTGAAAATCAATGAAGTTCTTCAAGGGTTGATCATCTCCTAAAATTTCAGCTACATCATCTTCATCTTCTTCAGTATCCAACTTTTCCTCCATGTCCAATGCATCTTCTTCAGTCTCCAAATTTTCCTCTATGTCCAAAGCATCTTCTTCATCATCATTGCAAATGAGTTCCATTTCTTCTCTGGAAATGGGCTTCAGTTCATTGTCATTTACCTGCAATTCAAAAATAGAAAAAGAAAAGAAGCCAGCAATTAAGCAAACTTTAACCACTAGAGTAAAATTTTACTCTGTTTCAAAGTAAAAGTTTACTTTGATTGTAAGTAAACTTTTACTCTAATTTTAAGTACACATTTACTCTGTTCAAGAGTAAAAGTAAGTAAAAGTTTACTCTGACTGTAAGTAAAAGTTTACTCTGATTTAAAGTAAACTTTTACTCTGTTCAAGAGTAAGTAAAATTTTACTATGACTGTAAGTAAAATTTTACTCTGACTGTAAGTAACATTTTACTCTGATTTAAAGTAAACTTTTACTCTGTTCAAGAGTAAGTAAAATTTTACTCTGACTGTAAGTAAAATTTTACTCTGATTAAGTAAAATTTTACTCTGATTTAAAGTAAACTTTTACTCTGTTCAAGACTAAGTAAAATTTTACTCTGACTGTAAGAAAAAGTTTACTCTGATTTAAAGTAAAAGTTTACTTTGATTTCAAGTAAACTTTTACTCTGTTCAAGAGTAAGTAAAATTTTACTCTGACTGTAAGTAAAATTTTACTCTGATTTAAAGTAAACTTTTACTCTGATTTAAAGTAAACTTTTACTCTGTTCAAGAGTAAGTAAAATTTTACTCTGTTTCATAGTAAAAGTTTACTCTGGTTGGAAGTAAACTTTTACTCTATTCAAGAGTAAGTAAAATTTTGTAAAATTTTTACTCTGTAAGTAAACTTTTACTCTGTTCAAGAGTAAGTAAAATTTTACTCTGTTTCAAAGTAAAAGTTTACTCTGATTGGAAGTAAACTTTTACTCTGTTCAAGAGTAAGTAAAATTTTACTCTGATTTAAAGTAAACTTTTACTCTGTTCAAGAGTAAGTAAAATTTACTCTGTTTCAAAGTAAAAGTTTACTCTGGTTGGAAGTAAACTTTTACTCTGTTCAAGAGTAAATAAAATTTTGTAAAATTTTTACTCTGTAAGTAAACTTTTACTCTGTTTCAAAGTAAAAGTTTACTCTGGTTGGAAATAAACTTTTACTCTGTTCAAGAGTAAGTAAAATTTTGCTACGTTTCAAAGTAAAAGTTTGCTCTGACTGTAACTAAATCTGTTCAAGAGTAAGATTTTATTATGTAAGTATAATTTTAAGCAAAGTGAACCAGTAAGGCTGAGTTTGGAAAGATGATACCTCTTCGGGCTTTAGTGTTTGCAATGACCTCTTCATTAGCTTTTTCCTCAATGTTGATAAGTCCCATCGAAGGAGCCTTGGACACAAATTTTTTCCTTCAGGTTGAATGAGGGTAGTATGCTCGCATAACCGATACTATAAAATAAAAAATCGAAATTAGTTAAATTCTCTAAAGATAGATTGCATAATATTTCAAGTAGTTCAATTTACTTACCAACAGAAGAAGTACACATCCAATGACATTTTCAGGACTTCCTAATGAAGAATGGATTGAAGTAGTCAACGTGGATGCAACTGCAGTCGACCATGCATACGAATTCATAATTTCCAAATCTTCTACAAGGGCAACAAAGGCTCATCCAACTGTTAGACTAGTTATTGGTAATAGCAAAGTCGCCACAACAAATAGACACATTATGCGTGCAACATCCTCAATATCAACTCTCGTTGTGCCTTCAAACGCATCTCCTAACGCCTCTCGCAAACTCTTTACAGATATTCTTGACAAATTACGAAACATTCTCTGCACAAAAGCTGATTCTTGTTTCTTCCCATATGACACATCTACTTTTTTCGTTCCCGATTTTATCTCAAAAATCAAGGTAACGTCACTGTCCCGTATGTCACATGTTTTCCCCCCAAGCTTAAATCCCTTTGCATGAAAGTCATAACATTTGATCACATCCATGACATTATCATCAACTTTCTTGAACTTCTTTAACTCCAAATCATCTTTCTTCCAAAAACATTTGAACAACATCCCAAAAGGCGTTCTCTCGAGGATAGTAATGTGTCTTTTAGTGAACCTTGTGTCTCGCATTACGTTTATCAATGAAACAATATTTGACCTATATTGTTTCATATAGTTCTCCCTCTCTCATACTCCATATATAATATTCAACTTTGAAGGACTTTCTTTACTACTTTTGCTCTATTTTTTAGGGACTTTCTTCTTTTGTAAAACAGTTGGTGGAACTTCAAAATCATCATCATCATCATCACCAAATTTGCTTCTTGTAACAACCATTTTCAAACACAAACAAGTTCCCCTATATCAACAGTGTAACATTTTACTTTAAATAACAATGTCACAAAACAAATAAGCACTAAACAAAATGCACAAGCATTGTAATGAGACAGTAAAATTTTACTCTGTTTGGCAAAAGTAAAATTTTACTCTGATTGGACGTAAAATTTTACTCTGATTGGAAGTAAAATTTTACTCTGAAAAATTTATGAAGCAAGTATATTTGAAAGCATTGAAATGGCAGGACAAAAACACTACAGAAATCAAAGCGTAATGAGCAAAGGCTAGAGTAAAAGTAAAATTTTACTCTGATTGGAAGTAAAATTTTACTCTGAGAAATTCACGAAGCAAATGAATTTGAAAGCATTGAAATGGCAGGACAAAAACACTACAGAAATCAAAGCGTAATGAGCAAAGGCTAGAGTTAAAGTAAAATTTTACTCTGTAATAAGTAAAATTTTACTCTGGTTGAAAGTAAAATTTTACTCTGATTAGAAGTAAAATTTTACTCTGAAAAATTCATGAAGCAAGTGAATTTGAAAGCATTGAAATGGTAGGACCAAAACACTACAGAAATTAAAGCGTAATGAGCAAAAGGCTATAGTTAAAGTAAAAGTTTACTCTGTAATAAGTAAAATTTTACTCTCATTATAAGTAAAATTTTACTCTGGTTTTGGAAGTAAAATTTTACTCTGATTGGAAGTAAAATTTTACTCTGAAAAATTCATGAAGCAAGTGAATTTGAAAGTATTGAAATGGTAGGACGAAAACACTACAGAAATTAAAGCGTAATGAGCAAAAAGCTATAGTTAAAGTAAAATTTTACTCTGAAAAATTCATGAAGCAAGTGAATTTCAAAGCATTGAAATTGCAGGACCAAAACACTACAGAAATCAAAGCGTAATGAGCAAAGGCTAGAGTTAAAGTAAAATTTTACTCTGTAATTCCGAAATACCTAAATTAGTTTTCAAACCAATTTTTAAACCTTAACATTCTCACATGATTTAGTAATTTAAAGTATTTTTAAGACAGTGATAAAAATTTTAGAACAGATGATCCTTAGTGCAACCAAAAATCCCCAAATTCCACTCACCTAACGTAATCTCATACACCACTCCCAAAATGAAAACAAACCTAGGCAGACTTCATAATATCGAAAAACTAGCAGAAAGAGGAAAAAATCACCTGTAAAATGTGTGTCTAAGAGAGAGAGTAAAGCGTTGCTAGGGCTTCAATCGACGAAACTGTAACGAAGTAGCTCTACAAAGCGAGAGTAATGAGACTCAGAGAAAGGTTTAAGAGAGAGAGCAAAGCCTAATGCCGAGTTCGTTGCTAGGGTTTCAATCGAAGAAACTGTAACGAAGTAGCTACAAACAGCGAGAGTAATGAGACAGAGAAGGGTTTCAATCGAAGAAACTATAACGAAGTAGCTACAGAGAGCGAGAGTAATGAGACAGATAAGGGTTTCAATCGTTCCTAGTGTTTTCGAATGATGATATTCAGAAGAGAGGAGGGTTTTGAATCGATGAAACAGAGGGAGGGGAGAGAAACAGTGCAATTGTTTCGTATTTCCAACCTTATATGGATGGGCATTTCAGTCAAATCATGCTATTTTTTTAATTGAGGGACTTTTGGGGCCATTGTTTTCATCCGTGGGCTTTACACAAAAGAGGCCTCATGGAAGGGGGTTTTCACCTAAATCCCCATATATGTGTGACATCCCACTATCAATAGTTGAGATTTAACGAAGATTGTAGAGTCTTAAAAAAAAAGAAATTTCAATCATTGTTTTTATAATTTAGAAAGCCGGTTTCAAAAGCCACCGTTGAAAGGGCAATTTAGGAAGAAAAGAACAAGCCTTCAAAACCAAAGCACCATTAATAATTGAAAATATATTTTTTGAGATTTATTTAAAATACAGATTGTTTTCTGTAGTTGTAGAAATTACACCTCACCCTTTTAAAATTTTAGTTGCATAGCAAATGATATTTTTTTATTAATAAATCATTAAGTTAATTAATAGTTTTTAATAATATTATAAATATGTTTCAATTAATAATTCAAGTAGTTTTATTGTTGTACATGAGAGTTATTAGGATTTTCTTTTTTTATTTGGTTAATTTTGTTAAATAAATTTTTTTGATAAAAATGATATTTGTAATTTTCAAAATTGTAGGAGACAATCCGTATTTTAAGTAAATTTAAAGGAATTGAGTTTGACTTCTCTCAGGTTGTCATCTCCTGTTTGAGAGAGCATTTAGGCTTTGTAAGCTCATTTTGGAACTAATTTCGGCTATTCGAAATGGATGGTTATTTTTAAATTATATCTGTCATATATTTTTTTAAAACAAATATGATTCAAACATATAGTTACTGTTATCCAATTATTTTAATTTTTTTCATGAATATTTTAATCAATGAGTCCTAAAAAGTTAACAGTTCGAATCATTGAAAAGAGACCTGTGGTGGGTTCTATGCCTTCTCAAATTCTCTAATGTTGATAAACATGAGAGAAGCTTAATCATTTGTAATTTGCCTATGATTTTTTTTAAAAAATTATAATCAGTGTGTTTGGTTTAAGTTTTTTGAATTAAGTTTTTTGAAAATTGAGTTTTTTGGTTTTCGTGTTTTTTTGTTTTTAGTGAATATTTTTAAAATTTTAAACATTTTTTTTACTTTTTTAGATGCACTTTATTTAGATGTCTACTCTTGCGAAAACAACGCTCGAGGGGGAACTACACAAGGTGCTTATGCTTGATCGCCCCTAATCCCACGATGCCAGGCCTTTTTAGGGGCGGACGGCAGCATCGCGTACCTACCAAAGCATACGGGCACTAGCACTTGAGCGCACCCGCACCTGCCGCAGGAGAGCCTCTCTTTACCGGTACTCGGAGAGTGAGAGGATCGGCAGTCTGATAAGGCTCTGATACCAAAAACGCGGAAGCAGCACATACATGAAGAGAGATGGATTACGAAATCAAACATGAACTAATTTAAACACAGACTTGGAATAATGCATAAACCAAAATATAAAATTATTGAAAATTCATTTAAGAGGCAGAAAATAACTTGCACTTACAATTGTAATTGTAATCTGCAAGGATCCTGAATAGAGGAACAGACTAAGGTAAATCTCACTCAGCAGGGCACTCTTTTTCTTACAAACTAAAGGTTGAAGGAAATTGGAATCTGCCGAGTGACTACAACTGATTACAATTATATAGAAAATAAATTAACTATGCAGCATGTGAACTGGCTGAATGATGAAAGCAGCTGGCAGCATTGAAGACTGAGCAGAGCTGTCGGTTGCTTTCGGCTGATTGATTGAACAGTTAGCAGCTTTAACAAAAGTTGAGTGGGTGAACTATGCCGCATGTGAATAAAGGGCGAACTATGCAGCATGTGAATAAAGGAATCAGAATAAATACAAATTGACAGCTTTTCTCAAGAGAGTATTGATTGAAGTCAATTTTGCATTTATAAAGAATCCTATGTTGATTTTTTATGCAAATGGGTCCTGAGCATCTTGAAACTCAGGTTGATCGGGCTGATTAGTTGATCCTTCTGAACTATCTGAAATGGCTGAACTTTCTTCTGAACTGGATGATTGGGCCGGTGCAGGAGCTTGCTCATTCTTGAAATGGGCTTGGGCTTGATCTACCAGGAGACGGGCCATCTGGAGCAGCTGATCACTGGTGGATCCAGGTTGAACAATGGGCTGAGTAGGAGGTAAAATGGGCTTATCCTTTGATTTGGATTTTGACTTGGGCTTGGAATGATCCTTGGGCTGGTCCGGAATCACTGGAACTTTGGACTTTCCCTTGGATTTGAATGTAGATGATTTGGGCTTGGAGCCACTAGATGAGGGGCTTCCAAGATTGACTGGAGGAAGACTGGGCTGACTTCCTGGGCTGATTGAAGCAGTTGGAATCTGCTGGGCTTTGACTATTGCAGGAGTTGGAGCACAAGAATCAGGAGGAAATTCTTCATAAACAATTTCAATAATGCGGGGCACATTGAATTTAGCCCACCATTTGACTGAATGTTGGCGAATAATTATATTATCATCAATCCCATAGTGCCATTTGAATATCCATGGAATTTTGTATTTGGACATAAAAGTGAGCAAAATAGGAAATTGTTTTTGATGAGCAGAAAATGGGTAAACAGCAGCAAAATAGGCAATGGATTCATTGAGTGAACCGGGGAGAATATCTGAAATGGCGCCATAATGGGTCCACCATCGCACAAACCAAGTTGGGAACTCGGATTTGAATTTTTGATCAAAAGAAATGAACCAAGAGTGACTAAATGACTCATTCTGGTATAAGAACAATTTGAACCAGGCATCGACATAATCATGGTAATTATATTGAATAGAATGACCAGGAAGATCTCGGAGCAGATTAGGATTGCCCCATTCTGCAAGAGAGACAATGTTGTGAATGTAAAGTGAATGGTATAGGATCTTGTAAGCATATACTCGATCCTGAATTGGCTTAATTAAGATGGAATGATGATTGAGCAAAATGTCTTTGTAATAAGAAAGGTTTTTCTCTAGAGGTGAAGAAATGAAATGACATCCAGAGCCAAAATGAAATTGAGCAATTTCATTAATTGTGTGACTTCTAGAGTGACTAGGTTCTTTGTAGAACAGATTGGTAACATGTGACCTGGTGTACTCAGTTCGAGAGGGTCGAACTTGGTTAATTGGGAGTGGAGTAACTGAAACTGATTGGCTTGAGGCAAAAGGATCATTAGCCAATGCAGATGAATAATCAGGACGGTGAATAGAACCAAGGGTATGATAACGGTTAATCAAATCAATGGATTGGGATGGTCTGATTGACTCCAAAGGAGGAGGAACTATGAGTTGATTTGGTTTACTGGAAGAGGGAACCAAAGCCTTTGAAGGAGGCCTTGGGCGAGACATCTGTTGAATAAGAAACAAGGATTAGCAACCAGAAAGAAGATCTAAATAATTCTGGTAATAATGTAAATCATTGTAGTAATTGTGGCGTAAAACACGGCGAGCTTGTAACTGATGGTGATTGATGTACTGGGCTCTTTTAGTGGTTGGTCTGGCTGATTTAAGGCGATTAATACGGCGGTTAGCTTGTTTGATCAGGGTTTGGTAATGGGTAATTTGGGTTTTAACATAGGAAATATGTGGAGTAGCACTCATCCCTTACCCCCCTGTAAAAATTCCCGGGTAAGAAAATCAGGAAGGGAATTTTGACAACCAGGTATGTAAGTAATGTCAAAATCAAAAATACTTAAAATAGATTGCCAACGAGCAAAGATTTGTTTGCTGGCAAGATTTTGAACATCTTTTTCTAAAACATATTTAGCAGATTTACAATCAACGCGAAGTAAAAATTTTTGATTGAGAATATCATCTTGAAATTTTTGAATACATAAAACAGTAGATAAAATTTCTTTTTTAATAGTACTATAATTTAATTGTGCTTTATTCCAGACACCAGAATGATAACGAACAATTTGTTCAGGTGAGTGAGGAGTGACTTTCTGAAGAAGAATGCCACCATAACCAATATCAGAAGCATCAGTTTGAATAATTTTGTATGAGTTCTCAGTAGGAATGCCAAGACAAGGAAGGGACTTAACATATTGTTTGACCTGTTGAACAACAGCAGTATGAGCAGAAGACCAAGGAGGAGGATTATCTTTTAACCGATCAAACAGAGGTTGACAGATTTTCCTAAGGTCTTGATAGAAGTCAGCAATGTAATTGAGGGAACCTAGGAACCGTTGTAATTGAGTTTTATCAAGAATTTCATCAGGAAACTTAGACGCAAATTCAATAGAGCGACTAATAGGAAGAATAGTATTATGATGAATATCATATCCTAAAAATCTAACTTTAGTTTGAAATAGTTTAATTTTAGGAGCAGATATGACGAGACCATGACTTTTAATTGTATAAAAGAATGCAGTTAAATGTTTCCAATGTGCACTAAGTGAGTTAGAAAAAATTAATATGTCATCAATGTAAACAATAGAAAAATGACTAAAGGGGTTAAATATGTCATTCATTATGTGTTGAAATTCACTAGGAGCATTTTTTAAACCAAATGGCATAACATTCCATTCATATTGCCCAAAAGGGGTATTAAATGCAGTTTTATATCTATCTTTAGGGTGAATTTGGATTTGCCAAAAACCACTTTTCAAATCAAATTTACTAAAAATAACAGCTTGATTAAGTCTTTTAATTAAATCTTTTTTATTAGGAATAGGATAGCGAATCCATTCAAGAACAGCATTTAATGGTTTATAATTAATAACTAGGCGAGGAACACCTCGTTCTAATTCAGCATTTTTATTAACATAAAAAGCAGGACAAGACCATGGTGATTTACTTGGACTAATTATTCAATTTTTTAATAATTCATTAATTTCTTTTTTACACATTTCTAATAAGTCATGATTCATTTGAATAGGTCGGGATTTAGTAGGAATTTGTTTTTCATTAAAACCTTTAATATATGGTAATGTAACTACATGTTTTTTCCTATGCCAAAATGCAGTAGGTAAAGATGAGCAAACAGTGGTTTCAAGTTTTAATTTAAAATCATTAATTTGAGAGATAAGAACAGGATCAGTTAATTGTTGATCAATTCTTTTGTAATTAATTTCGTCTTTAAGAAAATTAATATGTCGAGTTAATCGATTAATAGTATGAGTAATAGAACAATCTTGTAATTGATTTAATTCTAATGGTTCAGGTGGAAATAAGAATTTAAATGTGACAGGATGTCCTAAAACATGAGTAGTAATTCCTTCAGTGGAAGTGGTAAATGGATATAATAATGAAATGAAGGGTGTTCCTAAAATTATTCGATCAGTCATATTTTTAACTAAAACAAATGTGGTTTTAAAACAAACATTATTTTGGCAAACATGTACTTTAGGTAATTTATATTTAATATGCATTTTACTACCATTAGCAGAGGTTAATTTCTCTTGACATTTGTGATAATATTTAGTAGGAAGTAATCCTTCTTGAATACAATTTAAATCCGCACCAGTATCAATTAATGCAACCAAATCTAATTCAAAGTCTTCAACTATGATTTTAATTCGTGAATACCATTTTTGCATAAAAATTTTATTAAGTAAATTTAATCTTTTATCTTCAAGGTTAGTAGCTTGGGATCTATTATCAAAAATAAGTTTATCAGGATTTGTGTGATCAGATTCAGAATCAGAATGGGTGTCAGATTTCTGGGGTGATTTTGGATTAGGTTGAAAATCATTTAAGTTTTGTTTAAGTTTAATATTAATGATTTCATTTTCTAATTTATTATCTTTGTTGTGGAGTTCTCGGATAGTTTGTTTAATTTGATTTATTTCAGATTGTAAATCTTGAAGTGTAACGTCTTTAGTTTTATTTTTAAATTTTTCTAAAGTTTTAGATAAACTAATAATAGGTTTATTAAACGTAGGTTTAGTATCTTTTTGAAGTAATACATTTCTTAATTTATCAATATATTGTTGTTTTAATTGAGGATCATCCAATTTACTAATTAAATCGATTAAAGCAGATTCTTCTTGAGTATGTTTGGTTAGAACAGAGACCTGTTTAACAGGTTTACAACAAACATCTGTACATCCTAAAGTAATTTGATTATGTTGGTTATCAGAATCAGATTGATCATTATCAGAAGGGGAACTGGATGTAGAAGGAGGAACAGAAGAGGAATCATTATCAGATTGATTTAATTGTAAGATTTCAAATAATTGAATTTTGGATTCTTCATTAATTTGGAGTTGACTAACTCTATCTTTGAGTTTTTGTTTTTCTTTGCATTTATTAGCATAATGACCTTTTTGACCACAATTATAACAGGTAATGTCTTTATTAGATTTTGGATGTGATTTATTTTTATGATATTTCTTTTTAGGTTTAGTATAAAATTTGTCATTAGATTTAGAAGGTGAATAAGGCTTCTTATATTTATTATAATACTTAGATTTATAATTTCTATGTTTTGAATATTTATGTGATTTCCTACGAGAGGGTGCAACTGGAGGTAATCCATATTGTTCACAAAAATTGCCTAATTCATATTTAGCCTTATGTTTATCTTTAGAAGCTTTTTGACTAAGTTTTAAATCAATACACATTTTTAAACTTTCTTTTTGAATAGTGCCTATTATATCACCATATGTTAAATTATCATATTCAATAACACCATTAGGTTGACTAAGAACATCTCGGATTTTGTGAGCAAATAAACTAGGTAATCCATTAATGAATTTTTCTTTCCAGAATGATTTAGTACAGTCTTCCCGTAACATAACTCGAGAGGTAAAAACATCTTTATACCATCTAAAATCACTTAAGGTTGGACAAGTAAGATTACTAAGTTGATCATGGATGCGGGAATATATATTAGTTGGTGTACCAATAAAATGTCGAATGATTGTATAAATTAATTGGTTAATACCATCAGGTTGGCAACATCCTAAATTTTCATCAAATATAGGTAATCCTTGATCATCAGTTTGGTTAGCATAAATGATGGAATCTTTTTGAGATTCAGTTAAATATTTTTCCCACCAAGATTTGAGCATACCAGTAAAACTAGTAGTGATTAAAGTAACAATTTCAGGTTGAGTATATTGGGGATAGTTCGAGAGATAACTGTTGGAGACCATAGATAAATGATTTAATTTTTGAAGGATTTGATCTTCACTTAGACCATCAATATTCCATTCGTATAATCTTTTAGCAGAAACAGAAAATTGATTATTAATATTATTTTCTTCAAATTGTAAATCGACAGGAGTAGGTTTATTATACCAATTCTTAGTAGTTTGGGGATTAACTTTTGGATAATGGATTTTTGTAACTTGGAATTGTTGATCTAATTGATTGATCTCATTATCGGTGTCGGATGGAGTAAAAGTAGGATCTATATCGAAGTGTTGATTTAGAACAGTAAGACCTTTATCTTTGGAAGGTGAGGGAGTATCTGGTACAGATAATTTTTTAAATAGTGTTTCAATAGCCTGGACAGTAGATGATTGGTCATTTGTAACTAAGCTAGGACGGTTGGATCGTTTACTTGGTAAGTTGAGCAAAGGTGCATCTAAAGGTTGTTTAGATGATGAGATGTGAACAGATTCTAAATTGGTTTCAATTTTGTCTAATTGTTTGCCAATCGTATTTAAACATTGATTAGTATAATTATTTTGTTCAATAACCTTTTTTAGTTCATTATCATCATTACTAGGTAATTTAAAAGGCGAAGCAGTGATTTCAGATCCTTGTTGAGTAAGGATAATCTTCTCTAAGGGAGGATGACTAGAGCTAACAGTAGTGGTAGCAGAAGTTTTCCATTTATGTTTAGTAATAGTATTAAGTTTTTTATAATATTTTTCTTCATACTCAAGTAAAGGTAATTCAAAACCATATTGAACCATAAAATCATACCATTCCTGGGAAATGGTAGACATTTGAGCAGAGGTATATTTAGCATAATAAGCATGTCGCTGGACGCGATTGGCTTTAGTTTTGAAATCAATAAGTAATTTATCCAGATTGGGAGTAAATTCTTTTTTGATTGTCAATAATTGGGGATTGACGGGTGGTGTGAATTCTTCCATATCTGTTTGAGTTGGAGAATGAGTGGAATGAGCTTCTTCATCAGGGAAATGAGAATGTGTAGAATAAACAGGTTTACTAATTTGGGAATTTGAAGAATTATCAATTCCTTTTAATTTTGGATTAATTGTAGGACCTGTAGTTGGACCAAGATTTAATTGACTGTTTTTTCTAAATAGAGGAGTGGTGAATATTTCATCTTCAGTTTCTATTTCACTAGGAACACTGGATGTACTATGTCTCGAGGAGTGGCTGCGGTTAAATCTAATGTGAACAGAACCATCATTAAATTGTCGAATATCTTTAATATCTTGTTCGGAGGATTGTTGTTGATTGTGCTTATAATGTTCATTAATAGTAATCCATTCATCAGGTAAATCAATATCTTTCCATTCAATCATTTTAGGAATATTAATATGTGATTCATTTTGACAACTACTTTGGATAAGTAAAGTTTTATCTTTAGGTGATTTATGCAGAGCATGAACATTTAAATTAGTTTGCATGCATTTATAGTGAACACGATAAATTAAAGCAATATTATGGGTTTTAGCCATCATATTAGTAAATGAGCCATGTAGTTGAATATTTAAAGTTAAAGCATGTAAAATATTTGGATCACGTAAACTTAGTGTAAAATCAGGAAAACAATTAAAATGTACTGGTCCTTTATGAAGACCAGTTTCCATCATACCCATTATACTATCATTGTAATTAAGAAAACGAGCATCTCTTAAACATAATAAAACAGAAGTATTTTTACCAACATGAGTGAGTGGATTGAGACCAACTTGAATTAAACCAATGTGAATAAAATTGTAACCATTATCTTTGTGTCGTTTAATTAATTTAGTATCAAATAACTGGCAGGTTTCCCTAGGTTTTTCCAAAGCATAAACCTGTTCAATTGTTTTCACATGTAATGCAACTTTAAAAACATTCTGTAAAAATGTGGTTTTATAAATTTCTTTGATCTGTAATTTTGGTATATTCCAATCTCTATTAAATTGATCATTTTGTATTTCAACATCTTCTTCATTAAGTACTAATCCTTGATTAGGTATTGAAGGCAAAGTTGTTGACCTAGAACTGACTGATGAGTTACTTCCAAATAATCGACTCATTGTTCTGTTTAATTAATCAGTTTTACAATTACCTTAATACATACCCTATTCTTGTCAAGTTACCACAGACCAAGATGGTTTCGTACATACCCTATCCTAAATGTCCACACTGCCTAACTCTAAGGACTTACCCCGGACAGGAAATGGAAGTGGGTGACAAAAACCAGGTGGATAACAGACTGATCTCGTGGGTGATTAAGATAGAACCGAAAACTAGATTAATCAAATAAACAATGGAAACGATTAATTGGAAGAAACTAAACAGTTATTTTTAAAAATTAACAAATACATAAAAATATAAAAAAATGTACTGAATTCTCGTATTTTTTTATATTTTTGGTATTTAGTGAATTTTTAAAAGGTTTTTTTTTCAATTTTTTTTTACTTTTTAGGTATATTTATGTTAGGTATGTCTAAAAATTAAAAAAATTGCTCAAAATATTAAAAAAATTTAGTAAAAACAAAAAAGTACGGAAAATAAGAAAGTAGAATTTTCTGAAAAGTATTTTTGAAAAATGATAACCAAGCATAGTGTGTTTTTTCACTTTAAGGTAGTGTTTGTTTTAATGATAAAAAATATATAATGGAATGATTATTGAATAAATTGGTGATAAACTCAATCTAAGGATGTTGTAAGGCATTAAGTCCAGTGGATATTTTTTATTAGTGAGGGGTCCATCCTTTGTAAAATAATTTGGTGAAAAGTTCTTTTTTCTTATTTTGAAGGACATTTTGTTTTCAATTTTACCCCTTAATTTATCTGTTATTTTTTTTATCTGTTGACTTTCATTGACTATCTGTTCAAATTTTTTGTTATTTGTTCAAAATATTTACTATTTGTTTAAATTTTTTTACCTATCTATTCAAATTTTTTGGCTATCTGTTCAGTTTTTTCCCTTAGCTGTTAAAATTTTGGCCCCTATTGAATTTCACAATGCCTATTTTTCTTATCTGTTGAATTTTACAAGCCTAGTTTTTTTATCTGTTTAATTCTTTTATTTTTATTTGTTTAAATTGTGATATACGTAAAAGAAATAGAGACTGATCTGTTGAAACAACAATCTTATTTTAATTTTTTTAAATCTGTGTACCTATCTATAAATTAGAGAGAGTTATCTATGCAATTGCTAGATATCTATTGCAATACCAAACCAAACCCCATATGTTGAAAAAAAAAAAAAACAAAAAAATTCTATCTATTCAAATCTTTCTCTCTCTCATCCTCATTTGTTCAACACAAAAACAAAAACAAACAAACAAAAATTTAATATAATCTATTGCAATTTGTTTCTTCTTCATCATCAACAACAACAATTGATCTAAACTTAAATAATAAAAAAAATCAGAGCAGAGATAGAGAGAGCGAAAGGGAGAAAGTTGCAGAGAGAGAGAGAGAGACAGATCGAGTGAAACTATACAATGAAATTGAACTATTTCTCATTCTTAATTTTAAGAGTTGACTATCTTTTTTTTTTTTCTTTTTTTTTTTTAACATTGTCATGTTCATTTTATCTTATGAATTTCTTCTCAAAAGTTCCGTTCATAAAAAATATTGATCTCATGTCCTTAATGTATATACCAGATTGCTTCTGTAGTCTTCTTGAATATATCATTTATTATTTTATTTCAAACAAAGTCAAAGAGGATGAAATAGTGAAAAATAAAAAATACTATAAAAAATACTTTTTTTTCTCTCCATTTTCTCAGTAATAAAATAGATTCAAAACCTCCATGAACAAGAAATAGATATATATATATATGGAGAGAGGGAGAGAGGGAGAGAGAGAAACAAAGAGGTCAGTGCTGGAGAATTTGCATTTTTCTAGCAAGTCGGAGACGGAATAACCCGAAAACAAGCAAAGATTATTGATACATTATACATATACATATATAGAGGAGAAATGAGGGTGAATCTGATTATGTACCTTGGCTTCATCGTGATACCGCTCAAACTCAAGACCTCTATTACAGGCCCTCCGGATGTGAGAGAGGTGGCGAATTGTCTTTGTTTATGAGATCTAAGATGGCGGATTGTCGGTAATGTGACATCCCAAAATATACGTACTTAATCTTTGAAAAAAAATATATAATTATAACATTTTTTGGGTCATAGTAGAATATAGAAAACTTATACATATTGCTTCAAGAAACCCCATGGGAAGCGTGAGCCATGTGGTTTCTCCACATGGTGTGATGCACACTGTTGTAGAAGGATTTTCTCACTTATAAATAGGTGAGTTGCATGGTAATGAAATCACAAAAATAATAAATGAGGGGTATCTAATTTTCTCACTTATACATAGTTGAGTTGCATGGTAATGAAATCACAAGAATAATAAACGAGGGGCATCTAAGAGAGTGAGTCGAAATCAAAAGTGAGAGTAAATGATCAGGTTTGAGGTGACTTTTATTATAATTTGAGCTATCATAAATTATTTTATGTAAAATCTATTTTGCAACTTATAGTAGTTTAAGGTGAGTTTTATTATATTTTCTGCTACCATAAACTATTTTATGTAAAATCTATTTTACAAATTATGTTAGTTTTTAAAACATACTATTTGTTAACTGAACCCTATTTGCTTACAAAGGGAAACCCATGGATAAAACTATTTATTACATGTGTTTTTGAACAATTATTTTGTAAGTACTAAGTACCACCACGGGGTCCATGCCTTGGGGGACTTTAATATCCATTGGCCCTCTGTATTGTCACTTTATGTGACTTTTTGCTTTATTCTATTGTTACTTTAAGTGACCCTCTATTGTTATGGATCCACTAACCCTCTGATTTTTGGTGTGGAGCAAAGTGTTGTGTGAAACTATATGCTACACTATTGTGGGAGCCACCTCTAGAATTCGTATGAGTCTCCTTTTGAATCCATACATCAGTATTGTACCGTTCTGTTCTTTGGTATGGAGCAAAGTGCTATGCAGAGCTAAGTGCTACACTGTTGTAGGAGCTACTTCTAGAATTTGTACGAGCCACCTCTTGAGTTCATACATCTGTTCTGTTCTGTTCTGTATCGTAGTTATAATTATTTTGTTTATATGATTTATGTATTATATGTCTATTATTCAAAATGATTTCTATCAAACAAATCTCTGTTTAGCCCAAGTAATTATCCGTGATGATTTTTATACCATGATGCTCTTAATATAATATTTTCCACTCTGTCATGTGCTTATAGTTGTTAACCACTTTTAGGTGACGTGTCAGGACCAGTGCGTGGAGTAGGCACATCACACTTTATAGTCATAGTTCAGCTCTGGCAATATAAATGAATAGAAACTTCAATGTATATATTTTTAATTAAATAAAGTTTTGGGTACCCTTTTATTTTACTCCGCTACACTATTAATTTGTTATGACTTCAGTTATTGTCTTGTTACGACGTCGAACCTCCGGGTATCGAGTTTAGGTCGTGACAAGTGATGGCAGATCAACGGCACAAAGGATTAACTCAGATATGTTTCAAATCTTAGATCGTCGGAGATGGCGAATTGTCAGAGAAAAGATAAGAAGGATCGTCGGAGATGGAGGATTGATGGTACAACGGATTACCTCATATGTGTTTCAGATCTTAGATTGTCGGAGATGGCGGATCGTCAAAGAGAGAAGAAGAGAGATCGTCGGAGAGAGGAGAAGATCAAGAGAGAGAGGTGATAGACAGAGAAAGTTTGGGTTTGGTTTTGTCCTAATTCCACCGTGTATACTATACATATATATATATATAAAGATGGATATTGTGGTCATTTTGCATGAAGTTGTCCTTATGGACATAATATTTCAATGGCTAGACTTCTGGCTAAAGAAAATTCAAAAATGAATTTATCACCCAAGTACCCATGATTATTTTATGGAGGTTAAAAAAATGAAAATTGCATTCCATTTCATCTTCATTCTAATTTATCCATGTTATTCAAGATTATTATCCAAAAATAAGATTACTTTTCATAGACTTAAATGTAAAAAAAATAGATTGACCTTCTATTTGTTTTGACGGATGCATAAAATATTTTCCATACAAAATATTTTTTTATGCTTAATTACTGCTTTAAAACTAATGCATTAATAGTTATATTAGTACTAGTGGTGATGGTAGTGGAGGCAGTGGTGGTTGTGCTAGTTGGGTTGTTTGGGGGTGGTGCAATGGTGTTGAAAGTCAAAATAACTTTGCCAAAATTATTTTTTTGTTTGCTATAATGCCCAAGAAAAAAAGAAAAGAAAAAACAAAATCACACCAATAGTCCTGTGTTATTTTGACACACTTGATCTATTTTTAAAAAACAAAAAATTAGTGATCATGATTGTCACGACTGAAGTGACAAATTGGACTTCAGCGAATTTTATTTTGAAGATTTAGCACAAAATTGGAGTTTTTTTTTTTATTATTATTTTTTTTACATTTTATGATGTTTAATTAAAATTGACTTTGGGTTAAGGATTTGGAACATCATTAAATATATTCTAACATGTATATCATTAGAAGAATCTCTTACAATTTAAACAAATAAGCCTTCATATGTCAATAAGTAAAATCGAGATGAAAATATTCATGTTGTTTGATACAATTTTTTTGGAGGATTATTATAATGGTTATTATTTTTACTTCAAATTTTTTTTGCTTTAATTTTTTTTTTTTAACTCTTTTATAAGTCCCTACATTAAAATAATGAAAAAAAAAATTGACATCTTTTTATTATGCCAGTTTTGGCATTAAGATATACCAATTAGCAACTCAATTTTATATGTTCGAAAGGACCACAACTACATACTACCTTTTACTCTTAAAAGTGTCACCTCAAAATTGACAATTTAAGTGAAGACATTAAGTTAAGATTAAGATAATTTTTTTTTTAGTCTAATGTTTATTTATCACAGTATAAAATTTATATGTGATTTTAATATTCAAATATAAAAGATTAAATAGAGAAAATAAAAGATTAAGTAAATGATTTGACTTCTTTCATACTTATATCTCAATAAAAAAAAAATCTCAACTTGAGAGAACTTTAGGGGCTCATGGGGCCTACCATGGATCCTATTTCGATGATATGAATTGTTCATTTTGTATGGCTCTGTGTATATTATCTTCAAAAAAATCAGGTTGATTGGATAATCGTAATGTTTTTATTTTATTGCATGTGTTTTCAAAAAAATGAATGAGAAGTACATTTTTTTTTTAAAAAAAACCATCTATTTTTTGATGTAAAATATAATAAAATAAAAATATTATAATTATTAAATCAGCTTATTTTTATGGGCAAATTACACAAATAGTCCCTATAGTTTGGGGCTTGTGTCACTTTGATCCCTGACTTTTTAATTGTGACATATTTGACCCTGAATTTTGAATCTTGTTCCAAATAAGGACAATTGAATATATAATTAGATTTTTCAAGGGTAAAATTGTCAATTTGATAAAATATAAACTAATTTGACAAAAATAAATATCAAACAAATATTTTTGAATTTTTAAAAATTATTTCTACCTACTAAAAATAAAATTATGTAAAATTGATAAATCTTTTAGACATTTATTTTTTTTTTACCAAATTAATTTTTATTATGTGTTTGGATGATGATCATGTAAAATTAATTTTAAAAAATTAATCATGTAATTTTTATTAATTTTACATAATTTTATCATTGGTGGATAAAAATAATTTTAAAAAAATTAAAAATATTTTTTTGACATTTATTTTTGTCAAATTAGTTTATATTTTATCAAATTGACGATTTTACCCTTGAAAAATCTAATAATATTTTCAATTGTCTTTATTTGGAACAATAGTCAAAATTCAGGGTCAAATGTGTCATAATTGAAAAGTCAGGGACCAAAGTGACACAAGTTCCAAGCTATAGGGACTATTAGTGTAATTAACCCTATTTTTATAAATGATGTACATAAAATATCTTACAAAATAAATGATTTAAATCATAAAAACGAGATCCATGTTAGGCCCTACATATCCCTAAGCCCAATCCTTAAGTAAATACCATAAAAGTTATGACATTAGTGAAATTAACTCTTTTGTACAAACTAATAATTGTAGTATTGAGGACAATTGTGTAATATAGACAAAATAAGTAATAGTAGTTATCACATGAGACAATTGTTCAATACGATAAATAAGAGGGAAGTGGAGGGCACAATCGGCCAGAAAAGACGAGCCACATTAAGCAAATCAATTCTTGTATATATATATATAGATATCTTCTAAGATATAATTAATATTTTTTAAAAAAAATATTTAGAATTTTTAAATGGGATGACTAAAATTAGTGGATCAATAGATTTGAAAAATATCTATAAGCATTGTTATAGATTGTTAAATTTAATTATTTAAAAATTATTTGACTGTCATTTGTTAAAAATTCATTCAAAATCATTTTCTAAATAAATTAAATTTAAATATATTTTAAAATTTTAAAAATCTTCGAAACAATTTGAACTCTACTAGTTTTGATAAATTTTGTATCACAAAGAACTAAGCTATTAAATTTCCTTCAAAATTGACTAAAAAAATAATTAAGTCAAACTTAAATAATTTTAAAACTTGTTAAGCTTTTTAAATTGAGCCTAAAGAACATACTTATTCAACTCAATTTAAAAACAAAAACAATGAAACAAACCATGCACAAGTTAAAAATGTAACATTAGGCCAAGTTTGGGTAAAGCCAAATAATCCAAAAAGTCAAAAAGTTACTCAAAAAGTTAAAAAGTTAACACTATTCACCAAAAGTCAACAATTACGGCTGCACAACTCCCAATTCAAATTTTCCTCTAAAAACCAATTTTCACAATTTTTTATTACACATTTTTCCATAAAAAATCAAAAAGTTAACCCAAACATCCATATTTTCAACCTCAATTTTTTTGTCCAAAAAGACAAAAAGTGCACTTATTTAGTCTTCCCAAACAAGGCCTTGTTGAGTATTAAATCTAACAAACTGTAATATCCCATTAACCGAAATTTTTTCAAGAGCAGTTAGATATCATCTCGAGTAACATCATGTAATTCATTTAAGAGTAGGCCCCTTGCCCAAAAGAAAAAAAGGGGTACTAATCGTTCAGGCATAAAGTGAAACAGACAGTTCCAGAATGAAGGATGAAAAAGGATGATGTTAATATCCAGTGGCCAAATGTACACAAGGGATACGCTACTTTAACTGAAGAGCCCGCTGCTTTTATTTTTAATCTTCATTCCACATGTGAAAGGCCGCCTCCACCTTCAGCCTTCGTCCTGCATACAAGCCCACCATTGATTTAATGGATAGAAAGAGCTAACTACGAGCATAATGCATTCACCTTGTAATTTCATCATATACGCATTGAGAAATATATTTCAGAATTTCACATGGCATCAACAAAACTATCTAGGCATTAAGGGCCTGTTTGATTAGGCAGATTATAACATAGGATTGGCATTATTAATCCATGGGACTCACATTTCATTGTTTGGTTGCAATTTTTGTTATCCACACAAAATTCTGATGAATATTATGCATCAAATGGACAAAATCCAGTATTCAAAACCTTTCAGGGAAAGAATACTTACTTGTGGTCAGAAGGATTGGGCATAAGCTCGTAAACAATTGTTGCAACAACATCCCTCTTCAACTGTTAATTCATGGAGAAGAAAATATATCATGTAAATCACCCACAAATTCATGGAATTGTAAAATTTTCAGTGAATTACCTGTGTAGCTTCACCTTTTAAGCCAATATAATGTATCTGAGTCGCATCACCACCAAAATTTTCAGGAAAATGCAAGGTGAGATTTCCCACACCTTGGAATCTAGAATACCTGAATGAATATATAGATATACCGTCAAAAATAATCAGATAATGCAACAAAAATCATGTGGCAAAGAAATGTTCCCTAACTTTAAAAAATGCATCAAGTTAATAATTAACCAATAAAAACCACTAAAAATGAAAAGATTGAATTTTCAGGGAAATGTATGAGAGACAGACAGAGATAAAAACTTATCACATGGATAAACCAAACTGAAGTACTATTATGAATTCGTCAAGGGGTATACAACTAAAACAGAGGCAAGAACAATTACTTTGTCTGGTACTCTAAAACTCCTTGCAAATTCTCCACCAAATCCCACTCCTGAAAACAATGAACAAATGTTCAGGCAGAAGTTGATAGTGCTAGGCTTGAAATCTCCAGCAAGCTTAGATGAGTCCGTACCTGAATGGATTGCATATTTTGAGCATCAGAAAAGTCAATACCTTCCCGATTGATGAACCTACATTTGTAAGGAAATTTTTTTACTTCAAGCCATACATGAAATGTTAATGACAGCATACATCCGACCAAATAAGCCTATCCTACAAAAGATAGGGTTCTTTTTTCAAAATCCAGCCAAATAAAATAGCATAAGGGAGGGCCTAGCCATTGTCGTCACAAAGAGAGTTGGTTTTCCTGATACTAAAGGTGTTAAAAAAATGCCCTAACTACAGATAAATAGAATATTTAAAACCTAGAAGTTAACAAAAAGAAAAGAAAAAGGGGCTGGTTTCCTATCAAAAATAAAACCTTTTGTGAACTTGTACTGTAGGAGTCTAGGGTCACAAGATCCTTTTCTTCGGTAAAAAGAAAGTTATGTTTGGTTAATATTTATAGCATGCAACTTGCAACATATTGACCTCACAGTAGAAGGAGGACTAATAAAGATAAACTTACGCCCTCATCTTGGAAGGACTTGTTCCATCAGCGCCACCAATAACTGAAATGCTCTTGATTTTAACATCTGATGTAAATCTATTACCACATGACAAAGAAAAAACGATGTCATCAATGATTCAGGACAACAAGACAATTGTTAGCCTAAACAGTTTCGAGCAAAGATAATATTCATCAAGCATAGGATGCTAGCTGCATTCATGCAAAACTACGTCGTGACTATCAATTTCTGTATTTCACGTGTCAAGCAACAAGAAACAGAGGCTTTCAATTCAATTGGTTTTGAGGATTCAGTTAAACATGCAATGTTGAACTGTGGGAAGGTTAGTATATATATGAAAAAGTAAATAAGTCATGTCATTATAAGGAAGCAAAAAAAAAGCGCAGCCTGTATAGACAAGTGCATACAAAAAGAAAAAAAGGTGTCACAAAGCTTCCCTTCCAACCAATAATGAAAACAAAACAAAAAAACTGATTTAAGTCTATGAATCCCCCAACTCAGCATCCTCAAAAGTTCTCTGATTTCCCTCTCACGAGTCACAAAAAAGCCACCATCCACACCTTTTTAACCCTCCTTCAAAAAATTTCTGTTATAACTATAGGTTTTATTTACATCAAGTTTGTGAACCTGTAGATACAAATATGAGGCCATGACAAAAAATAAAGCAATCATTATTGTGCCTCACACATACAGTGGTAAAATACCTCAATTGTCATTTGATCCAAAAATAAAACTACTTTGCTGAGGTAATAAATAACAATGAAGTCACTCCATAAGCAACCAAGAACAGCAGAAATACCTCAGAAGGTCAGATAACTTATTCAGGAATGATAATCATGATCACAAGATGGATGAACACAAAAGCAATAATATAAGACAGATTTGAGGATGTATGAAATCTTGTGAACAAGTACAAATATATCAGCACAGTGAAGGTCCAAAATAAAAGGGAGCAGAAAATGGTGAAAAACCATGCATGTCCCAAATAAACTAGCCTAATAAAGTTCGAGTCAGCATGACTTCTCATGTAAAGGGGAAAAAAAACCAGTGCCGAAACAGCAGTTGCTACTTACGGGATGAAAACCAGCAACTCAGGATCACCCTCATTGCTCTCCAAGTGACCCTGTTACAGCAGGAAAGAAGACCAATTAAGCAAGCTGCAATAGACTACCATTAAGAGTTTACAATTATGGAAGACTGGCCCTCATCATGTAAATGTAATACATTATCCCTCAGACCAAATACATGCAAATCAAAAACACATACATATATCTATAGATACATGCACACACGAAGGACATAGAAGAATACCCTAAATTCTGTAATAAATAAATAAATAAATAAAAACAAGAATGGCAGAAAGTATCGAGTGAGAAGTGGCAGTACCTTAAAATAAATTGATGTCTCCTATGCTGTATATGGATAGAGCAGTTTGTTTATATTCATAAATAAATAAGCTGATAAGGTTGAAAATCCACAAAGGAAAAGTAACAATGATGCATGTTAATCAGTTAATGAGTAAAAGAAACATTTAGGTAGTTAAAAAGTAAATCATAGTTTAGATCAAGCAGACAATTTTACAAGAGGAAGAAGGTTAAGGTAGTTAAAAAAGTAAATAATATGAATAATTTTTTTTTTTTTTAACTTTTTGCACAAGTAAATAATCCACTGAAAACCATCAGAGTATACAAAAGACCAAACAATTAAGGAAAAAATGCATCTCTCCCAAAATATTGATAGAGGAGTGATGGAGACCCCCTCCAATCACCACCCCCACCACCCCCACACACATGTGGCAGGTGGTGATTGGAGGACAAGAGAAACAAAAAAAAAGAAAAAGAAAATCCAACCAATGAGAGAGAGAGGGGGTCAAAGGGGGTGGGAAAAAAAGGGGGTCTTAGACATTTTTGATATTGATATGAGTGCATGAAGTTTAAGCAATGAAATATAATAACGATGCTTCATATTTTCATTTAAATAAAGGATGTTATCTATGATGGAAACATGAGGTCATGTTATGGTAATTTTGACCTCACTTGCAATTTGTGCAGCATCCAACACCCCATGTCTCTTGCCACAGCAACGCGAACTTTGGGAGGCCACAATGTAAAAAAAGTGCACTACCAGGTTATTCAAAAAGCGTTCTTTAACTTTAGGCGTCCTTTTGTAATTGTGCTTAGCCTGAACTACTAAAAGCGCTTTTTGTTGTTGTGCTTTGTGCTTTAAAGCACACTTTTACCAACACTAGTTACCAGATGTCGGTTTTGTTCAAACAAGAGCATACAACTACAAATTAAATAAGATTTTACATTTATTTTGAGACTGCAAATAATGCCACAGTGTGGCCAACATATAAATCACTAAGAAAAACTAACTGCTTGTAGATTTCGACAAACCATGTGAACAATAGAAGAAAAGTTAATGTCCAATTCAATATCCTCAAAACTGCAACAGAATATTAGTAGAACATGATTCGGTATATTCAAACACGTAATGAAAAACAGAATAAAAATAAAGGTACAAGGGCTATTATATAGATAATTTATCAGCCCAATTAAAAGAAAAGGAAATAACAGATTTTGATCCTCACACAAACCTACCTCTGAAATATTTAACCGTTGTTCCCAAGCTTTAAAAACTGACTTGACACTTTCTGGAACAGCCTCATTCAAAGCAGAAACCTGTGGCACATCAAAAAAAGGAATTATGTTTGACATATCCTCGAAGAGTAGCTAACTTAAAAGTGCTATTGAGTTAATCAATGAGTAAGAAGTCCAGAACATATAAAAATTATGAGAGAATAAATGAAAGGTTAAAAAATGTAAGCATAGGCATAAGTTGCACCCCTCACATGTGCAGAGAGAGAGAGAGAGAGAGAGAGAGAGAGAGAGATTTCATATTGCTTTATTTGAGGCCTAAATATGTGTGTGTGTGTGTGTGTGTGTGAAACATTAATTCCCGAGCACTATAGGATGTGAAAATTGGCACGTAAGGCTTGCATCTCCTTGTTCCTTTCAACAGTCAATCCAGGTACTAAGGTTACATTTGGGAAGTGGCTAAATTAGCCAAAATATTAAAAAGCCAAAAAAATTATTTTAAAAAAAAAAAATTCAAAGATTTCTCCCTATCCACTTTACTTTTGCACGTCTTCCCATAAAAAAAATCATTATCAAACACTTCCATTTTTTTCCGCTCATATTTTAGCCCAAAAAACGCGGAAACAGCCTCTCCACTTGCAGAGGTAAGGCTGCGTACATCAAGAAGACCCCGCTTCGTGGGTACGCCCTTTATATTTTAGCCAAAAAAAACCATTAAAAACCCCACTTCCCAAACACAAAACCAGCACTAACTGAGCATCAGGAATTCAAGGTTTGCAATTTGAGTTAATGGGTCATTGTCAAATGATATAATCTGGAACAACAGAGCACGATTGAACAATAGAATTTACAGGGCACAACAGAGAAAGCAAGATCAAACAACAATCAATCACTGAGGATTCAACATTCACAATTTGAATTAATGGGTCGTTGTTGAAACACATGTACACACGTAGATTTTACGTTTTGGAGCCTCATATGAAAAATCAAACTTAGGGTTTCACCCAAAATTGACAAATCAAATCAAAAGCTGTCACTAAATAGCAATTAGAGTTCACAATTATAAAAATAAATAAATAAATAAAATAACAAAAGCGGTGTAAACGGAATAAATGCATAGAAATTTTAACCTTGGAGAGGTCTATGTGTTTGTAGAGAGAAAAATCAGCCGAACAATCGTGATCTTCGCAACTATGGTCGTGCAAGCAAGCCATCTCTCTCTCTCTCTCAGAGAATCGCAGAGATAGAAGAAACCAGAATTGCTTTTGCTTGCTAAAGTAGGAACTGGAAATGGGCCCAGATGGTTTTTCGTATCGAAGAGAAAACGGGTATTTGAACCGGCATAACAGATGTTTCGGATTTGTTTGTAGCTGATTAATTTACGAGTAATGCTTGACAACTACAAATTTATCCACAATCACCCTGTAGGAAGGGAATGAAATAGTGAGCGGGTGATAAATTAAAAATTAATATTTATTTTGATATATTATTATAAGTACAATTTTTAAAGAATTTTGGAGGTTTTAAATATTTTTTTTAATTTAGTAATTTTTTTGACTTTTTATAAAAACATGTACTAGTAGTTAGTAGTTAGGGTTATGTAAAATACTGCTCAATTCGTTAAAACTGCACTAATTTGCATTAATTTGTGTTGCTCTATTCGTTAACTGCAGTTTAAACTTTAAAATTTATAATTCACATTCGAAACCACTCTGTTCTGCTATAATTAATACATATAATATATATTTCAACTTATAATAAAATATCAAAATAAAAATGAGTGTAAAAGAAATTTAATATGTGAAATTTATTACAAATTAATAGTTATGTATATGAAAAATATTATATAAAATTAGTTTGTGTAATATATATATATATAATATTATACAAATTAATATTATATATTATGCAAAGGCTTGAGAATTGGTTATAATATTTTTCAATCTGTCTAAAACCGTTCAAATCGCAATTTACCAATCTATCAATTCACCATTTAATTTATAATTTTGCTCTTAAACCGTCTACGCTGCACTATACCGCACACACCCCCACTAATGGTTTTGAGACTTGAAAATTTGTTCCCTTTTAGGTTTCATAGTAATTTTTTTAACTAAAATAGTATGTTAACATAAGTAAGTATTTGAAAAAATATTTTTAAATTAGTAATTTTTTTTATAAATATTAAAAAGTAAAATTATAATTTCTTTTATCAATTTGTAAATATTTTTTTAAAATCTCACTGACATGTTAATTTTCCTATAATATTTAAATCAAGACTCCTTAATTATTCACAAGTATTAATTTACTCCTCACTTATGAATTCATATAAATTGATCAATTATAAAAATTATACAAATATATTATTTTTAAAAATGGTCTAAAAAGGGTGAAAATGATAAGATTAATTTATATGAGTTTATAAATAAAGAATAAAATGATATTCATTAATAATTAAGTAATTTTGATATTATTAACTTAATATTTAAAGTCAAACCGACCAAAATTAAACCCTTGCAAAAACCAATCTTGGCCTTGTTTGTGAAATGACTCCAATATTATATTCTTAAAAGAGAAATTATATTTATAAAAAGATAATAAACATTATAAATATTAATTATAATTATAATTTTTTCAATAATTTTTAAAAATTTCTTTAAAATAATAATTTTCTTTATTCTAAATGCTGGGATAACAAAAATGGGTCTCGATTGAATTAGGATTTTTTTTCTCCATTTACTAAGAAAATTAAGAGAAAATTAATTATTAGAGCATCTCCAATTATTGTTACTATAATTTGACAATGAATAGTTCTATTTTGCTAAATTATAGCAATAGTGTTCCAATGGTCATTTGCTATTTTGGCAAATCTCAACCAACTTTCCCTCCAAGTTTGTAGGTGTTGTTTGGATATAGATTTTTTTGTTATTTTATTTTTGTTTATTTTTTGTCATTTGTGATATTTTTTTACCTGTTTGCAAAAAAAAATTATATATTCATATTATTCCCAACTAGACAAATATAAAAAATTGGAAAATTGGAAAAAAAATATATAATTCATCCCATCAAAAAACATATCACTACATATTTAATAAATTTTTTTAACTACACATAAAAAATAAACAATCACCAATTACCCACCAACAATCATCCATCATTCACCCATCATTCATTTACCAACAACCAACCACCAACAACCATCCATTATTAACCCAGCATTCATTCACCAACAACCACTACAAAAAATTAAGGTTTTAGAGACCAAAATTTAGGGACAAAATTATTTTTTAGGGACTAAATATTTTTGTTGCGAAAAGTGTTGTCATTATATTTTTAGCAACGAAAATTAAACATTAGTGATGAATTATTATCATTTTGGGACCAAATTTTTTGTCTCAAAAATTAAATTATTTTGAGACTAAATTATTTTGCCTCTAAAAGTCTATTTATTGGTGACATTTTTAAAATTTTGTCTCTAAAAGCCTTGTTTTTGACTAGCAACTATCCATGCGATGATAGAAATTGGTCCCTAAATGTTTTTTGCAACAAAATTTTTAGTTTTAGAGATCAAAAAATTTGGTCTCTAAAACTCTTATATGTTGTAGTGAACTACCCATCCAACAACCATCCATTATTCATCTACCCACCCAACAACCACCCATTATTCATTCACCCACCCAATAACCATCCATTATTCGTTCACCCACCCATCAACTATTCATCATTCACCTATCCACAATTTTCTCTATAAATATAACACAAGGTTTTCTACAATTTTCATATTCATCTACCCATCATTTTCATATCTTCTAAACTCTTTGTACCCACCCAGAAGATTTTTTACAATTTTCGTATTCACCTACTCACTCATCTGCCTACAATGAACAATTTGACTAAAGCCATATTCAATGGAGATTTTGATGAATCTTCATCATCTGATGATGATATCATCATGATGCAATTGTTCACAGCACAACAACAAAAAATACAAGTGCTAAGCCTAAACCAACCAACAAGATGTGTTGGTTCCACAAGTGGTCGTTGATACATTAATCGTGAGAGGGTTAAAAGCGACGAACAAATTTATAGAGATTACTTTGCAAATAATCATGTCTATCCAGAAAAATACTTCCGAAGACGTTTTCCAATGAGGTGGTCATTGTTTGTTAGTATCTTACATGATATTCAACAAGTGAATGAGTACTTCATCCAAACTCGTGATGCCACTGGTGCTCTTGGATTATCCGGTATACAGAAGATGACTGCAGCACTTTTGATCCTGTAATACGGCGTGTCTGCTGATGCTATAGATAAGTACATTAAAATCGACGAAAGTACTGCAATTGTCGTTTTGAATTTTTTTACTAGATCAATTGTTACTACCTATGAAGTCGTTTACTTAAGATCTTTAAATGAAGCAGATATCACCAGATTATTGCAAGAGGGAGAGCAACACGGGTTTCCAAGAATGTTAGGAAGTTTGGATTGTATGCACTAGCGTTGGGATAAATGTCCAATTGCCCAAGCCGGTGCTTACACTAGACACTACCACAAACCAACAGTTGTACTCGAGGCAGCTACTTCCTATGACTTGTGGATTTGGCATGCTTTCTTTGGCATGCCTGGCTCTCTAAATGATATTACTGTTCTTGACAGGTTGCCTTTATTTGATGAATTAACTAGAGGTCGTGCCCCTGCTGCCAACTACACCATCAATAATCACGCGTACACCATGGGATATTATCTTGCTGATGGTATCTATCCTCATTAGGCAACAATTGTGAAAACAATACCTCAACCTCAAGGCGCAAAGAGACAACTATTTGCGAGGATGCAAGAGGCATGTCAGAAGGATGTCCAAAGGGAATTTGGAGTGCTCCTAGCACGATTTAATATTGTTAGAGTTCTAGCTAGAGGTTAGAGTGATGAGGATATGTCCTACATCATGAAGACGTGCATTATTTTGCACAATATGATCATTGAAGACGAGCGTAATATTCCAGAAAATGAACGCAGTGCAACACAACTTGAGACTGATACCAGTAATATCTGTTGTCAAGTGTCACGTGATCCGAATGAAGAGTATGCTTAATTTATGTTGAATCGGCAGAGGATTAGATCTACTAAAGCTCATAATACAATTCGTAATGATCTAATTGAACACTTGTGGTCCTGAGCTAGAGAGTTAGATTAAGTTTGTATGTTATCTTTTTAATGACAGTTAATGTAATTTAATGTCAGTTAATGTCTTTTTATTATAATAAAATTATTTTCATTTAATATCAGTTAATATATTTTATCTTTTTATTGCCTTCATTTGAAAAAATATATTTATTTTTTTCATTATACTTTATTGAAAAAATTAAATTATACTAAAAATTAGTCAACATTATACATTGTAAAAATAATATTACATTGTTTTGTAGAAAATACTCAAAAATAAAAAATAAAAAACAACATGAAATTTCATTACAAAATAAAAAATGACATTGCAAAATTGAAAAATACATTATCCCATAATTATTCATCAGGAGGTAAGGGGAAATAAAAATTTGGATTGCTTACATTTGAGGACCACTTGGCGAAAATTTTATTTTTTTCACATTGTGTAATACGCTTTCATTTGAGGATCCAAATGAGAAATGTCTGTAGTCATTATTATATGTTCGTCCTTTTTCATCTCAAAGTCATGTTTTTTCATCTCGAGTTCTTTCATCTCCTGCAGTGCTTGAATAATTTTTTCTTCTCTTTCCTCTTTTTTCTTTTCTTTCTCAACAAGGTGTTAGTTAAATGTCTCCAATTGTATGCTCATTTTTTGGACTTCAGTTTCAATGACTTGATTTCTCCGAAATAATTCTTTTGCAGCTTTCCTACCTATAGGCCTTTTACCCCTCGCAGAGACACTGTCCTCACCAACAGTTGGATTGTTACCAACACTTGGATTGTTGTCGTCTTCCAGAGAAATGCAGTTATCCATAGGGGAATCGGGGGCTAAATTAGGGGTAAATGCTGTATGCATCCTTGACTTTACCAAATTCGTAGGAGCTACATCTTGCCACCTGATATTGTCTTGCAAGATTGGCTAACAATGTTCAAAAGCAAAATGTTTGTTTTCATCTTGATGATATAACAGTTTTGTTTTAAGCATCTGTATCGAAAAAATTGAAACATTATTTAATTAGTTAATTTTTATACGATACCAGAATAAGAAACTAAATATAATAACTGAAGATGAAAACTTACTATATCAACTTGAGATATCCCACTTGGGTGTAGATTTTCAACTTGCGCTAAACACTCCTGAAATTTGTTACAACATTTCATGATTATACCCCATTGAGATTGAATAGACACTTGTGTTCTTGACTGATCATTCTAAAGCAAGCAATAATTTTTGTAAATTCTTCCCCAAAAATGAGCATACGATTGCAAAATGCCAACAATTGGGTCTTCCGAAATGTGACACCAAGATTTACAAATTGCCATATCTTCTTCAATGGTGAATGATTTTTCTCTCTTTGTTTTTGATGAACCTTCCATAGTGATTGGATGAAAAAACCAAAACGAAAATAATTTTAGAGGTTTGTTGTGAAATCAAATTCAGAGAAGAAAGGAGAAAAGAAAAATTAAATCCAAATGCTTGTTGTGAAATAAAATTGCCATGGAGGGTTTCAATTTATAGAAATTCAAAATATTACCATTTGGGAGGAAATAGTCGTTTAAAGATAGTTGTAAAAAAAAATTAATGTTTTTTTAAAAAAAAAAAAAAACCAAACAGAGCACAACGACTCTTTTTATACAGAATGAGAGCATCTCCACGGTCCACGTATAAAACTTCAATGGTTGAGATGATTTCTCTAGAATCATCCAACCTCATTTCAATTGATATGCACCGTTTTCCTCTCCCTCTCACTCTGTCTTCCCTCTCCTCAAACCACTCTCCTTTCTCCTTCTTGATGATCGAAACCTCTCTCTCTCTGTTTTCACTTCTTTTCTCTCACTCTCTTACTCTGTCTTCCCTCTCTCTCTATTTTCACTCTTCCTCTCTCTCTCTCTGTCTTCCCTCTCCTCAATCCAGTCCTTTCTCTTCCTCCATGATCGAAACATCTCTCTCTCTCTCTCTCTACCTATGAAGCTATTGTCATTCTCCCTCTCACTCTCTCACTCTCCTCCATCATCCAAACGACTCTCTATCTGTGTCTCTGTCCTTGAGCTCAAGTCTTCACCGATTTCTCTACTCTCTAATCTCTCTCTCTCTCTCACTCTCGCTCTATCCTTGGTTCCAAGTCTTCACCTCCACAAAATCGCCCCCCATTTCCTCTCTCTCTCTCTCTCTCTCTCTCTGTGTCTTTGGTACGATCTCCATCTATATACATACTCATACATAGGGCTGTAAACGAACCGAGTCGAGCCAAGCTTTTCTAAGCTCGAGCTTGGCTCGTTTACTTATCAAGCTTGTTTATTGAGCTCGAGCTTGACTTGATAAGAAACTAGGCTAGAGCTAGGCTCGGCTCGTTAACATTAATGAAACTTGAGCTCTACTCGGCTCGGCTCGATAAATTTTTTTAATATTATTTAATATATAAATAACGTATTTATTATATAATTTAAATAAAGATAAACAAGCCGAGCTTGACGAGCCGACCTTATGTAAGCTCGAGGTCAGCTCGTTTACTAAACGAATCGAGCCGAGCCGAACTGAGCTTGTTTATGAATAGCTCGATTCATTTGCAGCCCTACTCATATATATATATATGCTTTGATTTTTTGTTTATTTTTTTGGTTATTGATGTGGATCTGAGGTGATCACGATTTTTGAATCTCAATTCTCGCGATGGCTTAAAACCAGATTTTCAAAGAACTCAAGCATCTCCAAAAGGATCTTCAAAGAACACAATCTGGTATGTTTGCTAAAATTTTCTTAATTATTTATTTTGATTTTTGGTTTAATTTTTGTTCATCCATCTATTTTTGTTCATCCATTTATTTTATTTTGATCTTCAAAGAACTAAAGCCTCTTTTGGTTCGGTTTATTGTGATAATATCCATCTGATTTGGTTTGGTTTATTGTGATAATATCCATCTGATTTGGAACAACTGATTTGGCGATAAATGATTTTTAAAAAAAATTAAGAGAAATCGAATTTGGGTTTGTCAAATTTATTCTGAAATTTGTTAATTTGGCAACAAAATTGAAAATTGGGTTTGATTCTAAATTTTTTGGGTTCCCTACTGTTTCAATTCCGTTTTTTTCAACTGAATTTGGTTTCAAAAATCTGCTGATATTTCCTGATTTGGCAAGTTTGGCAGCTGCTATTCAACCTGCCAAATTTGATAAAAAAAAATATGGCATCTGCTATCTTTGGCAAGTAGAATAGTAGGCCATTGGAGACTCTCTTTTTGCCATTATTGTCAAATTTTAGCTTTGGCAGGTTGAATAGCAGCTTCATTAGAATTTGACAAGAATAGCAAAAAGAGGGTCTCCAATGGCCTGCTATTCTACTTGCCAAAGATAGCAGATGCCATATCTGTTCTCAAATTTGGCAGGTTGAATAGCAGCTGCCAAACTTGCCAGATCAGCAAATATCAACAGATTTTTGGCACCAAATTCAGTTGAAAAAAACAGAATTGAAACAATAGGGAACCCAAAAAATTCAGAATCAAACCCAAATATGAGAATCAAACCCAATTTTCAATTTTGTTGCCAACTTAACAAATTTCAGAATAAATTTGACAAACCCAAATTCGGTTTCTCTTAATTTTTTTTTAATCATTTATATATCACCAAATCAGTCGATCCAAATCAGATGGATATTATCACAATATACCAAACCAAATCAGATGGATATTATCACAATAAACCAAACCAAAATAGGCTTCAGTTCTTTGAAAATCAAAATAAAATAAATGGATAAACAAAAATAGATGGATGAACAAAAATAGGAAGAACAAAAATTAAACCAAACATCAAAATAAATAATTAAGAAAATTTTAGCAAACATACTAGATTGTGCTCTTTGAAGATCCTTCTGGAGATGCTTGAGTTCTTTGAAGATCTGGTTTCAAGCCATCACGAGAATTGAGTTCAAAAATCGCTATCGGAGAGTAGAGAGATCGGAGAAGACTTGAGCTCAAGGATAGAGATGTTGGAAAAAATAGTTTTTTGGTGACTTTAATTAAATATTAAAGTGGGTCCCAACCGTCTATTGTGTTGGGTCCAAGTGGGTCTAGATACTTTGCAATGAGATCTTTACACCACAAATAGAATGGCCAAAAACCATTGAGAATTAAATGAGAAATTGTCCCATGAAGTTAGCTTCATGAAAGAGTTAATGGGGTTTGTAACTTCTGCCTTTATTGCAGAGTTTAATAGTGCACTAATGGGGTTTGTAACTCCTGCCTTTATTGTAGAGGTTAATGGTGCATTAGTAACCAGCCATAAAGGCTGGAGGCTTCTCCTCTCTCCCTTATACATGTATAAATTGAGACCCTCCCGTCAAGTCTCAAATAGAGCAATTTTTGTTTCCTTTTTACAAGTCAGTTTGCTAGAAAGTTCCTATAGTGAGAGAGTGCTGCATGATTTTGTTCGCTAAGCTAGACTGTAACGCCCTCAAAATAACAACATAAAACCCAACAATATAGACATGCATTGATACATAAAAGATCCACATTCTTCCATTTACAGAGTTTCATTACAAAAGTATTACATGTTAACAACAAAAGCAAATGCCCCACGGGCTTACAGCTTTCCAAGTTAACACTTGGTTACAAAAAAAGAGTGCTAACTCATTTACACATTAAGCCCTTGGCTTGAATTTACATGTAATACATCAAAAGAAACATAGACACAAAAAGTCTGCCCGCCTCTAGCCTCCCAAGCTATGTCCTTGGAGGTGGCATGCTACCTGTACCTGAAAATGATGTTCCCATATAGGGTGAGCCACAGCCCAGTAGAAATATACTAAACCAACTATGAACAATGACTAAAAGATTAGCAATTGATAGATGGTCAACACTGATACATCCACATAAATCACATTTCAATCATACGACTTATAAGTCCAAGTTACTTTTCATTTTCCCCTTTTTCAATAGATAAGCATAAGAGCTCTATCAACTTCACAACAGATAAGTACGGAAACTATGCCCCACATTCACAGATAAGCATATAAGCTATATCCACACTTCACTAGACAAGCATAAGAGCTGTATCTACACTTCTCAAAGATAAGCATATGAGCCCTATCTTCATTTCTCTAGACAAGCACATGAGCTGTATCTACGGAGTTCATCCCCTATCTTCTCCCAACACTATCCGGTTTAGAGGTACATCCCCTATCTTCCCCTAAACCGCGGAGTACATTCCCCATCTCCTCCTCTACACACAATGCATATAAACACAAGGGTTCTATATACAATCACTCAATACATAAAGTTAATGTATTCAATCCACCGTCATACTCTTATGACACAACAGATCGATTAGTTTTAGTTTGCCTAATCATCATGCATTGTCTACAACAATCAAGACTATCCTCCACCGATAGCCCCAAGCAGTTATTTCTATACAGAAAATAAATGCACAAAATGGATATTTAATCAACATTTCAATTCGGTGAGTGATTAGTAATTCAACTACACCCTTTAATCCCATACACTTCCAATCTCAATATTTCCAATTCAATTCCTCATTTTCTTTAATTAATTATATGCATTAATTAATTAAAACAATTAGGGCAAATTCCCATAATTAACAAAACAACCCTAAGGTTCCATTTTCATCAATGTTTCAACATTTATTCCATGTCTCTATACCAAACATGCCTCTAAGTTCATTATGAATAAAACCCCATCTTTTGTAAAATTACACAAAAGGCCCAAAGTTTTTCAAAATTACCCAACAACACCCAACATATCAAAATGCTAAAATTTAAAGACAAAATCCATAAAGAGGAGTAGGATATCCCTACCTCAAAAGATGAACTCCAACGGAGATGAAGACCAAAATCAAAATGCTCCAAATTCCGAAATTTTCAGATTAAAATGTAGCCCTCGACGATCAACACAACTTTTGTAAAGGCCAAAAGAGAGTAAACAACTCCTACTAGATCAAATCTAAGAGAGAAGTTTGGTTCTAGAGTGAGGTGCTCTCCAATGGAGTTTTGGAAAAAGTAAGAGAGAGAAATGAAGTTGAAAAAGTGATTCAAAAAGTGATTTCACGGATTGATATAACAGTCTCCCCGCTCGAGCGTGGAAACCCCCGCTCGAGCGCCACTCACAGACTCCTGCTCGAGCGGCCAAACTCCCGCTCGAGCGGCGGATGCACACTCCCAGAAGTTTCTGCAGACAGGTCCCCGCTCGAGCGCCCAACTCCCCGCTCGAGCGTCACTCACAACCTCCCGCTCGAGCGGCCAATCCCCCGCTCGAGCGCCCAATACTACACAGGAGATACTAGATGGGTGTATTCCCCGCTCGAGCGCCAAAACCCCCGCTCGAGCGGACAAGCAACAACAAGGTCCCCGTTCGAGCGTCGAAAGCTCCGCTCGAGCGGACAGGCCAAAATCTGGGCAACTAGTTTTGGTTCCTAAGCTCAACCACCCTGTAACAAACATGCCCAACACATCCTATAACTCAAACACAAAGCAGGAAAGGATGTAAACGAGATAATAATCAACTACTAACATCCACGGACACATGTCCGGATTACTGTACAATAAGGGGTAAACCCGGGATCGCTATAACCTCCCCCCCCTTAAAGAATTTCGTCCCCGAAATTAAGAACAAATTTTTGAAAGCAAGTTTTTCCCCATTTTAAACAATGTTATAACACAACATTCAACAACTCGACTCATTACCGGTCATCCCATCCCTTATCAAGAGACATTTCACAATACATATGTTTCAACATGCATTTTCTTTCCATTTCAACCATTTCCAACACACATGGTTCACAATTCATATCATAAGCAATAATCATGATACATTTCCAGTTCTACTATATATTCAACATATGCAATGTTATACAAAGTTCCATTTGAGGCAAGTTTCCAACTACTATCATTAACCAAAACATGCGCCATGTTTTACAACTTAAGACATATTTAACGGTCTTAAAGTTCAACAATACAACACTATATATCATATGTTCAAATGTCCACAAATAGGTCCGGATATTTCTCTCGGACCTCCAACTCACGTTCCCAAGTGGCCTTCTCCACTCCGTGATGTTTCCACAAAACCTTTACCAAAGGAATGGTCTTGCCACGCAGGACTTGATCCCGCCTATCCAAGACCCGAACCGGTCCTCCTCATACGAGGCATCCTCATCTACCTCTAAGTCGGTCCAATCCAATACATGTGATGGATCCGGCTCATACTTTCGAAGCATACTCACATGAAACACGTCATGGACTCCGGACGACTGTGGCGGCAAAGCTAAACGATAAGCAACCTTGCCAATCCTCTCAAGGATCTCGAAAGGACCAATAAACCGAGGGGATAGCTTCCCACTCTTCCCAAACCTCATCAAACCTCGCCTAGGTGATATCTTCAGAAAGACATGATCACCCGTCTCAAAAGCCAACGGTCTCCTCCTACGGTCAGCGTAAGATTTCTGACGACTCTGGGCTGTAACAAGCCTCCTACGGATAAGCTCAACTTTCTCCGTCGTCTCCCTAACCAACTCCGGACCCAACAAAGGTGCGTCACCCACCTCGGCCCAACAAACTGGAGACCTACACGGCCGGCCATACAAGGCCTCAAACGGTGCCATACCGATGCTAGACTGAAAACTGTTGTTGTAGGCAAACTCTACCAAGGGTAAGTGCCTCTCCCACGTCCCACTGAAATCAAGGACATAACCCCAAAGCATATCCTCAAGGATCTGAATAGTACGCTCGGACTGCCCGTCAGTCTGAGGATGATACGCTGTACTAAAGGTCAACTTAGTACCCAAGGCACTCTGCAAACTCTGCCACAACCTGGCAGTAAAACGAGGGTCTCTGTCTGAGACAATCGTCACTGGGACCCCGTGCAATCTCACTATGTCCCGAATATATAAGTCAGCAAGATGATCTATTGAATCTCTCACACACATAGGAATGAAGTGCGCCGACTTAGTTAACCGGTCTACAACCACCCAAATAGCATCACTACCCCGCTGAGTCCTCGGAAGACCTACAACGAAGTCCATAGTGACATGCTCCCACTTCCACTCGGCAATAGGCAAGGGTTGCAACAAACCCGCTGGCCTCTGATGCTCGGCCTTCACTTGCTGACAAGTAAGGCACTTAGACACGAAAACTGCCACATCTCTCTTCATACCCCGCCACCAAAACTGGCAACCTAAATCTTGATACATCTTAGTACCTCCCGGATGCACCGTAAGGCGCGAATGATGAAACTCTCGGAGTACCTCCTCTCGGCAAGACTCCGGCACAAACAAACGGTCTCGGTATCTCACACTCTGGTCGGGATACACCGTTAAACCCTTCTCAACCTTCCCACTGGAGATCTTCTCTCGGAGGGATTCTACCTTAAGGTCACCTCTCTGTGCCTCTAACACTCGAGTCACAAGTGTAGGCTGCGCAACAACAGAAAACAAGGCCGCAGCCTCAACAGATTCGCCCAGAAGCAAATCAAACTCGCCAATTGCCCCCAACATCTCCCACTCTCGGATGGCTATACTAGCTACATCACTAACGGATTTCCTGCTAAGGGCATCAGCCACCACATTGGCCTTCCTGGGATGATAATGCAACTCAAAGTCGTAATCCTCAATAAACTCCATCCACCTCCTCTGCCTCAAGTTCAAGTCTTTTTGTGTAAACAGATACTTCAGACTCTTATGATCCGAGAACACCTCGAACCTCTCACCATAAAGGTAGTGCCTCCAGATTTTCAAGGCAAAGATCACAGCTGCTAACTGTAGGTCATGTGTAGGGTAATTCTTCTCGTGAATTTTTAACTGACGTGAGACATAAGCTACCACTTTCCCCTCTTGCATCAACACACAACCCAAACCCTCTCGTGAGGCATCACAATAGACTGCATAACCCAACCCCCTCTCCGGAATAATCAAAATTGGAGCGGTGGTCAATCTAACTTTCAGCTCTTGGAACGACTTTTCACAAGTCTCACTCCATACAAATTTGACTCCCTTCCGAGTCAATCTAGTCAACGGCGAAGCTAACTTGGAGAAATCCTTCACAAACCGACGGTAATACCCAGCTAACCCCAGAAAACTACGGATATCAAACACACTCTTAGGCTGTGCCCAATCTTGCACTGCTTCCGTCTTGGATGTATCAACAGACACCCCTTCCCCGGAAACCACATGGCCTAAGAACTTGACTTCTCCTAGCCAAAACTCACACTTCCCAAACTTGGCATACAGCCTATGGGCTCTAAGTAACTCAAGCACCACTCTTAAGTGTTCCTCGTGCTCTTCCTCCGAAGGTGAATAGATAAGAATGTCGTCCACGAAGACGACTACAAAACGATCCAAGAATTCCCGGAAGATCCGGTTCATCAAGTCCATAAAGACTGCCGGTGCGTTGGTAAGTCCAAATGGCATCACCAGAAACTCATAATGGCCATACCGCGTACGGAATGCCGTCTTCGGAATATCCTCCTCCCTGACCCTCAACTGGTGGTAACCCGATCTCAAGTCTATCTTAGAGAAACAACGGGAACCCTTCAACTGGTCAAACAAATCATCTATACGGGGCATAGGGTATTTATTCTTAACCGTAGCCCGGTTCAACTTCCGATAATCGATACACAATCTCAAGGCACCATCTTTCTTTTTAGCAAAGAGGGCCGGTGCTCCCCACGGCGAAACACTAGGGCGAATAAAGCCCTTATCTAGTAATTCCTGGAGCTGAACTTTCAACTCAACCAACTCTGCTGGAGCAAAACGGTAAGGTGCCATGGAAATCGGCGCCGTGCCGGGCACTAAATCAATAGAGAACTCTATCTCTCGGTGAGATGGCAAATTAACGAGATCCTCGGGAAAGACGTCCGAGTACTCACAAACTACCCTCGGCAACTCAATCTGGGTCTCATCACACTCACCACTCTCAAAGCTAGCAAGTAGACCACTAAGCTCATTCCGCCCTCGCGGACCATACCCCGGTGGCACAACACTACCAACCCGGTCTCCCAAGAAATGGAAACACTCCCCGCTCACGGTACAACAAGTAACCCTCTGGCGGTAGCAATCAATAATAGCCCGGTATGACGATAACCAGTCCATACCTAAAATAACATCAAAGCCCTTCATGGGCATAACTACAAATGGAAACGGAATCCTATGATCGTCGACCTCGATATCACAACCTCTACATCCGTGTTTCAAAATCAACTCACCCCCAATAGGTGACACTACACAAATAGGAGATGCTAATAATGCTACCTCCAACTCCAACACAGATGCAAATGCAGCAGATACAAAAGAATGAGATACACCCGTATCAATCAACACTCTAGCAACCGAGTTGCAAAACAGAAATGTACCTCTCACTACTGATGGAGCCGGTACTAGGTCCTGCGCAGTAACAGCATACACGCGCCCTGTAGGCCCCTGATCCACCTGCTCACCTCTAGGAGCATAAGACTGCTGTACTGACTGGGACAACGAAGCCCCCGGATTGGCCCTCGAGGCCTGCACAGACTGAGCTGGCTGAAATCCCTGCGCCTGCCTAGAACCAGACGCCCCTGAAGTGGCACTCAACTGTGGGCAGAACCTCTTCAGGTGCCCAGGCTGTCCACACTGATAACAAGACAAGGGCTGACCCCTGCCCGAACTCTGACTCTGCGGTCTAGCTGAAGAAGATGCAACTCTCTGACCTCCGCCCTTCTGCGGGCAAACCGAAACCTTGTGACCCGGCTGGCCACACTTGTAACAGGTGAACTCCCCCTGATTGCCCCTCCCGGAGCCTGCACTCGGTACTGGGAAAGTCGACCTAGCCACACCACCCTGAGACTGCTGAGGGTTATAACCCCTCTATCTCCTGCCATCCCCTTGGCCATCTTGGCTCATCTTGGAACCTCTATTCTTCTCCTCATCCTCCTCCTGCATCAAGAGCTCCATATGAGCTACAACATCCACCAAATGTCTATACTCCCGAATGTAAGGTCCACCAACTCTCAACTTGAGGCCCCGCCTCAACTTCCGCTCAAACTCGTAGCAACGGCGTTCCTCTGTCGCCACAAGTTCAGGTGCAAACCTGGACAAGCTAGTAAACGTAGCCTCAAACTCGGCCACAGTCAAACCCTCCTGTTTAAGCCGGCCAAACTGATCTCTCAGCTTTTCTCTAGCAACTGCAGATAAAAACCTCTCCTGGAAAGCATTCACAAACGCCTCCCAAGTACCACCAACACGGACTTTCTCATACTTCCACTATTGACCCGCGTCTCCCTTTAGCTGGAAGGATGCCAAGGTCACTTTCAGTGCTCCATCCTCGATGCCAAGCATCTCGAACGTCTTACACATTTGTTCCAACCACTCGTCTGCCTTCAGTGGTTCCTTAGGATCCCCAACAAACTCCTCCGGGTTGGACCGGAAGAACTCCCTCTTCAAGAAAGAAGGTCCTGTCTCAACTGCCTGATTCCCAGCTCTGAGAATCCCCAAAGCCCCTGCTATCTCCCGGGCCAAGGCACTCATAGCCTGCTGACCCGCTGGCTCGGCCACATTGGCCTGGCCAACTCCCTCCTGCACTGCCGGAATCTCATCCGGTAAGGGTACTTCCTGCCTCGCAGGTCTACCACGCCTACCACCTCTTCCTCGTCTTGACATCCTAATAAAGGTAACACAGAACGTTAGCACATTTATAAACGTGCCGAAACTAAACACTCACGTCCTAATGCATGGACAACTGTAATTCACTCCACGTAAGCACATAAACACATAAGCACTTACGAATTTCATTTCCGGATAATGATAGTCCTGAGGCGTTACTAGAGTTCCGATTAGAAATAGCATTGATCAAGTGCTTTTCCAATGGGACTCCCAAAAACCCAAAGATCCAATCAACATCCCGGAAATTAAATCCCATACCCAAATAATCACATAAGCATGTTATCAATTAAGCACATGGCATATGACACTACACTTAAGTCTCTATCAAGCGAGACAAACCCATTGTGATCCTAATCACTTCCCACGTACCCAAAGTATTCGAACCCGGTACGCTCTGATACCAAGTTGTAACGCCCTCAAAATAACAACATAAAACCCAACAATATAGACATGCATTGATACATAAAAGATCCACATTCTTCCATTTACAGAGTTTCATTACAAAAGTATTACATGTTAACAATAAAAGCAAATGCCCCACGGGCTTACAGCTTTCCAAGTTAACACTTGGTTACAAAAAAAGAGTGCTAACTCATTTACACATTAAGCCCTTGGCTTGAATTTACATGTAATACATCAAAAGAAACATAGACACAAAAAGTCTGCCCGCCTCTAGCCTCCCAAGCTATGTCCTTGGAGGTGGCATGCTACCTGTACCTGAAAATGATGTTCCCATATAGGGTGAGCCACAGCCCAGTAGAAATATACTAAACCAACTATGAACAATGACTAAAAGATTAGCAATTGATAGATGGTCAACACTGATACATCCACATAAATCACATTTCAATCATACGACTTATAAGTCCAAGTTACTTTTCATTTTCCCCTTTTTCAATAGATAAGCATAAGAGCTCTATCAACTTCACAACAGATAAGTACGGAAACTATGCCCCACATTCACAGATAAGCATATAAGCTATATCCACACTTCACTAGACAAGCATAAGAGCTGTATCTACACTTCTCAAAGATAAGCATATGAGCCCTATCTTCATTTCTCTAGACAAGCACATGAGCTGTATCTACGGAGTTCATCCCCTATCTTCTCTCAACACTATCCGGTTTAGAGGTACATCCCCTATCTTCCCCTAAACCGCGGAGTACATTCCCCATCTCCTCCTCTACACACAATGCATATAAACACAAGGGGTTCTATATACAATCACTCAATACATAAAGTTAATGTATTCAATCCACCGTCATACTCTTATGACACAACAGATCGATTAGTTTTAGTTTGCCTAATCATCATGCATTGTCTACAACAATCAAGACTATCCTCCACCGATAGCCCCAAGCAGTTATTTCTATACAGAAAATAAATGCACAAAATGGATATTTAATCAACATTTCAATTCGGTGAGTGATTAGTAATTCAACTACACCCTTTAATCCCATACACTTCCAATCTCAATATTTCCAATTCAATTCCTCATTTTCTTTAATTAATTATATGCATTAATTAATTAAAACAATTAGGGCAAATTCCCATAATTAACAAAACAACCCTAAGGTTCCATTTTCATCAATGTTTCAACATTTATTCCATGTCTCTATACCAAACATGCCTCTAAGTTCATTATGAATAAAACCCCATCTTTTGTAAAATTACACAAAAGGCCCAAAGTTTCTCAAAATTACCCAACAACACCCAACATATCAAAATGCTAAAATTTAAAGACAAAATCCATAAAGAGGAGTAGGATATCCCTACCTCAAAAGATGAACTCCAACGGAGATGAAGACCAAAATCAAAATGCTCCAAATCCTGAAATTTTCAGATTAAAATGTAGCCCTCGACGATCAACACAACTTTTGTAAAGGCCAAAAGAGAGTAAACAACTCCTACTAGATCAAATCTAAGAGAGAAGTTTGGTTCTAGAGTGAGGTGCTCTCCAATGGAGTTTTGGAAAAAGTAAGAGAGAGAAATGAAGTTGAAAAAGTGATTCAAAAAGTGATTTCACGGATTGATATAACAGTCTCCCCGCTCGAGCGTGGAAACCCCCCGCTCGAGCGCCACTCACAGACTCCTGCTCGAGCGGCCAAACTCCCCGCTCGAGCGGCGGATGCACACTCCCAGAAGTTTCTGCAGACAGATCCCCGCTCGAGCGCCCAACTCCCCGTTCGAGCGTCACTCACAACCTCCCGCTCGAGCGGCCAATCCCCCGCTCGAGCGCCCAACACTACACAGGAGATACTGGATGGGTGTATTCCCCGCTCGAGCGCCAAAACCCCCGCTCGAGCGGACAAGCAACAACAAGGTCCCCGCTCGAGCGTCGAAAGCTCCGCTCGAGCGGACAGGCCAAAATCTGGGCAACTAGTTTTGGTTCCTAAGCTCAACCACCCTGTAACAAACCTGCCCAGCACATCCTATAACTCAAACACAAAGCAGGAAAGGATGTAAACGAGATAATAATCAACTACTAACATCCACGGACATATGTCCGGATTATTGTACAATAAGGGGTAAACCCGGGATCGCTATATAGACAGAAAGTGCTTCTGCCGTAGCTGGTTTTTGACTGTCGTATCCTGGGAGACAGACGCCGAAATTCCTCAAGCACTCGACTCGTGAGGCAGCGAAATCTGTTTTAAGGAAACTGCTACTGTGCAGGCTTCGATTTGCTTTCTTTGCCATTTTCTTGTATTGTGTATTTTTGTTGTAATTTAGTTGTAATTCTCAACACGTGTTCTTGGTTTTTTTTTTTATTTAATTTATTCGTGAATCTATTTATTTAATTTCACAATTTGAACAACAAGCTCAAAACAGATTTTTAATGTTTTCATAAATTATATATTTAGATTCATAAGATTGCATGCTACTGTTTTACTTCTCATTGTCTATGGTTGCAATCCAATTTATTAGATAATTAGTTTACGTTTATTAGATAATTTATGGTTGATTGCTTCTAGTTTTTTTAAATATGATTTGCATGACTTTTGAGTTTATCATGTTCTGATTTTAGTTGCATGTTTGGTATTATAATAATAAATAAACAATAGAACAGATGTGCTTGCTGCCTATTACAACCGTGCCCACTGTTGAAATTTATTTATTTATTTATTTTTATTTTTTTTATTTATAAATTTACGCATGCTCATAGACTTTCAATTTTATGGTTTTTAGTCCACTGGTTTTTTCCTGGAATTTCAATATTTGTAAATTATGCAAGTTTTGACATGTTATTTAGTTTCTAGCTTTTAGTTTTCTTACATGATTTAATCTTTAGAATTTTTTGCATGTTAAGTGTTAAATGGTTATTGGTTTCTAACAATTATTTATAATTCTTGCCTATTAATTTTAGTTTAATGTATTTTGGAGTTATAGAGTTTTGTAACTTGTATGAATTTATGTACATGAATATTGTGTAATTTAATTGAGTGCATTAATCTGAATTATTTAATTGGGTGCATTAATCTGAATTATTTAATTGGGTGCATTAACTTTGAACTTAACTTATTTATTTGGAGTTATTAGTTTAAATGTTTATTATGAATTAAATTTATTCATAACTCATGACTATTGAACTTTATTTTAAAGTTTTAATTTAATTGGCATTTTAATTCATTGGTTAATTTTATAAATAGTTGGCTAGATGGTTTCAATTATTTATTATATTTATTTTTTGCTTATATTATTTGTTTGTATTTTGTTGTGGTTTGTTCTGCTAACTTTCTTTACAGGAATACTTATGCGAAAGGGAATGGAAAAAAAAATACAAAACCAAATAAATAGTATTTGGGATGTAAAAACAAAAAATGTTTGGACTACTAATTTTTGTGTTGAATAGGAATACCTAAGCGTTGAAAGGCTTTTGGACTAAATAGAATCCTTATGGATTGGCTATTTTATTTAGATGTTGAAGCATGTTTTGCTTGAGATTTAGTTGGTTTGTTTACCAATTTATGGTAGCAAGTTTTATTTGCTTATTTTGTTAGAAGCATTTTATATGCCTGTAATTGTTATAGCAATTTTTAAATTGCTTGTAAGTTTGGAACTTTGTTTGGTTTTCTGTGATAGAAACCAAAGTGTTTAGCTTTGGCTAAAGAATAGTTCTTATTTGTTTAAAAATGACAACTAAGACGAATTTGGTTTCAAACCTTTGGGGTTTGAGGAAGTATCTGGGTTTAATCATTTTATTCCCAAAATGTTGGAAAACCAAGTTTGAAGAAAATCTTTGATTATAATCTGATTATTTCTAAAGTATTTTGGTTTATAATCTGATTATTTCCAAAGTGTTGTGGTTTTGAGAAAAGAAATCAAATTTTAGCATTAGCTAAAATATCTCTGATTTTTATTCAGAAATCATGGGCTCAGTTCCGGGAGTACCGGTTAACTTTTATGAGTGGTATAATTCTGGTAGCAAATTTTATTCGCTTGGGAATTGGTTTGTTATAACCTGGTTTATCCCCTGAAAAACTTAATTTTAAATTTGTTTCCCATGGATTAGGAGTCAACATGCTCTTGAAAGTTTTGTCAAAAGGTTAACTGGGTTTTAAGTGGGACCGATGTGACCCCTCTAGTCTTCCTGGGAACATTCTTGACCATGTTCGATTCTAGGTTAAGTGGTGAGACTAATTTTGAATTAAATTTCCAACTGTGGATTTTCTAGTGTTAAGTTTAGTTTATGGAAAAAACAAAATAATGAAATTCTTTTGTGATTTTTCAGAAATGGCTTCAAGAGGTGACAACAGAAATGTTGTTCCACCTGACAACGTTAAGCCTTGCGAGATTCTTAAAAGAAGATCTAGAGAGATCAAGTGTGATTAAAGGAAATCATAAGATTGCATGAGAACATTTCTGAATTAATCAGAGGCAATTAGTATGTTATCCTTGTGTCAATTATAGCATATATGATTGCTATGTGACTTTGCTTGAAAGCAAAGATGAGACAACCCGTTAGGGTGGGTGAATATATTTTTGAATTTTTTAAATTCCAAATATATTCTTAAATTGGTGGCTTCTAGTGAGTATAAGATCACTGATCACAGAGATAGAAAACTGGTGGTTCCTAGGAGGTGTTAGACCACTGGCTACATAGTTATGAGATTGCGGTTTCTAGTAGTGAACAGATTACTGATTACATGTCAAGACATGATGGTTCCTAGTAGTGGAGAGGCTATTGATCATATGTCAAGACATGATGATTCCAAGTAATGAAAGAGTCTATTGATCCTATGTCAGGACATTGTGATTCCTAGTAGTAATGTGACTACTGATCATAGGTTAAGACATTGTGATTCCTAGTAGTAGAAAGTCTACTGACCACATGCTGAGAAATTAGTGATTCCTAGTGATAAGACTACTGGCCATGTTATGAAGTTCCGAATAGTAGACTATTGAACACTGGATTTGTGTTTCCTAGCAGCAAGACTATTGACTTCAGAGTGATAGGTTGGACCAAATATTAATTTGGTTGATAACAATCTGGGAATGTATTTACTTTGATATGATTTTGAGAGTTTCACAATCATTATGACACAAGGAATTGTTTAAGATACTGTATGAATTTTTGGAAAAGGCCAAAAAACTTTGTATAAATTCTACAAATGTGGGGGTGTCATGCAAAAGGCGGGAATACCTAAACCCAAGAGGGTTAGGATAAGCCTAAAAATCCATTAACTTTGTATTCAACGGTTATGCACAATATAGCAGTGCATATCAATTTCTTGTGGTTCAGTCTGCTATTCCAGATATACACAAGAATACTATCATCTTTCTTTGAAAGTGTATTCCAAGTTCTATGAAAGAGGTTGAAAGTGACAATGATCACATAGCTGATCAAACAAATGATCACTTAGATGATCAAGTGGATGATCAAGTTGAGGATATAAATGAGTCGAGAATGAGTAAAAGGGATAGGACTGCAAAGGGCTAGGACTGCAAAGTCCTTTGGTTCAGACTTCTTGACTTATATGTTAGAGGGAGAACCTTGAACTTTCCATGAAGCCGTGACTTCACCTGACAGTCCCTTATGGAAAGAAGCTATTAAGAGTGAAATTGACTCCATCTTACAAAACCATACTTGGGAGTTGGTTGATCTAGCCCCAGGCAGTAAGGCCTTGGGGAGTAAATGGATCTTTAAAAAAAAGATGAAGGCTGATGCGTCAATTGATGATTATAAAACTAGACTAGTTATCAAAGGATATAGGCAGCAAGAAGGCTTGGATTACTTTGATACGTATTCACCTGTGACAAGAATTACATCCATTCGCATGGTGATTGCGATAGCCGCTTTACGTGGTCTGGAGATACATCAGATGGATGTAAAGATAGCTTTCTTAAATGGAGATTTGAATGAAGAAATCTACATGGAGCAACCCGAGAGGTTTTCAACTCCAGGACAAAGTAAGAAAGTCTGTAAGCTTGTCAAATCATTGTATGGTTTGAAGCAAGCTCCTAAGCAATGGCATGAGAAGTTTGACAACGCTATGTTGTTAAATGGATTTAGAATCAATGAGTGTGACAAGTGCATATATGTTAAAGACACTGACAGAGATTATGTCATTTTGTGTCTATATGTAGACGACATACTCATTGTTGGTAGTAATGATGAAATGGTTCAAACTACCAAGAGAATGTTAAACTCAAAGTTTGACATGAAAGATATGGGCCTTGCAGATGTCATTCTAGGTATTGAGATTACCAGAACATCTAGTGATATTGTACTTTCTCAATCTCACTATGTTGAGAAAATACTTGAAAAACTTAGTAAATCAGATACAAGTGTGTCTAAGACACCGGTAGACGTGAATCTACACTTGACCAAGAATAATGGTGAGAGTGTCTCTCAGCTAGAATATTCTTGGGTCATTGGAAGTTTGATGTATTTGATGAGTTGTACAAGGCTGGATATAGCCTACTCTGTTAGCAGGCTTAGTAGATACGCGAGTAATCCAAATGCCACTTATTGGAAAGGCATTATGAGGGTGTTAGGTTATCTACGCTACACCCGGGATTATGGGCTGCATTATACCAGATACCCAGTAGTACTAGAGGGGTATAGTGACTCTAATTAGATATCTGATATAAAGGACTCTGAATCCACTAGTGGTTATGTGTTTACCCTCGGAGGGGCAGCCGTGTCTTGGAAATCTTCCAAGCAAACGTGTATATCGAAATCAACGATGGAATCTGAGTTTATTGCGTTGGATAAAGCAACTGAAGAGGCTGAATGGCTTTGCCAGTTCGTTGAGAATATTCCACGTTGGCCGAAACCTGTGCCTACTATCTGTATTCATTACGATAGCCAATCAGCGATTAGACGGGCACAAAGTCATATGTATAATGGAAAGTCTAGACATATTCGTCGTAGACATAATTCCATATGACAACTACTCTCTAATGGAATGGTCTCTCTAGACTATGTAAAGTCTAAGGACAACATTGCGGATCCGCTAACCAAAGGGTTAACTCGAGAGTTAGTAGAAACGTCGTCAAGAGGAATAGGGTTAAGGCCTTTAGTAATGTTACCGGAACGGAAAACCCAACCTAGTTGACTGGAGATCCCAAGATCTAGGTCCAATGGGATAACCTAATTGCGTGTAACGGTGGTATGTCACTGAGGAGGTTAAACCTCCAGCCATTCCTTCTATTAATGATACCTGCAAGTGTAGAGGTTAAGCTGAGCTTTTAATGACTCTAGTGTGTTAAGTTGTTAAGCTGAGTATAGTAGGATACTCAAGTAGAGTCACTTATGTGAGTGTGAAGTGGGGCCGCTTCTAGAATAATTGGGCAGGCCAAGATTCTTTGAAACCACTCGCTGAACCAGGCTAGTGCCCAGGGCCATACAGGGCACACCAGTGAGAACAAAATGGTGGTAGGAGTAATCCCGTGTGAGATCTATTGTCTCAGTTTACATAAACGGCAGAGCAGTTCAAGATGTCATATTCACTGAGCAGCCAGTAAACTCGATAGGTTTTCACTAGGAGAGGTTCAAAGCCAAAAGCTACATTCTCTGATGTCGGGGTTAGTCCATTGAACTCTCTCCAAGTCTATATTGTTGAACAATGTCTGTTTGTTGAGTCATTCGGTCGATTTTTATTCATGTGGGGGATTGTTGGAAAAAATGATTTTTTGGTGACTTTAATTAAATATTAAAGTGGGTCCCAACAGTCTATTGTGTTGGGTCCAAGTGGGTCTAGATATTTTGCAATGAGATCTTTACACCACAAATAGAATGGCCAAAAACCATTGAGAATTGAATGAGAAATTGCCCCATGCAGTTAGCTTCATGAAAGAGTTAATGGGGTTTGTAACTTTTGCCTTTATTGCAGAGTTTAATAGTGCATTAATGGGGTTTGTAACTCCTGCCTTTATTGCAGAGGTTAATGGTGCATTAGTGACCAGCCATAAAGGCTGGAGGCTTCTCCTGTCTCCCCTATACATGTATAAATTGAGACTCTCCTGCCAAGTCTCAAACACAGAAATTTTTGCTTCCTTTTTACAAGTCAGTTTGCTAGAAAGTTCCTATAGTGAGAGAGTGCTGCCATGGTTTTGTTCGCTAAGCTAGACAGAAAGTGCTTCTGCCGTAGCTAGTTTTTGACCATCATATCCTGGGAGACAGACGCCGGAATTCCTCAAGCACTCGACCCGTGAGGCGGCGAAATCTGTTTTAAGGAAACTGCTACTGTGCAGGCTTCGGTTTGCTTTCTTTACCATTTTATTGTATTGTGTATTTTTGTTGTAATTTAGTTATAATTCTCAGCACGTGTTCTTGGTTTTTTTTTTATTTAATTTATTTGTGAATCTATTTATTTAATTTCACAATTTGAACAACAAGAGACACAAACAGAGAGAGATGTTTGGATGATGGAGGAGAGTGAGAGGGAGAGTGAAAATCGTTTCATAGGTAAAGAGAGAGAGAGAGAGAAATGTTTCAATCATGGAGGATGAGAAGAGACTGGTTTGAGGAGAGGGAGGACAGAGAGAGGGAGAGGAAGAGTGAAAAGAGAGAGAGAGAGAGAGAGAGAGAGAGAGAGAGAGAGAGAGAGAGAGAGAAAGAGAAGACAGAGTGAGAGAGTGAGAGGGAAGACAGAGTGAAAACAAAGAGAGAGAGAGAGAGGTTTCGATCATGGAAGAGGAGAAGTGAGAGTGGTTTGAGGAGAAGGAAGACAGGTGAGAGGGAGAGGAAGACGGTGCATATTAATCAAAGGGAGGTTGGAAGATTCTAGAGAAATCATCTCAACCATTAAAGTTTTATACGTGGACAGTGGATGCTCTCATTCTGTATAAAAAGAGCTGTTGTGCTCTGTTTGGTTTTTTTTTTTAAAAAAACAAAAATAAAAACATTAATTTTTTTTTTACAACAGCTATCTTCAAACAGCTATTTCCCCCAAACGGTAATATTTTGAGTTTCTATAAATTGAAACCCTCCATGTTAATTTTATTTCACAGCAAACATTTGGTAATTTTTCTTTTCTTTTCTCCTCTCTTCTCTGAATTTGATTTCACAGCAAATCTCTAAAATTATTTTCGTTTTGGTTTTTTCATCCAATCACTATGGAAGGTTCATCAAAAACAAAGAGAAGAAAATCATTCACCATTGAAGAAGATATGGCAATTTGTAAATCTTGGTGTCACATTTCGGAAGACCCAATTGTTGGCATTTCACAATCATATGCTCACTTTTGGGAGAGAATTTACGAAAATTATTGCTCGCTTTAAAATAATCAGTCAAGAACACAAGTGTCTATTCAATCTTGATGGGGTATAATCATGAAATATTGTAACAAATTTCGGAGGTGTTTAGCGCAAGTTGGAAATCTTCACCCAAGTGGGATATCTCAAGTTGATATAGTAAGTTTTCATCTTCAGTTATTATATTTAGTTTCTTATTCTAGTATCATATAAAAATTAACTAATTAAATAATGTTTCAATTTTTTTGATACAGATGCTTAAAGCAAAACTTTTATACCATCAAGATGAAAACAAACATTTTGCTTTTGAACATTATTGGCCAATCTTGCAAGACAATATCAGGTGGCAAGATGTAGCTCCTACGAATTCAGTAAAGTCAAGGATGCATACAGCGTTTACCCCTAATTTTGCCCCTGATTCCCCTATGGATAACTGCATTTCTCTGGAAGATGACAACAGTCCAAGTGTTGGTAATAATCTAACTGCTGGTGAGGGCAGTGTCTCTGCGAGGGGTAAAAGGCCTATAGGTAGGAAAACCGCAAAAGAATTATTTCGGAGAAATCAAGTCGTTGAAATTGAAGTCCAAAAAATGAGCATACAATTGGAGACATTTAACCAACACCTTGCTGAGAAAGAAAAGAAAAAAGAGGAAAGAGAAGAAAAAAATGATTCAAGCACTGCAGGAGATGAAAGAACTCGAGATGAAAAAACATGACTTTGAGATGAAAAAGAAAGAACATATAATAATGACTACGAACATTTCTCATTTGGACCCTCAGATGAAAGCGTATTACACAATGCGAAAAAATGAGATTTTCGTCAAGTGGTCCTCAAATGTGGGCAGCCCAAATTTTTATTTCCCCTTACCTCCTGATGAATAATTACGAGATAATGTATTTTTAAATTTTTCAATGTCATTTAATTTTTGATATAATTGTTAGTCATTATTTGCAATGTCATTTTTTATTTTGTAATGAAATTTCATGTTGTTTTTTATTTTTTATTTTTGAGTATTTTCTACAAAACAATGTAATATTATTTTTGCAATGTATAATGTTGACTAATTTTTAGTATAATTTAAAATTTTCAATAAAGTATAATGAAAAAAATAAATATATTTTTTCAAATGAAGGTAATAAAAAAATAAAATACATTAACTAACATTAAATGAAGATAATTTTATTATAATAAAAAGACATTAACTGACATTAAATGACATTAACTGTCATTAAAAAGATAAAATACAAACTTAATCTAACTCTCCAGCTCGGGACCACAAGTATTCAATTAGATCATTACGAATTGCATTATGAGCTTTAATAGATCTAATCATTTGCCGATTCAACATAAATTGAGCATACTCCTCATTCGGATTGCGTGACACTTGACAATGGGTATTACTGGTATCAGTCTCAAGTTGTATTGCACTGCGTTCATTTTCTAGAATATTACGCTCATCTTCAATGATCATGTTATGCAAAACAAAGCACGTCTTCATGATGTAGTACAAATCCTCATCACTCCAACCTCTAGCTGGAACCCTGATAATATTAAATCGTACTTGGAGCACTCCAAATGCCCTTTCGACATCCTTCCGACATGCCTTTTGCATCCTCGCAAATAGTTGTCTCTTTGCGCCTTGAGATTGAGATATTGTTTTCACAATCGTTGCTCAACGAGGATAGATACCATCAGCAAGATAATACCCCATGGTGTACGCGTGATTATTGATAATGTAGTTGGCAGCAGGGGCACATCCTCTAGTTAATTTAGCAAATAAAGGCGACCTGTCAAGAACAGTAATATCATTTAGAAAGCCAGGCATGCCAAAGAAAGCATGCCAAATCCACAAGTCATAGGAGGCAACTGCCTCGAGTACAATTGTTGGTTTATGGTAGTGTCCAGTGTAAGCACCGGCTTGGGCAGTTGGACATTTATCCCAACGCCGGTGCATACAATCCAAACTCCCTAACATTCCAAGAAACCTACGTTGCTCTCCTTCTTGTAATAATCTAGCGACATCTGCTTCATTTGGGGATCTTAAGTAAATGGCTTCATAGGTAGCAACAATTGATCTGGTAAAAAAATTCAAGGCAACAATTATAGTACTTTCGCCGATTCTAATGTATTTGTCTACAGCATCAGCAGGCACGCCGTACTGCAGGATCCGAAGTGCTCCAGTCATCTTCTGTACACCGGATAATGCAGGAGCACCAGTGGCATCACGGGTTTGGATGAAGTACTCATTCATTTGTTGAATATCATGTAAGATACTAACAAACAATGACCACCTCATTCGAAAATGTCTTTAGAAGTATTCTTTTGGATAGACAGGATTATCTACAAAGTAATCTCTATAAATTTGTTTATCGCCTTTGACCCTCTCATGATTAATGTATCGACGACCACTTGTGGAACCAACATGTCTGTTTGATTGGTTTAGGCTTAACGCTCGTATTCTTTGTTATTGCGCTGTGAACAGTTGCATCATGATGATATCATCATCAAATGATGAAAATTCATCAAAATCTCCATTGAATATGGCTTTAGTCAAATTGTTCATTGTAGGTGGATGGATGAGTGGGTGAATATGAAAATTGTAGAAAATATTTTGGGTGGGTATAGAGAGTTTAGAATATATGAAAATGATGGGTAGGTGAATATGAAAATTGTAGAAAACCTTGTGTTATATTTATAGAGAAAATTGTGGGTGAGTGAATGATGGATGGTTGTTGGGTGAGTGGATGAATAATGGATAATTGTTGGGTGGGTGGATGAATAATGGGTGGTTGTTTGGTAGGTGGATGAATAATGGATGGTTATTGGGTGGGTAGTTGTTGGTGAATGAATGCTGGGTTAATAATGGATGGTTGTGGGTGGTTGGTTGTTGGTGAATGAATGATGGGTGAATGATGGATAATTGTTGGTGGGTAATTGGTGATTGTTTATTTTTTATGTGTAGTTAAAAAATTTATTAAATATGTAGTGATATGTTTTTTGTTGGGGTGAATTATATTTTATTTTTTTCCCAATTTTTCAATTTTTTTTTCATTTTTTATATTTGTCAAGTTGGGAATAATATAAATATATAATTTTTTTTACAAACAGATAAAAAAATGTCACAAAAGACAAAAAATAAAAAATAAATAAAATCACAAAAAAACCTATATCCAAACAACACCTACAAACTTAGAGAGAAAATTGGTTGAGATTTGCCAAAATAGCAAATGATCATTGAAGCACCATTGTTATAATTTGGCAAAATAGCACTATTCATTGCCAAATTATAGCAATAGCAATGGCATTATAGCAATAATGGTTGGAGATGCTCTTAGTTGTGCTATCAAAAAAAATATTAAGAATGATGAAAAAATTTATAATTTTAATTATTAATATGTATAAAATTTATCATTTAATTGCAAATTTTTTCAAAAACTCACATTGGATTGAAATTTTTCCTAAAATTAATTAATTTTAGAATTAAGGATTCCTTTGATAATCTATATAACAAGGAAGTTTAGATTTTGAATTCAAATGAGACTTTTATCCCTTTGTCAAAATATAGACTATTAGATTGAATTCAATCCAAGGGCTCACAATGTCTCCCTCTCTATTTGGTCCAAAATATGGACCATTTTCAACACACACCCTTTCTTTCACAGACACTCTCATCTCTTTTTATTTTTCTTTTTTTTTCAAATTTTGAACACCCTCTCTCTCTCTCTCTCTCTCTACCTCCATCGGACGTGCTTCCCTGTCGGAGCCCAACTCTGCCGGCAATCGAACCCCACACCCCTTATTAGTCTCTTCATCTTTTCTCTTCCTCCCTCCCTCTCTCTCTCCGACATCCCAATCATCATCAACAGTGGCAGCCCTAAAACCCCTTCAATATTGACGAAGCCACTGCAAAAGAGATCAGAGATATGGGAGATTCAAAGATGGGTGTATGTATATATATATGCATTTGTGTGTATTATATATATATATAGATTCAGAGATGGATGTATGTATATAATTTCAGAGATGGATGTATGTATATATGTATGATTACGTACGATTATATATAGATATGATTATGTATAGATACGATTATGGTTACTTGATCTAAAATGGGTTTTGAAATGGGTTTTGAAGATGGTTTTGAAATGGGTTTTAAGATGGTTTTAATTTATAAAAGAGTAAGGATTGCAGATGGTTTTCTTTTCTTAAAAATGGTTAAAGCTGATTTTAGGATAAGTTTGGAATTTTTCAAAAAGATTTGATGAAAAAAAAAAGAAAGAAAAACAATAAGGATTGGAGTACTCCTATCAAATTAAGTTTTTAACCAAGATTTCAATTGAATTTGATGAAAAAAGAAGAGTAAGGATTGGAGATGCTCTTATTGATTCGAAATATCATTTAGTTGTTGATGGATGGCAGATATTATTCTGAAGGGGAAGAAGAGAGTTGCAGATGTTATGCCAATTGCTACAGGTCATGAGTGTGAAGAACTTGAGGCCTAACTCGAGGTATCCTATTGTTTATTCAGTTCAATTCACGTGTTTGATACGTATGTGTAATACCATATACATTTGATAGTTTGAGAGAGAATTGAATTTGAATTTAATCCAATTCTTTCATTTAGGGAAGGAATGTTCTGGAGATGAATTATCCAGTTGGACCTTTTGGCACCAAGGTTTGAATTATTGGACCTTTGCTGTGTATTGTGATTTCTGCTTTACTTTGATTTTACTTTGGACATTTTCTTTCATTTGGTTAATTTACTGTAAATTAGTATATATATGATTATGGATGTATATGTATATATGCATTTTTATCCCAATCTGATATGCATTTATAAAATTAATTTGAAATGTTTGATTTCTCAAATGCTTTTGATTTATGAAATGGGTTTGAATCTTTAATGGGAAATGGGTGTTGATTTTCTATGGTTTTGAAAAGCTTTTGATTTATAAAATGGGTTTTAATTTATAAAATTAGCTTGAAATGTTTGCTGTATGGTTACTCGATCTGAAATGGGAAATGTTTTTAACTTTAATATTTCAATTATAAACTTGAGAAAATGTGATAAAATCATTGGAACGAAGACTGAAGTGGGTCTTTATGAGTAGAGAATTCTAATTTTACATAACGAAACAGATGGTGTTTTTTTTTTTAAAAAGAAAATGGAAATTGGAAGAAGAAAAGAAACATACATTGTATGTATGTATGTGATTCACAATTCTGTTTCTAACAGTTTTTTTAAATTTTCAAGCAAGTATACAAGTTGAGGGTAAGCAGTGGATATACCGATCCGTCTAAACCGATCGAACCGAACCGATCTGTCGCATTTTGAACAGATGCGTGATAACGAGCGGACGGTTGCGAATTGATTTTTTCCAATCCGTCTAGTTTTGGACAGATGACGGATTTAAGGTTCCTTTGGCCACAACCGAACCGCCAAATCGCGAGCACCCCTAGTAATTTATAAGACTTTGTATTTTCAATTTGTTTAGATATTCTAATTATATTTTCAATTGACAAATAGTTTAAATATTCTGTTGAATATATTCTGTTGAAAAAGAGTTTTCAACTTGAATATATTTTTTGAATTGAAAAAAATTAATGTATTATTTATCTATATTTTTTGGTTTTTAAATCTAACTCTAAAAATAATAAATAGAAAACATGATATATGCTAGTTGGTTTTTATTTTCAAAAATAGATATAGATGTAACAATATAGAGGCATATAATCTCTATTACTGCTTTGTTCATGGTTTTGGTGGTTTGAATTGTTTTTATATTTTAAAAACCAAATATTGTAATACTTTATGTGGATGAGCCATGCTAGGATTGTAATATGTAGATAAGGCATGCAGTGGTTGCAATACTTTTTTAAGTCATTGACTATAATACTTTTTTTTTTTTTAAGAAGTGCACAAGTTGAATTATGTTGAAAATTTATAAAATTTTAAACCATCAAACCGATTCGCATCTATCGACCAATCCGCTCAATCCACATTCGCCGGATTGGACGGATGCAGATTGATTTTCTCTAATCCGCCAATTTGGCGGACAAATGGCGGATTGGAGGTTCCATGGCCGCAACCGACCCGCATCCACCTCTAATACAAGTCTATATATATATAGAGAGAGAGGATTTGGATATATATGCATTTTTATCTATATATATGCATTTTGATTTCCATAGATGTACAGGGATGATATTGTTTCTTTTCTTTTATTTTATTTTATTTTTTGTGGCTTTTTAATTTTATAAAATAAATAGAGAGAATTGGTTGATTTTTTGTGTTAGTTTTTGGCTTTTTAGCTAATTTTCCTATTCGCAAACAAATTTAACCAAAATAGATAGGAGTTAAATTAATCTATTTTTTTTTCCCCTTTTCTCCTTGAATGACACTTAGGGCATGTTTGATTAGTAGTATTATAGCAATAGGATTGAGATTGTTAGTTCATGGACTCACAATTCTATGTTTGACTGCAAATTTTATTAAGAGGGGTTGGGGATCATAATTTCAAGTATAAAATAAAATGAATACATACACTATAAGAATTTACACTTTTGGCGACCAAATTTGGCGACTAAAAAATTTATTAGTCGGCGTTGGTTTAGGATTTAGCTACTAAAATTTTTTAGTCGACAAATATTAATTTTTTGCGACTAAATTTAGTTTTAGTCAGCAAAAAGTTCACTTTTGGCGACTAAAAATCGTATTAGTCGCCGTAAGTCTATATTTTAGGCTACTAAATTGTTTTTAGTCGTCATATATTATGTTTTGCCGACAAAATAAATTTTAGTCGCCAAATAATAAGCATATTCTTATGGTAACTCTTTGGCGACCAAAAAAATTAGTCGGCATTTGTTAACTTTTACTGACCAAAATTATATTTAGTCGCCAAAAATACTTTGGGTGACTAAAAAGTTAGTCGCCGTTAATTTATCTTCGGCTACAAAATAGAATAGTGGGCATATATATTGCATTTACCGACAAAACATTGATTTAGTCGCTAAAAATGGTAAAAGTTTAGGAAAGGAAACAATTTTTGGCTGCTCGCGCTTTCTCTGTTAGACAGAAACGATATTCAAACTCTCTCACACCCAGACTGTCTCACCACCAAACCTCACACGAAATCACTTCACCGCAGCCCACCGCACGGAGGACGTCGACATGGCCACTGCACCATCAAAAATCACCACCGCCACAGACGCAGATCGCAGGTGCTCTCTCTCACTCTCTTCAGCTCGCTCTCTAGCTCTCCATCTGTCTGTGTGTATGTCTCTCTCTCTCTCTCGCTCGAGCTCTCTCGCTCACAGTCTCTCTCTATCTATCTATCTCTCTCTCTCGCTCCCTCTCTCTCTCTCCCATCCTCTGTTTCCCCCTTTTCTGATTGTAGATTTAGGGTTTAATTTCGTGTCGATTTAGACTGTTCCGCAGTTTCCTCCTTTTCTGAAACCCAGATCTATTGATTCAGGGTTTTACTCGGTTAATTAGCTACACATTTTATGGATTCCTCATAAGCTTGCATGTTGAAACAAGAAAAAAAATTGCAGAAATACTCGTTTCCTAGATGACTACACTGTTAGCAATACTTGTGCTGATTGATATACAAAATAGAGCATGTTAATCTTTATACAACAGTGCAGCTGCATCACAAACAATGTTTTCACAAACAATTTATTTCTTAGATTGCCTACTCATGAGTGTATTGTTTGATTCATTTTTTTGTTTGATTCTTTTGTATTTTTACTTGTGAAATACTCTTTTTTTGGAACCCTTTTTAGATTGTTAATCATTTCTTTTGTTGAATTTCAACTTGGATTGAACCTCAGAGATAATTTCTTGATCTCGGTTATGCAGTTGTTGGTGAAAACAAAGTTGTTGTACCCTACAATTTAAATAATAAAAAAAAAAACCCCCAAGAAACTGAGGGACCCTAATTTGGTCATTCGTTTCAATAGGCCTCTGAATTTTATCTTCTATGTATTAGTGTGTGTTAGTAAATTTGTATACATAAATTAATTCTCATATTTGTTTAAAGATTTGATGATGAGGGTTTAGAATTGTACAATTTGAATCACTATATCTTGTCCAAATAAATTCAAGTTATGTTTAGATTGAAGGATTTCAAATGAACGAATTTAATGTTGAATTTTATATATATATATATAAACACTCTTGCCCAAATATATGAGTTTATTATTCTTAATTTCATTGTTTTCTCAGACAGAGGAAAGGATAGTCAAGGTGAACTTGTTGGTTACTTTGAACTTGTTATAAAGGTATACGAGCTCTAAAATGTTCCACTAGTTTATTTACTACTTCTGATTTAGTTTTATCTAGTTCTCAATCCTTTTAGATTGCTTTTGTGTCTTTGAATCTTGATATATAATTAGATGTATCCACAAGGAAGGATGTCCTACCATTTTCAAAAGATGCGTGAAGGTGATTACCTAACTGTGAAGGGACCCAAGGTAAAAATTCTTCCTCCTTTTGGCATAATGGTAATTGGAATATGGATTATTATAGTAATGTGAAACAAAAATGAGAACTTGACATTGCACTTGTTATAAATGTGTGACGTCTAATAGTTTTTGGAAAACATAGTATGCTTTTGGAAAACTTAGTTGCTGGAACCATCATATGACTTGTTATTGTTTTTTTAAGTACTGAAATGGTGTAGTGGCAATGTGTCTTATTATTGGAATCGATACCTAAAGGGACCAATGTCACTTAATGCTGAAATTATGGATTAAGAACCCAAGAAACTCATAAATTAGTGGCAGGTAGATAATAGTTAAGTAGAGCAATTTATTAATAAAAAAAAAGAACATGGCATAGTCAAACTTTGTTATGTAATTTGCCCATAAGTTGGGCAATGACATTTTTTGAATTTGAAGGGCTTTAATTGACAAATTTGCAATATCATGCTGGTTTTGCAAGCATATTTTGTAACGAATATGCAGCCAATCAAGTTTTGGGAGTTTGTCTCACTTGTTCTTAAAGGTCTTGCTCTTGTCTTTTCTACGTAGCAGCACTTAAACAAGTTTTGGGAGTTTGAGACTACTTTTTTTCTTTAAAAAGTTGTATTGACATCTATATATTTTCTATATCATTTGATTTGGCTCTCATTGATTAATGGATATGACTAGCATTTACATGCGCTGCGCTGTTTTGGTACTTTCCCTTGTTCATTTTCAGGATCTTACAAATATGTCTTCATCCAATATGCCTTCAAGTTCCCCATTATTAAGTGTAAAATTTTAAAAATTTTAAACTTTTCTAGTTGAAACAATGGCTTCCTAAATGTAGATGTTAACCATCACACTATATTTGCAAAAGGAATCACGAGACAAAATAAAGCTTTGTTAACATCATCAAGAGGGCTTCTTTCGTACCATTTTCATGGGGATAAGTAGAATTTGGGAAACTGATTAGTTGCAACATTAAATTATTTTTCCATTAGAGCAACTTTACTATTTTCATTCTCATAGAATTTGGGAAATTGAACCACAGTATGGCTGTCACGGACAGCTTCCCCATGACAAATAGGACTTGTGACAATAAACAGAATGTAATTCGGACCCGTAGGTTGGGAGTTAGCGTCGAATACGCCTTAAACTTAATCGAAAAAAGGCGTTCCGAGGGCGAAAATTCAAAACAGCCCCCGAACCACCATGTGGCTCACACGGAAAGTTTTCCCATGACAAATAGGACTTGTGACAACTGACGGAATGTAATCCGGACCCGTAGGTTGGGAGTTACATCCGAATACACCCGAAACTTAGTCGAAAAAGACCTTTCCGGGGGCAAAAATTCATAACAGCCCCCGAACCACCGTGTGACTCTCACGGACAGCTTCCCCATGACAAATAGGACTTGTATGTATGCATGTATCTATGTAGGTTTTTAGTCCCTCAAAAAATGGCCACGAAAAATAATAATCTAAAACTAGTTGAAAAAAAAAAAATAGTCCAAAACATATTTGAGATTGGCAAATAGTTATGGGATCATTGTCACAGTAAAACCTTCGAAAGCTCAACACCATATTTTTCTTTCCCTCCCTCCCTCCCTGCACCTCAAAAGCATCAACCATGAGATGTCCAAAACTTGTAGATCCCTTAAGTGGGGTGAAATTTGTAAAGAAATTCAAGCAAATAGGCAAATTGACTGATCTATCATAAACAATAAGTCATTGTAAATTATTTCAGACCCCAGTCTGACATTCCAATTCAAATACATTTACATAGTACATATTTCAAAGTACAACTTTTTCGAAGTAAGGATGATGACGATAACAAAATGTTTAGGCATCGCTTCTTAAAGATTGGGAAGCAGCACATTCGTACAAGTCTTTGGTGCTTTAAGCAACGACAACAACGATCCAGTATCAGATAACAAATCCATATTTGTAGTGATCCAAAACCTGTTCAATAAAAATGATAATTTTGTTAGACAATTTAGAGTAAAAAATAGTTGAAGAATATACAAATCAATGGGCAACACCACATAAAAGCAGGAGTGAATCTTGACCATTTCTCGCAGACTTCAGATCCTCCGATTAAGATCATCATATTACTAATTGATCTATTTTAGCTAAGAAGATGGCTGTCATCACATAAGCGAAAATCAACAAACTTACAAGTGGCAAGGCAAAATCAAGAAAATCAAAATTTGGAAAAATATCTTAAAAATTGAGGTAATACTGTTCACTACGGGTGCTGAATTTTATAAGAAAAGGAGTCAAACAGCAAGTAGCTCAAACTCAACTCACAAAAGGCTTGTCGTGGCTTGTTTTGTGGTTAAAGCCTAGCACAAGCCGAATATCTGACTTCCTTAGCAGTTGATCTGATATTCAGCAAAAGGAAGTTCGGCTCAGCAAAGCTTGACTAGGTAAATTTGAAATTATATATAGCAATAAAAGAACAACAATACATCTACAATGATCTCTACATAAAAAACACTAGTCAAAAAGACTACAAGGTTTTACATCCCAAATCTGGTGTTAATCCAGTCTTTAAGCCAATGATATTTTGATAAGTCACATGTGAAATAGTTAGTAGATTGTAATCAGGCACTTTCAAGATAAACCCCATCTTACAATGTTACATTCTCAACCATAGCTCAAGCATGGTCAATACTCAACTCAATTTGGCTTATTTACCACCCCTTGAATGTACTATTTTTTGTTGCTATGTTAAAAAGGTGACCGAGCAAAAGAATCTTCGTTTGTATCTAATAAAAATCCTAATGTCTACACTAAAAGGCAAGGTATTTTAAGAGTTAACATATTGTAGCAGAGTGTCTTGCGGAACATTATGAGATTATGAGATACATTATGACCTGAATAGGTTGCCAGAAGATTATGTTCCCTGTTCTAAAGAAGGATAGGGTCAATAAATGTCAAGTTTTGAAAAATGTAAAAAAGGTTGGGGCCAATTGGTCTTTCAACTTTTATCACCATGATGACCATTGAATGCAACATACTAGACAGTAATTATTCTTAGTCAAAGTAATTCTTCCCTAACCACAAATGATTGAACAGATAGTAAAAATCATCTTTTTTTTTAAAACACTTTACATTAGAGGTGATTGTGTTAGCCCATTAGATGTCTTTGTCCTCAGATTCCATTAGATCTTCATGGGATGTTCCTCTTCTGCATTCTTCACTCCAATCTCATATGCTTTTCTTTGCTTCACTTTTATTTTCTTCTCTTTTCTTTTTAGCTTTTTTTATGGAGTTGAATGTCCTTTTCCATCTGTACTATATTTCTTCATGGGCTGCAAAATGGTCAACAACTTTTAATGTGGGATTCTCTAATGTGTTGAATCTTGCAATTGTGGTTTAAGTTAAACAATTGCCAAGCATTTATTCTTGTCAATAAGTTACTAATTTTATTAATAACTTAAGACTGAAAGTTTAAATTTCAGGTTTATTGGCGTAGTAACCTATTCTTGAGCTGCCTCAGGATGTGTTTGGACAATTTAAGAAAAATATTAAAAAGAACAAGAAAATAAAAGAAAAGAGAGAAGGCATTGAGTTCTTATATTAAAATAATGGAACTATTAATAATCTCGCGCTTAAGAAAAACTCGGGTTATATAATGTAATTCGGACCCGTAGGTAGGGAGTTAGAGCCGAATACGCCCTAAACTTACTCGAAAAAGGGCATTTCGAGGGTGAAAATTCAAAATAGCCCCCGAACAACCATGTGACTGTCACAGACAGCTTCCCCATGACAAATAGGACTAGTGACAACTGACGGAACGTAATTCAGACCCATCGGTAGAGAGTTAGAGCCGAATATGTCCTAAACTTAGTCGAAAAAGGGCGTTTCGGGGGTGAAAATTCTAAACAGCACCTGAACGACTGTGTGATTGTCATAGACAGCTTCCCCATGACAAATAGGACTTGTGACAACTGACGGAACGTAATTCAGACCCATAGGTAGAGAGTTAGAGCCAAATACGTCCTAAACTTAGTTGAAACGGGTGTTTCGGGGGGAAAATTCTAAACAGCCCCTGAACGATCGTGTGACTCTCACGGACAGCTTTTCCATGACAAATAAGACTTGTGACAACTGACGGAACGTAATTCGGACCCGTAAGTAGCGAGTTAGAGCAGAATACGTGTTAAACTTACTCAAAAAAGAGCTTTCTGGGGGCAAAATACATAACAGCCCTTGAACGACCGTGGGGCTCACATGGATAGCTTCGCCATGACAAATAAGACTTGTGAGAATTAACGGAATATAATTTGGACCCCAAGGTTGGGAGTTAGAGCCGAATACGCCCTAAACGTAGTCGGAAAAGGGCATTTCAGAGGCGAAATTCAAAACAGTCCCGAACGATCATGTGGCTCACACGGATAGCTTTGCCATGACAAGTAGGACTTGTGAGAATTGACGGAACGTAATTCGGACCCATAGGTTGGAAGTTAGAGCTAAATACGCCCTAAACTTAGTCGAAAAAAGGTGTTTCGAGGGAAAAAATTCTAAAAAGCACCTGAACCACTGTGTGACTCACACGGATAGTTCCCCCATGACAAATAAGACTTGTGACAGTTGACGGAATGTAATCCGGATCCGTAGGTTAGTAGTTAGAGCCGAATACGCCCTAAACTTAGTCGAAAAAGGGCGTTTCGGGGGCGAAAATTCAAAACAACCCCTGAACGACCATGTGGCTCTTATGGATAGCTTCTCTATGACAAATAGGACTTGTGAGAACTAATGGAATGTAATTCGGACCCGTAGGTAGAGAGTTAGAGACGAATACGCCTTAAACTTACTTGAAAAAGAGCTTTTCGGGGGAAAAAATTCAAAACAGTCTCTGAATGACCATGTGACTCTCACGGATAACTTCCCCATGACAAATAGGACTTGTGAGAACTGACGAAACGTAATTCGGACCCGTAGGTTGGGAGTTAGAGCCGAATGTGCCTTAAACTTAGTAGAAAAAGGGCGTTTCGGGAGTGAAAATTCAAAACAGCCCCCGAACCACCATGTGGCTCACACAGACAGTTCCCCAATGAAAAATAGGACTTGTGACAACTGATGGAATGTAATCTGGACCCGTAGGTTGGAAGTTAGGGCTGAATACGCCTTAAATTTGGTCGAAAAAGGGCGTTTCGGGGGCGAAAATTCAAAATAGCCCTCGAACGACTGTGTGACTCTAATGGATAGCTTCTCCATGTCAAATAGGACTTTTGAGAACTGACGAAACGTAATTTGGACCTGTAGGTAGAGAGTTAGAGCCAAATACGCCTTAAACTTACTTGAAAAAAAGCTTTTCGGGGGCGAAAATTCGAAACAGCCTCCGAACGACTGTATGACTCTCACGGATAGCTTTTCCATGACAAATAGGACTTGTGAGAACTGACAGAACGTAATTCGGACTCATAGGTTGGGAGTTAGAGCCGAATGCGCCTTAAACTCAGTAGAAAAAGGGCATTTCGTGGGTGAAAATTCAAAACAGCCCCCAAACCATCATGTGACTCACACGGACAGTTCCCCCCATGACAAATAGGACTTGTGACAACTGACGGAATGTAATTCGGACCCGTAGGTTGGGAGTTAGAGCTGAATACGCTCTAAACTTAGTCAAAAAAGGGCATTTCGGGGGTAAAAATTAACAACAGCCCCAGAACAATCATGTGGCTCACACGGATAGCTTCGCCATGACAAATAGGACTTGTGAGAACTGACGGAACGTAATTCGGATCCGTAGATTGGGAGGTAGAGCCGAATACGCCCTAAACTTAGTCGAAAAAGGGCGTTTCGGGAGCGAAAATTCTAAACAGCCCCCGAACCACTATGTGACTCACACGGACAATTTTCCCATGACAAATAGGACTTATGATAACTGACGGAATGTAATTCGGACCCGTAGGTTAGGAGTTAGAGCCGAATACGCCCTAAACTTAGTCGAAAAAGGGCATTTCGGGGGTGAAAATTCAAAACAGCTCCCGAACGACCGTATGGCTCACATAGCTTCACCATGACAAATAGGACTTGTGAGAACTAACGAAACGTAACTCAGACCCGTAGGTTGGGAGTTAGAGCTAAATACGCTTTAAACTTACTCGAAAAAGAGCTTTCCGGGGATGAAAATTCATAACAGCCCTCGAATACGCCTTACACTTAGTCGAAAAACTCGCAACACTTAGTTTAAAAAGCGACAACTTTATGAAAATAACATCTACATATTCTAATAATTGCCTTTATATATTTATAGAATGAAGAAATTACATATTACATTGTTTGTGCAGTTGGTTGGAATAAATATTGTATGATACATATATATACACTTTCTTTTATTTCCAAGAAGACATTTCTCGATTGTTCTACCTTAAATGCATGTTAGAACATGTTCCATATGGTTGACTGAATTGATATTTTGTAACCAATTCTAATGTTTCATTTTTTGTTTTTCTTTGTAGATGGCTTTGTTGCATGGACTTGTGGATAATCCATATTGGTGTATGGAGAAGAATTTTCACTTTTGTGTAGAACTAATATAATACTTTTGTCGTCCTCAGCTTTTGTGTAGTTCATTATTACTGATACAGAAAACTTTTAACAATCAACAGATAATGACTGTCGTGGTACATAGATCACCTTCTGTCGTGGTACATATATACCATTTGTTGGCGTACATATAGGACGTTTTGTCATGGTATACAAAAAACTTTTATCGTGGTACATATATCATATTTTGTCGTCGTACAGATTACAATGGTAATTTGTACCATGCCAAATGGTAATTTCGCTTGGTAGTAAATGTATTTTTTGTATACGGAGGGCTTTGATTGTTGTATGATATATTTTGTATGGAATTATTATTTTAGTTTGGACAATAGTTGATGTGGGTGTTGATTTTCGACCACACAACCAAAGGGAGAACTCAGCTGGAGAGCACCGGCAGAATAAATTAAGCCCAAACAACCTGTCACAGAAAGATAAGAATCCGACGTTGGTTTGTCTACCTGGGGGCACTCCGACGCTCAAGTCAATAATCTTATCTCTCACAGATATCAATACAAGTACTTAAACTTCAGCAATGAAAGCATAAAAGCATCTCAAATAAAGCATACCTTAGACCCATGAGGGTGCCTTACTTTTATAATGATCAGTGTCCAACTTCCTCTAGAAGTCTTACTTCATAGGACTCTATCCTTTACAACGATAACATCTATCACAACTCACACTATTCAGATTAAGATGAACTTTCTCAAGACTCCTATCTCTATCCAAATAGGTAGTTTGATGTCATCTAGAACTCTAGTCCTCTATCCAAATATCTCAGATTCTGGTATTATTGCACCATATCTCGGTATCATGTCCGCCCACGTGGTACCTCGGCTAACAACCTCGGCTACGTGGACTACCCAAAAATATGTCCCCACAGTTGATTTGTATGAACTTTGACATTTAAGTTATTTGTTTTTGGTATATGAATGCAGATTGTGGAATTATTGATAGTATGTATCATTTTGTTTATATACGTATCACAGGTTGCATTGAATATTGACAGGTTGTGAAGAAATTATAATTTTGTAATAAAATAAAATATCATGTTTTTGGCAACTAAACAATTTGTAACTAAAAAGAAATTGGAAAAAGACATTTGGCGACTAAAAGTTTTGTAGCAAAAAATAATAGACATTTGGTGACTAAAAGTTTAGTAGTAAAAAAAAAAAAAAAAAAAAAAGACATTTGGCGACTAAAAGTTTAGTAGCCAAAAGAAAATCAAACATTTAGCAATTAAAATATTTCGTAGCTAAAAACAAAAAACTAAAGGGTAAAAACACTTTCGTCGACTAAAATTTTAGTAGCAAAAAATATAGAACTTTAGGCGACCAAATATTTAGTAGCCAAAAGAGGAACTCTTTGCCAACTAAAAATTTAGTAGCCAAAGATGTGGGCCTTTGGGCGACTAAATTTTTAGTAGCCAAAAGAAGAACTTTTTGCCGACTAAAATTTTAGTAGCTAAAAATGTGGGACTTTAGGCGACTAAAAGTTTGGTCGCCGAAAAGGGTCTAATTTAATTTAATGTCCAACCTTTTGGCGACTAAAATTTTAGTTGGGAATTGTATACATTTGGCGACTAAAATAATTTTAGTCGCTAATTACCTTTACCGACAATTTTTTGGCGACTATTTTGCGACCAAATAATTTAGTCGCTAAAACCATTCAGCGACTAAAAATTTAGTCGTCAAAAGTGAAAATTCTTATAGTGATAATAAGTCTTTTCGTAACCTGTTAATAAGAGAAAATCTAATAAAATGAATACATAATAAGTCTTTTTGTAACCCATTAATAAGATTAAAAGTGGTACTATTTTATTAACCTGTTAATCATAATAAATGGTTATGTCACAAATTTAAAAGTGGTACTATTTCATGGGATTATTAATCATTTTATTATTTATCCTGTTTAAAAAATTGGTAAGATTTACAAATAACCTCTACAATTTGATCCTAATCTGATATGCATTTATAAAATTAATTTGAAATGTTTGATTTCTCACTTGGTTTTAATTTATGAAATGGGTTTGATTCTTTAATGGGAAATGGGTGTTGATTTTCTATGGTTTTGAAAAGCTTTTGATTTATAAAATGGGTTTTAATTTATAAAATTAGTTTGAAATGTTTGCTGTATGGTTACTTGATCTGAAATGGGAAATGTTTTTAACTTTAATATTTCAATTATAAACTTGAGAAAATGTGAGAAAATCATTGGAACGAAGATTGAAGTGGGTCTTTCTGAGTAGAGAATTCTAATTTTACATAACGAAACAGATGGTGTTTTTTTTTTAGAAAAAAAAATGGAAATTGAAAGAAGAAAAGAAACATACATTTTTTTAATATATGTATGTATGTATGTATGTATGTATGTATGTATGTATGTGATTCACAACTCTGTTTCTAACAGTTTTTTTAAATTTTCAAGCAAGTATGCAAGTCTATATGTATATATATATAGAGAGAGAGAGGATTTGGATGTATATGCATTTTGATTTCCATGGATGTACAGGGATGATTTTGTTTATTTTATTTTATTTTATTTTTTGTGGCTTTTTAATTATATAAAATAAATAGAGAGAATGAGTTGCTTTTTTGTGTTAGTTTTTGGCTTTTTAGCTAATTTTCCTATTCGCAAACAAATTTAACCAAAATAGATAGGAGTTAAATTGATCTATTTTTTTTTTCTTCCCATTTTCTCCTTGAATGACACTTAGGGCATGTTTGATTAGTAGTATTATAGCAATAGGATTGAGATTGTTAGTTCATGAACTCACAATTCTATGTTTGATTGCAAATTTTATTAAGAGGGGTTGGTATCATAATTTCAAGTATAAAACAAAATAAAATAAAATAAAATAAAATGAATACATAATAAGTCTTTTCATAACCTGTTAATAAGATTAAAAGTGGTACTATTTTATTAACCTGCTAATCATAATAAATGGTTATGTCACGAATTTAAAAGTGATACTATTTTATGGGATTATTAATCATTTCATTATTTATCCTGTTTAAAAAATTGGTAAGATTTACAAATAACCTCTACAATTTATTAGTTTGTAATGCATGATAATTTCATTTGGAATGCTACTAAATGTTTACTCTAATTTTTGGATATCTTTTATTTCAATAATCTTTACTCTAATTTTTTGATATCTTTTGTTTCAATAATCTTTAATTTCTAGCACGTTTGGATATCTTTTGTTTCAATAATTTTTGGATATCTTTAATTTTTTGATATCTTTTGTTTCAATAATGTTTCAATAATCTTTAATAATCTTCAATAATCTTTTGTTTCCATAATATTGACAACAGGCTTGAAGCATTGTGTCTGAAGCATTGTCAACTTCCTTAAGACCTTTCATATTGAAACAAGGTATAGATGGGGTAAGTATGGAAACTTATTTCTTTTGTTGGTTCTGTAGGAAATTTATAAGTTTGGTTTTTTTTTCTTTTTTTTTTCTTCCAATTATTATTATTTGGGGTGGGTGGGGTAGGGGTAGTAAGAAATCAACTATATTACATGTTTTTTTATTTTTTATTTTTTTTAAATCAATAATTTTTTTTTTTAGTTTGTCATCTGCATATCTGTGTGATAATTTAAGAATCATCATTCTTGCGTTTGTTAGATAACATGTCATCATTTTTGTTTATCCATCATTGAACAATAACTGAGTTGCAAGTTTAATTTGTGAATATAATCAAAGTTGAGGATATCATTTTCTTGCCTTAATCAAAGTATCTGAGTGTATGACTAATCAACAATTTCTAAATTATAAATTTCAGCTCATGATAAAATCTTGCAGTGTGATGAGCCTCTTTTTCTTTTTCTTTTTCTTTTTTTTTTTTTTTTGTATTTTTTGTTTGTTTGCTTGTTGTGTTTTTATTTTATTTTATTTTATTTTTTTTTTGTGTCCATATGTTTTTACTTGAATAAAATTTTAATTAGCAACCCCATAAAATTTTAAATTTTTTTTGTCTGCATTGATAATTTTTTTTCTTTTTTTTGTTTAAGAAAATGTAATGTATTAAGGGTATTGAATCATGGTTTAGGTAGAGATTTGGAAAGATAAAGGAAAAAAAGTGAGTAAAATATGAATGAAATATAATTCAAATTTTTTCTTCTTTTTCATTTTTATTACCTTTTTCAAACCCATATTCAAGTTCATGATCCAAACACAGTTTAAAAGAATTAAATTGTTGGTGTTTAGTTTCTCGCACAAGCTCATAATGAGCAAGACATTATTTGCAATTTATCAATGCCTAAAACTGTATCATAACTTTTCTTAAATTGAGGAATTAAAACCAATTTATAGAAGAAAAAATAAATTAAGTAAACCAATTTATTTTTTATCTTTTCCTCTTTTTTTTTTTTTTTTTTTCCCCTCCCAAAAATGAAACAATCTTGGAAAGTCAATTCTTAGATCTTTTAAGGTTAATAATTCAATTCTCATAATATTTTTTTAAGGTTAGATATTTTGTTATGTACATTGAAATATTTCTTTATCATATCTATCTTTTGTGAAACAAAGGTTAGCGTAGTTATATCATGGAGACGTTTTAATAGTTGACCAGCCGGTGGATGAATTATTTTTTATGAAATTATTTGTTGGCTTTTTGACTTTAGCTGTTGACTTTATGAAATATATACTTTCTTTTTTCTTTTCTATCTATTTGTCCACTTTAGGTGCAGAAGTATATAGTTCCACCCTTTGGTACTACATATATTTCTACTCATTTGCACCATTTGCTAAGAAAAATGGTAACATTCATTAATATTTTCTTTTGATGTTGTTTGGAGTCAGATTGTGTTACCAATCCCTGAAAATGTTTGGAGTGAAATTATTATTTTAAAACTATGTAGATGTACAAAGCTTTTGTTATTTGTTAATTTTAATAAATAGATTCTTGGAACTAAAGTATTAAGTGATTGATGTGTTTTACTGATAGTTTCCGTTAGAAACACAACTCATTTTGATAAATTGTTTAATTTTAGTAAAATTTGGTGGCAGAAAATGATTGGTAGGTTATTAGTTTGGCATCAACATATCTACGTGATTTTTTTTTATCAATTCTTTGAATGAGCTTCATAATGTTTGCAATTACGTTTACACCTCTGTTTGTTCAATACGATTCAATAAAGCTTAAGCCAACGATATGTTTGATTCCTAACAATAATGTAGGAGCCATCAATATGTTAAGTATTTATTGATTGCTATGTATGTAATATGTATTTAGTGAAGTTAACTTTGTATTACAGGTTTTGGCAATACTAAGCTGCATCAACCTCTAAAATTTCCAGCCATTTGTTATATTTATATAGATTTACAGTCTAAATGGGATGAGATATAATGGGATTTAATTTTATGATAATGTGTTTCAAATAATATGTGTTTAATATGTGTTTAATATGTTTCCTGATAATGTTTTTTATACAAATGAGTTATCCTCTACCGTCTAGAACTTGTTGTTTAGTGGATAGAGCTCTCAACTTTGCTAAATAAACTTTCAATAGGCTTTGATAGTCAAATATGCTAGTTTTTCGACATTTTTTTGTAATTACTTTGCGGGTTTTTGGCTTTTCTGGGTGTTTGATTATTAAAAAAAAGAAGGATAATTTCATAGCTTCTGAAATTGTGAGATTGGGGTGGTTGGGTTTGACTTTATTAAATTACAGAGGATAATTTCATAGCTTCTGAAATTGTGAGATTGACTTTGACTTGGTTCAGTTTGACTTAACGAAATTGTGAGATTGTGAGACTTTCAATACATTATTTTTTGTTTGCTTTTCTATCTATTTGTCCACTTCAGGTGCAACAGTATATATTTGTTGACTTTACTACTACATATGTTTCTACTCATTTACACTATTTGTCAAGTTAAGATTTATTAATTTGTAAGAAAAATGGTAAGATTCATTACTACTTTTTTTTTATGTTGTTTGGATTCAGATTGTGTTACCAATACTTGAAAATGTTTGGAGTCAAATTATTATTTTCAAACTGTGTATTGATTGCAAATAAATACATTCTTGGATTCAGATTGTGTTACAAATACCTGAAAATAAATACATTATTATTTTCAAACTGTGGATTCATATTATGTTACCAATACCTGAAAATGTCTATTAATTTTAATAAATACATTCTTGGAAACATAACTCATTTTGGTGGCGGAAAATGATTGTTGGGTTATTAGTTTGTCATCTACATATCTGTGTGATTTTTTATTAATTCCTTGAATGAGATATTTTATTCATGGTATATGAATTAACTTTATAAATTTTGCAGTTCCATTTAAACCTCTTTTAGTTCAATTAAATTCAAGAAAGCTTAAGTCAACGATATGTTTGATTCCATTTAAGTATCTACACTTGGTAAATTAAAATAACCTATGTATTGCTACCTTTCCATGAACAAAAATAACTTTTGTCTTGCTTGGATTGCTTGGATAAATATGTATTTACTGAAGTTAACTTTTGTATTACAGGTTTTGGCAATACTAAACTGCAACGACCTCTAACATTATGGATGATGTAAGTTGTCTTTTTTTTAAAAAAAATGGTACATATATTTATAAAAAAAAAAAAAAAACTTTTGTATTACAGGTTCTGATTATAAAAATTTTTCCCCTCATTTTTTACAGTTAGATGGAGACTTACAACGAACTGTAATATTCGTTCCCTTTACACATTGTCTTATAAAATTTCATTTTGTGTACATATCAGCTACTTATTTGTTTTTGTATGTATAGGTTCAGTTTCTTCAACAAAGAAATGTCGGTGTAGTGATTCATGATGAGCATGATTTCAATGTTGTTCGTATTTTTAAGGTCAGCCCAAAAATCATTTTCTTATCATTTTGTTCAAACCCATGTTCATTTTTATTTTCATTATTTCTTATATTTTGGTTATTTTTTAAAGGCAATGTCGAAGGGAAAAGAAAAGGTGACTTATGCTTGCAAGGGTAAGGGAAAAGAAAATGCATGTCCAGCGGTATGGTTCTTACTGGTTTTTGCAGTGTTTTTTAAAATTGTCTATTTGCGTATGTTTGTATTTTAAGCCATAATTGTAGAGTGTTTTTGAAAATGCATGTCCAATTGTTTATTTTAAGCCATAATTGTATTTTATTTTTTAAACTTTGCACTTTTTTAAGTGTCTCCTGTGTATATGTGGAAATCTGCACCACTTTTCAATGTAAGTGCGCGGAACCTCAAAATTTTGTAGATAATTTTGTAGAGAGGATGGAGAAATGAATAGATTGTGACAAAATGGGCAACCAAAATATTTTTTTTTTCTAGGTACGTGCCCTCTTTAAATGGGGACACTTTATGAAGCTCATAAGCTGGTTGAACATTTGTTTGTTTGTGTAACAAAATCACAAAATTTATTATATAGATTATAATATGACAAAGGTGACTGATGCTTGCAAGGGCAAGCGAAAGGAAAATGCATGTTTAGCGGTATGGTTGTTGCTAATTTTTGTAGAGTTTTTTTATTTTTTATTTTTGTATCTTCATATATTTTGAATAAGCCATAATTGTTTTTTGTAGAGTTTTTTTCTATTGACATTTCTTAGTGTCTCCTGTATATTCTTAGAGAGAAAGGAATATATAGGAGATACTTTATGAAGGAATATACAGTGAGAAAGGAATATATAGTCTCTTGTAAGTGCATGGGCCCAACAAGAAAATCGTGTATGTGTCCTGTTTAAATGGGATGAAGCTCATAAGCTGGCCGAACATTTGTTCATTAGTGTTACAAAACCACACAATTTATTATTATTATTATTATACTTAGCTGTAAAAACTATAGTCATGGCCAAGAGTATAATGCATTTTTTTGAAAGAGAGAGAGGATATAAAAATATAAAATGGTATTTTGTTTAGACAGTGGAAAATGGTACTTAATAATATTTGCATTTTAGGCATCCAATGATCTAATATTCACATTTTAGGGACCTAATGGTTATGTTATATCAAGAGTTGTATTAGCTCAACGTGCACGACGAGAACATGAAAGAAATGAAAATGCATGCTCTGCATATCAATCGAGACAACGTTTGCGACAAGAACAAGAGAGATTAGGAGCATATGTTAAAGACTTTCCTTCATTAACACCGAGTCGTTGCAGTCACACTTGCTTAGAACAGGGTACAAAGACAATTGAGAATACTTCGTTGGCACAAAAACAAACAATGGTTACACATGCATCTACAGGTTCGTTCTCTATGGAAAATACATCTTTAGCTCCACTAGGGAATTGGTAAAACATATTTAATCCTGTAAATAATACTCTTACTTTTACATGTGTATAAATTTTAATTTATGCACAACAAATATTTGTAGGCCTAATTCTACATTCACATTCCTTCAAGAAGATCTATATACAAATGATGAATTAGAAGATATGACTATAAGTACTGCGATTAATACTCGATCACACATGAATTCATGTCGTCATTCTCTCAGCAAGATGGATGTTTTATGTCTTTACTGTTCAGCCTTACATTGGATGGACGAAAAATTAGCACAATTATCTCGAAAGCGTCCTCTATTTGGAGCTTGTTGTTCAAAAGGAAAGACTAGGCTACATTTGCTTATGACACTCCCTCCACCACTTCAAGCACTATATGATGGGGATGATGATCAAGCAAGATCGTTTCAACGTTATACTCGATTGTACAATGCAGCCAATGCTTTTACAAGTCTTGGTGCTACATTGGATCCAAGAGTACTAAGGGGAAGCGGCCCTACATGATTTATTATCCATGAGGAATTGCGACATCGAATAGGATCACTTCTACCACAGCCAGGGCAGGATACGACCTATGCTCAGTTGTACATTTATGATCCTGATTCAGCTTTAGAAGTTCGAAACCGTAGAAATCCTCACTTACGAAGGGATGTTCTCAAAACTATTCAAAATAGTTCGTTGCAAGTTAATGCATTTGTAGACAAATTTCGCCAGGCTCATGCAATTTTGAATCAATTAGCCTTCACTGGACAAAATCTACCTGCTCATCTACACTACAGTTCAACAACAGAACGACGACGGTATAACCTACCAACAACTAATGAGATTGTAATTGTAATACTAGGTGATGGAACCTAGGTTACTGAAATGAGAGATGTTGTTTTACATCTACATGGAAATAATGAACTAATGCAAATTAATGAATGTCACCCAGCGTAATTGTCATTGCATTATGTTTTATTATTCCCATATGGCGAGCTCGGATGGGAACCTGAGTTGAAATTGTGGGACATTAAACATGATCGGCCTTCAACTGGTCGACTTACTCAAATGGATTTTTATAGTTATCGTTTGTTTGAGTGACCTACAAAGTATTCAACAATTTTGATAAATGGGAAACTATTCCAAGAGTTTTGGTAGATGCTTGATCTGCAACTGAGCAAAATCGGTTGACATACTACAAGCTTGATCAAAGAAAAATTCAAGCTGAATTTTACCAAGATTTGAGCGATATTGATCCAGATAACTTGCGACCTAATCAAATTGGTCAAAGGTTTATTTTGCCATCTTCATTTACTGGTAGTCCTAGACATATGTTTGAAATCTTTCAAGATTCAATGGCTACCACACAATACAACCAGCACCTAGATATTTTCTCACCATGACTGCAAATCCCAATTGGCCAGAAATTACTTCAGTATTATTACCACACCAAAAAGCTATTGATCGTCCTGATTTGATTGCCCGTGTTTTTGAGCTAAAAAGAAAGTGTTTGATGAAGGAGATAGAGACAAACAAAATGTTTGGTAATAAAGTTGCACATGTTTTTACAATTAAATTCCAAAAACGAGGCCTACCACATATGCATGCGCTTCTTTTTCTTAAAGGTCTAGACAAAATTCGAACATGTGTTTAAGTAGACAAATTAGTTTGTGCAGAATTTCCAGATCCAAAAGATGATCCTACACTTTTTGAAACTGTTAAGTTATGGTACATGGACCATGTGGTGCTCGAAATCCCCAAGCACCATGTATGGAAAATGGTATATGCACTAAGAAATACCCCCGAACCTTTGCAAAATCAACAACTATAGACCAAGATGGATATCCAATCTATCGTCGTCACGATAGTGGTCAAGTATATACTGTGAGATGACAGGAAGTTGACAACTGGGATTTGGTACCATACAATGCATATCTTTCTAAACGGTTCAACCATCATATAAATATACAAGTTTGTGCTGGAGTGAGATGTGTTAAGTATATACATAAGTACATTTACAAGGGTTATGATCGCACAACAATGGTTTTGGGATTAATTAATGAGATCCAACAATATCTCGATGCGAGGTATATTGGACCACCAGAAGCTTCTTGGCAAATATTCGGTCATCATTTGCATGCAGAGATGCCAACAGTTGTTCGCTTGGAACTTCATTTGCCTGGAATGCATCGTGTTCTTTTCAATCCTAATGACTCATTGGAAATGATTCTTTTTAGAGCTGCGCAACAAAAATCGACTCTTACTGGTTTTTTTTTATTGTTGTGCTTCCAATGAAAATTAATGCCAATTCACTTACCAAGAATTTTTGTAACATTTTGTTTAGCTCAAGTCAAAACACAGATGGAAACCAAGAGAACATGGATATGCAATTGGTAGAATGTACTTTGCTAGCCCAAGCTGTGGTGAAAGATTTTATCTATGTTTGTTGTTAACTATTGTCAAAGGGCCAAGATCGTTTCAATGTTTACGTACAGTTAACAATGTTTTGCATGAGACGTTTAAATCAGCATGTGTTGCAAGAGGACTCTTAGAAGATGATGAAGAATGGATACAGTGCCTGAAAGAGGTTGCAGTTATGAAAACTGGATATCAATTGAGGAGATTGTTTTGTATTATTCTGACCCAATGTTTTCCACTATAACCACATGCGTTATGGAATCAATTTTCAATGCATATCTGTGATGACCTTGCACATAAGCTTCGTACATTGTTTGCCATTTCTAACCCAACTGAGGCTCAAATTAAAGATTATGATTTGTATCTTTTGAATCAAATGCTTCAAGAATCAGGAAAGACTTTAATTGACTTCTCACCCATGCCATAACTTACAGCAAATTGGAGTGCAATAGTTGGTAACCGATTGATATTCGAACATCAACAACTACAAAATGAGGCACAACAAACAGATGTGCAAATTACTATTGATCACCTCAATAATGCACAATGAATTGCTTATAACGCAATCACTTCTTCAGTCTTTGAAAGTAAAGGGACTATTTTCTTTTTGAATTGGGGTGCCGGAACGGGAAAAACATTTTTGTATAATACGATTGCATTAAAATGTCACGGCCTTGGCCATATTGTTGTTACCGTGGCTTCATCTGGAATTACATTATTGCTATTAGTAGGAGGTTGTACTGCACATTCAACATTTTCCATTCCATTGGATGTCTTGGAAAATTCAGTTTGTAAGTTTAGCAAGCAATCATTACAGGCTGAATTGTTTAGAGAAACAAAACTCATAATTTGGGATAAAGTTCCTATGCGACATAGACATTGTGTTGAGGCGGTTGATCGCACACTTCAAGATATTTGTGATATTGAAAAGCCATTTGGGGATATCACTGTTGTTCTTGGTGGAGACTTTCGACAAATCCTACCAGTTATAACTAAAGGAGTTCGTGAGCAAATTGTGAATGCGTCATTAAGACACTCTGTTTTGTGGAAGGATCTACATGTTTTATCTTTAGATTTCAATATGCGTTTGAATCATGCAAACCTTGGAAATGCTATTTTTGCAAAATTCTTGACAGAGGTAATACTCATTCGAACTTTTTCCTTGTCAAATAGTGCTTCAAATTGAGGATGCTTTGATTATATCATTTCTTTTTAATTTCTTTAATTTTATTTATTAGATTGGGACCAATCTGCAAGAAATTATTAAAATTCCATCAACAATACACAAATGCCAGGATCTAAAGGAATTACTCTCAGCAATTTATCCACAATTAGATGAAGCAGATACATCAACCCTATCATTTTTAACTGAACGCACCATTCTTTCAGCACGAAATGATAATGTCAATGCTATCAATAATGCTGCATTGAATATTTTTTCAGGGAATACATATACGTACCTTGCTGCAGATAAGATGGCTGAAGATGACGAAATTGATCCTTCTATTACAAACAGATATCCTAATGAGTATTTAAATTCATTGGATCCTCCTAGGCTACCAGCTTTTAAGGTAGAGTTGAAAGTGGGTTGTCCTATAATGTTATTAAGAAACATTGCACCAAAAGATGGACTATGTAATCAAGGTGCGACACTCGCATAATTGAAGCTCGAATCTTAACTGGAGAGAAGCTTGGCAATTTGGCATTTATACCAAGGATATCATTGACTCCGTCTTCTTCAGAAATGCCTTTTCGAATGACAAGACGTCAATTTCCAATTTGATTGACATACACCTTGACCATTAATAAATCTCAAGGATAATCTGTGAAATTTGTTGGGGGTTGATTTGCGTACACCTGTTTTCAGTCATGGGCAACTATACGTGGCATTATCAAGATGCACATCTTTCGATTGTATCAGTATCCTCCTCCCCAAGGATGAGCCAAATTCCACTACAAATATTGTTTACCCTGAAATTTTGTTATAGTGATCTGTTTGGATCAAATCACTTTTTACCAAATGGTACAATTTAATAACTGCCTATACTATTATACTAACAGATTTTATCATTTTTGTAAATTACTAGATTGTCGTGCTTCAGCCTTATTGGGGATATACATAGAAGTTGATATGAAGACCTTTCGGAAATTGATGAGGCGTTTGTAAGAATTGTGGAAAAGAACAAATTTGAAGACATTATCAAACACATATTTTTGTAAAGTATACACATTTTGTAAAGCAGACGATAGCTATGACCCACTTTTTGTAAAGCTTTCCACTGATGTGGAAGTTGCATTTCCAATATTTTTGTAAAGCCTTTTATTCCCCAATATTTTTGCATTTCCAATGTAACTAAGTTTGGCTTAAGTGTATTTAATATAATGTTTGTTTGGATTATGTAGTGGCCAATCTTATTTTATTTTTTTACCTCCAGTTAATTTAATGGCTTTATTTTTGTCTAAAGATGCACACGTTAATTTGGGACATCTCTGTATGGGTGATTTTAGGTGTGTTTGTATTTTGTTTTCATGCATAATTGTTGATTTCTCATCTAGAACATGTTTCTTTCCTAGAACAGGTTTCATGCTCCTTTGTACCAATGAAATGTATCTAAGGTCAGTTACTTCTCATGCTCCTTTTGAAAATTTAGTATTGTTTGATATTATTCTGCTTTTGAAACTCCATACCTTTTGTTTTCCTTTTGTACTTAAAAATGCACAATTTATAGATTGTGCTACGGCGGATTTGAGCAATATATTTTTGGTACCTATTAATAGTTGAACTGGAAATTGACGTTTTATTAAGATGTCTTTCTTTTATTTTATCAATCAAAAGAAAACACATCATAATCATAGTATATTGCCTTAGTTGTCCTATTGTTTTTTCTATTTGGGAGTTGATTATTTAAAAAATATGGTTTAGTTGGGAAAGGAAAACATGCTAAGATCAGAGGAGCGGAACTATGTTAAGATTATAGGAGGAAAACATGTTAAGATCAAGGGAGCTGAACGATGTTAAAACTATATGAGAAAAACATGTTAAGATCATTTTCATTTCCAGTATTGATACTAGCAATAGTTGATGGCTATTGGATGACTTTAAATCTTTTTAATTTGGCTATTTTTTAAAGCAACAATTATAGTTGATGTAAAGTTGGGATGTAATTGAGGAAAGTTGTCTATAGTTGATGTAATTGATGAAAGTTGTCTATAGTTGATGTAAATCATTTCAAGTATTGAACTATGTTAAATCTTTTTCTATTCTAAAGTTGTCTATAGTTGATGTAATTGATGATTTTCACATTAATTTGACACACTAGATTAGTTGTAAGAATTATTTCACCGTTTAAGCAGTTTTTCATAAGCGGTTGTATGAAAATGTATTGCTACATTGTTGGGATGCTATGGCATAGGGCTGATTTCTTCTTGATGATATGATGCATTTAGTTTTTCGATTTACAATTGACTGCAAAATTCACTGTTTTAGGGTGACGATTTGTGTGTTTTGTTATATAGATTGTCTATTTTTTGTTGTAGAAAATTCGATATTAGGGCTCCCTCCGCGATGTAGAGAGGTGTCACTACTTTTTCCAGATTGATTGGAAAATTATTCTTTGAGATTTGATTTTCGTATCTTAATATGTAAACAATTTCTATAGACTACTATTTGTCAGGTTATACTTTGCATTTGGCCTAATCCATGTTGTTTGTTTTATGTTATTTCAATCAGATATTTGTAGTTCGGGGTATTGTGACACTCATCAATGTATCAAGTGTTAGCCACAAACTAATGGTAAGAGTGCTGACTTGATCTTTTATTTTGAATCAGTTTATTACCATTGAGTTCTCCACATGGTACCAAAAAAATATTGTCTTTCTTTTTAATTGAATTGATTTATTACTTTGGACATGTAAGTTGATTTATTACTTTGGATATGTAAGTTGTCTTTTTATTTTTTTTCCTTTTTAAAAACACTTTTCCCCCCTCTAATTGTCTTCTAATAAAATAATGCTCTCTTTTATTTTCATAGGACGATGAAGATTTGCACCAAACTGTAATATGGGCTCTCTTTACTCTTCTTATTTCATTGAGTTTTTACAAATTAGTGAGTTTTTAATTATTTTATGAAGTTATCACCTATTTATAATTTTTCTTATTTAATTTACTCTTCTTACTATACATTTTCTTTCAAGTATTGATACTAGCAATATTTGACGGCTATTGGATGACTTTAAAATCTTTTTAATTTGGTTATTTTGTAAAGCAACAATTTCTATTCTATAGTTGATGTAATTGATGATTTTTACATTAATTTGACAAACCAAATGAGTTGCAAGAATTATTTTTTTTTTTACAAAATTAAATTTCACCATTTAAACGGCTTTTCATAAGCAGTTTTATGAAAAATGTATTGCTATATTGTTGGGATGCTATGGCATAGAGTTGATTTCTTCAATTTATAGTTAATTGCAAAATTCACTGTTTTAGGATGACGATTCGTGTGTTTTATTATATAAATTGTC
>CM069916.1:22417479-22444979 GCA_036172215.1 Camellia granthamiana | reverse complement strand
TATAATGTCTTTTGTTTATTTGTTATATAGAATTCTGTTAGAAAGAAAATTTTGGTTCTTCGAGAAAGTTAATACTTAAGAGTTTGGTATTTGTGGGTGCAAATTAATTAAACGATATGCATGAGACATTGAAGTGTGTATTTCTGACACTTTCCAAAATAAGGTTCCATAACTTAATCTTAACTTTGAGAAGGCCAAGTGGGGAACAGTAGAAGAAATTAAGGTTGCACATCCTTTTCTTCTGGTACCAGCTTTAATATGGGAAATCTTTTACTCCATCAATGAATCATAGGTTCCCACACATGAATTACTTCAGCCAATGAATTTCATCGCACGCTTATTCATAACCAAACCAAACCAAACCAAACCAAGCCAAACCAAGTTTTAAGTCCCATCAAATGGGGTCGGTTACATGAATCTTTCTTCTTCATGCGACCCTATCAAAGGCCATTTCATTGGTCAAATTAAGTAAATCAAAATCTCAACCACACTCATTTTATTTACATGTTGTTTCTTGGTTGCCCAACACTCCGTCCCATACAACATCGCTGGTCTAATAGCCGTTCTATAGAACATACCTTTAAGTCTAGTGGATATTCGTTTATCACACAGTGCCGCAGATGCACTTCTCCACTTACACCATCCTGCCTTAATCCTATGGGCCACATCCGCATCAATCTCCTCCGCTGTTGTGATAATCGACCCTAAATAACAAAAATGTTCATTCTTAAGCAGTTCTTGGTTTTCAATCTTCACTTCTCCTCTGCTTTCATTGTTACTGTTACTAAATTTACACTCCATGTACTCTGTCTTAGTTCTGCTTATCCGGAATCCTTTAGATTCAAAAGTTTTTCTCCAAGTCTTCAACTTTATATTAATTTCTTTTCTAGTCTCATCCACTAGCACTATATCGTCTGCAAAAAGTATACACTATGGCACGTCATTCTGGATATTTCTCGTCAACTCATTCATAACTAAAGTAAAAAGATAAGGACTTAAGGTAGATCCTTAGTGTAACCCTACAGTGATAGGAAATTCATTTGTCTCTCCAGCAGGCAATCTAATAGTGGTCACCACCCCTTCGTGGATGTCCCTAATCACATCAATGTAACCTTTTGTCACCTCTTTTTTCGCTAACACCCACCATATTATATTCCGGGGCACTCTATCATATGCTTTCTCAAGGTCAATCTCCATATGAATGTCTCTTCTATTTTCTTTTCTCTATACTTTTCTATTACTCTCCTCAAAAAATAGATTGCTTCCATTGTTCATAAACACAAATTGATTCTCTGACACCTCTGTTATATCTCGCAATCGATGTTCTATCACCCTCTCTCACACTTTCATTATATGACATATTAGCTTGATTTCTCTATAGTTGCTGCAATTCTCGACATTTCCTTTATTCTTATAAATTGGCACTAAAATACTTTTCTTCCACTCATCTGGCATGTTCCTAGTCAACAAAATTTTGCTAAACAACCTAGTCAACCAAGCAACCCTCTTTTTACCCAAATACTTCCAAGCTTTAATAGGGATATCATCTGATCCTAAAGCCTTATTTGATTTTATCTTCTTAAGTGCAATCTCCACTTCAAAGTTCCTAATCTTGCGATAGAACCTATAGTCTTGATTTATCGTATTACTGGTTATTTCTTCCCCTATTGCCGTACCTCCATGTTCCTCATTTAATAGTTTCTCAAAATAGTTCTTCTATCTTTCCTTATTCTCTTCATCCCTCACCAATACCTTAGAATCTTCACTCTTGATGTACTTAACTTGATTAAAATCTCTTATTTTCTTCTCCTGTATTTTAGCAAGTTTGTATACCTTCTTCTCTCCGTCCTTACTATCTAGTCTAGTGTATAGGTCATCATGAACTTTCAACTTAGACTTTCTCATTACTTTCTTGACCTCCTTATTAGTTAATCTATAGCTCTTAAGATTTTCTTCAGTTCTATCATTTTGCCACTTTTTAAAGCACTCTTTTTTTGCCTTAATTACTGCTTGAATCTCTTCCCTCCACTACCAAGTTTCCCTAGAGCTGGGTCCCGTTCCTTTCGACTCTCCAAGCACTTCCCTTGAGATTCTCCTCATACAATTAGCCATCGACTTCCACATAGTGTTAGCATCATCTTCCAAGTCTCAAGTACCTTCCTTATCCATTCTATTCATAAATATTTCTAATTTATCCCTTTTTAGGTCCCACCATCTCGTCCTATGATGCTCACCATCCTTCCTAGCTTGGTATTGCCCTCTAAAACATAAATCTAGTACCAAAATCCTATGTTGAGAGGTCAGGCTCTCTCCAGGAATCACCTTACAATCATTACATTTTAGGCAGTTCACTTTTCTCACTAAGAAGTAATCTATTTGGCTCTTAACTAATCCACTCTTAAAGGTTATCAAATGCTCCTCCCTCTTCTTATATATAGTATTGGCCACCACTAAGTCAGAAGCCAACGCAAAATCTAAGATACTCTCTCCAGCCTCACCAAAATCGTATCCACCATGCACCCTTTCATAGCCTTGTTTATCTATGCCTATATGGCCATTAAAATCTCCACCTATAACAAGGTTCTCTCATACGGGTATCTCCTGTAAGATCTCATCCATTTGCTCCCAAAAATCCCTCTAAGTCTGATCATCTAATCCTACTTGAGGGGCATATGCACTAATAACGTTCACTATATTCCCTCTAATAACTAGTTTAACTAACATAATCCTATCCCATTTCCTAATGACCGCCACTACATTCTCCACAAGGCCCTTGGCAATTAAGATTCCTACCCCATTACTGCGTCTATCCTTACTACTATAATACAGTTTAAAACCGGTATCCTCAATTTCTCTAACTTTCTCACCCGTCCACTTATTTCAATTTGGGTGAACACTTTTTCTTTCCTTTTTTAAAATTCTTTCATAAGAAAAAATGTATAAATGTATGAATTAAATTAAACTAACACACTTTGACCTTGAGATTTCTGACAATCATAAGAACCTCTCCCATTGTCTTTGAAATGAAATGACATTGAACCCTCTTTTCATAGTTGTTGGGTAGACAGTGTTAACATGTAATAAAATGATAATTTTTGCAGTAAAACGTATTCATTATTTTATAACATTTAACCTGTTTTGGTAGAGTTGACTCCGCCTTGACTTGCTAAATTAAAACTCATCATCCTACATTGTCCTCTGCATTGTGATGCACCCTAACAAACGCCACCACTGACCTACCCATTGCCATTAGCTACCATGGAATTATTGGCCATTTGAATATCGTTGTCTGAATCATCACAGCAATATACATGCATAGCCTACTATCATCACCACCAAGGGTGGCAGCCTAGCTGGTGGGAGTTCACTCCCACGTGAGTGACACGATTTCTAATCATCTTTGCTCCTGACTTTTGTTCGTTAAGACACTGGTGGGGTTAGGGTTAGGCTAGCTCAAGCTTGTCTTGAGGAAGTGCTTGCGTTCTCCCATGTGCAGTACCCCCTGTTTGTTGGGCCCATCTAGGCCACTCTTGTTCAATTTCTCAATGGGTAGGGGCTTCTTTGGTCATGCCCTAGGAGGATTGATGGTTGATCTCCTTCTCCTGCCCTTGTTATATCAAGCAAAAAGCCCAGTGTCATCAAAACGACCCACCATGGGCAGCCAGTGTCCATCAGGTATACCATCACATCTCAACCAAAACACATCTCACTATTGCTACTGCTTACACCAACCACCATACCTCAATTTTATCATTATCATCACCTACTTTTGGCCACTGTTTTTTCATCATTTTCAATGCCAGTGATGATTAAAGGGGAAAAATTATATTACAATCCCACCTTGATCATTTCTATCACCATTCTACATAGATTTGCCATATCACTTTTGTTTCTATATCAAAACTTCCACCAATAACCACCACAGGCCACCAACCCCTGCCATTTCTCCCATCCCAACCTACTCTTCAAAATACGTTACTTTTTTTTACCCATTGTTCGTGGTATGTAACATTTAGCTTGAGTTAGAAAGGAGTGTTTATTCAAATCATCACAATTATGTACATAGATATAAGCATGTGTATATCAAAACGAACTGAAACGGCTTGCCCTTTCACTTTCTACCAAATGAAAGCTTCTACATGTTCTTCATTTTTTAATTTCATGGTCTTTTGAGTTTATATTTTTCTTATTTTGAATTTGCTGATGAATCATGTTGGCTTGTCCCTTGCTCTTGCTATGTTGTTGAACGAAATGAGAAGAGAGATGGAAAGTGGTAGCAGTAAAATTTATGGAAAGGAACGATAAATGAACAACTAGGATAACAGTATTAAAAAATTTGAGTAGAGGAAGGCAATGACACATTATGTCTTCTTTGTTTCTTTAATTTCTGTCGAGGCTACTACTTGTCTTCTTCGTTTCTTTTCTTGGGTGTGAGTTTATGAGTTCGTAGTGTAGGTTTGCATGTACCACGTTATGTCTTTTATGATCATTTTCTTGAAAGCACCATAGTGGAAGATCTGACTTCAGAAGAAGATATAGCTAAGGACATGACCTACTAGAACTTGCTGCACAAAATGGACTTTTTGGATCTCTGGCTTCAAGTTGTTGGGATTAGAGCTTTCCTTGTTGGGTTTAATTGAGCTACAAACTGTTTCCCTCTCCCTTTGTTGACATAATGACATTGTCATTTTAAACACTTACAGTTTATGAGTGGTGTTGTTATCACCTGGTGAGTTTTTTTTTTTACCAACTCCAGATGATCAAATACTCCTGCATTCTTGCCATTTTACCAGATTACTGTTAAATATAGAAATTAGAGTATATAGAATCTTTTTATTTTTAGTATTATGTATATAATTTGTGATTGTATCAATTATTGATTTAGTATTGTTTCCTTATTTATATCGTTTCCTAAATTGTATCATAAATCTATTATATATACATGGCATCTACCTCATTCATGGGTAAGTCAAATAATTCTTTTCATTCTTTTTGGTATTAGAGTTAGGTTAAGTACCTAGTAATTTTGCTTCATGGGCGGGCGGCAATCTTGTCTTGGTCGCCCGCCGGACCTCAACCCATTTTACTGCCATATTTTCTTTCAGTATCACTTTGTGGTGATCTCTTCCTATATCTACTAGTTTATTCTTATCCCAAATATCTCTATCATATTTTTTTTACTCACAATCCATTTTTTGTGTGTTTCTGTTCCACTTTGTCTTTTCCTCTATTTTGACCTCAAATAGATTTTTATCTTCAAACCTATTTGAGTTTGAGGGGGGGTATTATACTTATATTATGGTAAGGATGGTGATATACCATGTAAACCACCTAAGCCGCCCCGTCTGGCACATAATCCAAGTCACCCCATTGGCGCACCACCAAAGCCGCCCCCTGGCGCATTTTCTAATAAGCCATCCCTTGGCGCACTTAGTCATTTTTTGCCATTATCATTCAGCACCACGTCATAAGTTATATGTGTGTCACGCTTGCTGGTTCAACATCCAATTCTCTATATCGGTCTGGCATGATCCCTTTAAACTATCTCGGCATTGATTTCGGTTAGTCTCTACAACGGTCTGACATGACCCCTTAAACTATCCCGACATTGATTCCAATTAGTTCCTACAATGGTCTGGCTTGACCCCATAAACTGTCCCAGCATTGATTCCGATTAGTTCCTACAACGGTCAGCATGACCTTAAACTGTCCCCGACATTAGTTCCAACCAGTTTCTACAATGGTCCGGTACGACCATAAACTATTTCCCGACATTGGTTCCCGCATCTGATGCCAACCAGGGTCTTGTTGGCTGCCGACTAGGGTGTTTCCTAGCCATAGATGCTTTGGCAGCTCTACCAGGGCAGTTCAATCCTTACTCTCCCCCCCTCCCCCGGCCCTTCTAGGGTGTGGTGTTGATGTATTAAACACTTTTTGGTCTTTTTTATTTAGTGGACTACCAGATTTGTTCGGTAGCATTTATTTTGGACTAGTTGTTGAGTTTTTTCCGGCTTATACCAGTCATCCATTTGTAAGCTGCGATTATTGAATATCTTCACACCAGCTTGAGGGGAAGTGTTGAATATAGAAATTAGAGTGCATAGAATGTTTTTATTTTTAGTATTATGTATATGATCTATTGTTGTGTCAATCACTGATTTAATATTGTTTCTTTATTTATATCGTTTCCTAAATTGTATCGTGAATCTATTATATATACATGGCCTCTGCCTTATTCATGGGTAAGCCAAATAATTCTTTTCATTCTTTTCCCTTCGAAACTTTTCATGATAAGAAATATTCTTTTTTTGATTTTGTTTTTGTGCCAGCCACAATGTTGTCTTACTTTTACCAGATATCAATGAAGTGCTTCTGTTTATTTTTCTCATGTATTCAAAAAAAAAATCACATGTTTTTTTCTCTCTTTTAGATTGCAAGAGCCTACCCAAAACAAGAACTTACATCCAAGTTCTGCCAAAAGCATTGTAGTCTGATTTAATCCTTGTAATTTCATCTTCTCCTATAGAATCTCACACAACTGTACTTTGTTCTGTCACAATTCAGATCCTAATCTACTGCAGATCCTCCATACAACCACAATACCAATGGCCCGCAAACCAGAAACTCTTCACTTTCGATGTGATCTACCTTCATGACAAGCCTGGACCTGACAATTGTCCCCAGAAGGTTTACGATGCCTTAGTGGATGCTCTTGAACAAGTTACAGAGTACGAGGGTTACATCTTGGAAAGCGGGCAGGGGATGACACGTGTCCTCTTCCGTTACATGTGTATGCTTTTGTCACATCCTCAGCAACGGTGTGTGCAAGACAACATTGATATTCCCAAGTCCCTTGTGAAAAAGTCGCCCACAGTTGACTCTGCACAGGGTGAAGAAAATGTTACTGTTTTGTCCATCCAGTGAGAATATTAACAGTGAAGTTTTCGTTGTATTGGATGATTGGTTTTCATATATCCTAGGTTTATTTTTAAGCAATATGTTGCTGTAATTTTTATCTTTTTTTCCAGTGTGTAAGCCAATCTACCTTCTTTCTGAATGGATAGTGTGCATTTGTTTTTTTGGGTAGTGGAAAATCTGAATGCATTTTCAAATCAGAATACTTTCTACAAAGCTAATGGTATGGAAGGGCTAATTTGCATAGTCATAGCATTCGCTTTTGTTCTATTGAATTGGAAAAGCAATATAAACCCCACCTAAGACTGAAAAAGCAGAGGAATGAGTTGGATTCAAGGGATTTTGCAAAATGAATGTACCAAAGTAAAGATAATTGCTGTTAATGGTTTCTTGTATATATATATATATATGTATGTATCAGTTTGGCAGCTATGATCATCTGGTAAAGCCATGGAAATCGGTTAATTTCATGTCATCTAGAATTATCTATATATGATTTTAGATAATATATTGTGAAATGTGAGGTTTATATCCAATCTATTTCCAGAGCCTCACATTTTAGCTGCAAAACTGCTAGATTAAACTTACATAATTGACGATTGGGCCCCTTTTTTATTTGAGGCCTAATAAGTAAACAAATTATTTTAGCCCCTACTACAAGGGCCAAATTTTTTGAGAGGCCCCAAGTTTCAGCAAAAATTTGAGGGTCTTAAGCAGCGGTCTTATCCACCTATGTCCAAGATAGGCGCCGTCTCTATTCCTCCTCAATCCCCATTCAATGAGGACTTAATTGGGTTAATTTTATCTTATGGGCGTAAGGTTGCATCCATCTTATCTTCTCAGACTTGCGTTAGTTAGAATTTCATGCATTTGATCGCTTTTTTCATTGTTTATACATCAATGATGAGACACTTCATTTGAATATGCATTTCCTCAAAATCATTAAGAGCTCAGATCATCTATGCCATTGATTAATAACCTGAAAAATCTTCCCCTGTGGAATCCAACAGTTGTAAAGTTGAGAATAGGTAGTTACTTTTTAACTTTAAAATCTAATTAAAAATATAATTAAGCATGTGGATGCATTATAATACTACATAATTAAGGGATGCTTTTGAAACAACATTGCCCTTTCATGTGAGTCTTTTAAGTTTTTTCCTATTTGTCCAAGGAATCCATTTGACCCACTAACTTTTTATATTACTTTCCTACTAATTAATTGCTTCTTGCATCATTTATCTGCCTAAGGGGCTGTTTGGGAAGCCATAAAATTCAGCTAATGATATATTAATATGATCCAAATGTTTTTTCAACTATTCTTTGGCCAGCCTCACAAAAATTAGAAAAACCCTTGCTTTTAAATGCTCCTAATACCAATTACTAAAGTCAACTTTAACATGAGGTCATAATCACCCAATTTATAAAGAAAGTCCACAGTTTATATAGGTCAGGATGATTTGATTGACTTTTTAGCTCAAAAATTTTATTATTTATTTATTTATTTTTGTTTTTTTATTTTTTTATTTTTGCTAATGAAGAACCTCTCCAAAGTACACGATAGGAAAAATCTCGAATACTTGCAAATTATGTGTATAGACTAAGATTATGTGCAACATAAAAACGAGTTAAATTTAAAATTTAGGAATCTATAACATCTAATTAAGATCGGTGAAACATATAACACAAAAACAAACAAATGCACAAGAAAAACAAATCAAATGCATACATGAAGAGCATAAAGTTTATATGGTTCATCTCAAATTAAGATTACATCCACGACTATTATAATTTTTGTTGTAATCATAAAAATGATAAGAAATAGTCAAATACATAGAAATTAAAGTAACAAGTCACACGTACAAAAATATTTTACTCCAAAATTCAAGTCAGGCGATAAATCCCTCCATCCACGATCAAATAATTAATATTCAACCCAATATTTACTTATGTTTGGTTTGTATTTGGGAGATGAATTTTAGAAAAAAATTTCTAAAAAATGGTTTGGTTTGAGTTGTTCTCAAAAAATTTCCAAAATCACTTTCTCTCTCTTACACATCAATCAATCACTTTTTCTCTCACACACATCTACTCAAATTCTCCCAAAATATCAAATCATCCCAAACTCCCAAAAAAACAACTCTCCCAAAATATACAACCAAACAAACCAAAAAAATTTCTAAACTCTCTCCTCAAATTTTTTTTCAAAAACAACTCTCCCAAAAACAAACCAAACAAAACATTTTTATCATTGAGCTACTACTGTAGATGTTCTCAAGAAATCTACTTGAGTAACCATTGGTTTTGGCTCCCCTCTCCCAACTTGCTCATGCCTGCCTAAAAATACTATTACAACCCCCCTCATGCTTGATTGTAATTAATTTATATTTTGTGAAGGGTTGACAAACTGTTCACATCTTTTGATACCTTTAACAAACCTCCAAAGGGGTCTTAACTTACTGGCATTGCCAAAATTTTAAATCTCATTTCTCTGTAAAGTGCATCGAGTTGGTCATGGTCAACTATCTTGTTGCTTTTGCTCATGCTCTCACTTGAACACATTGCTAACTAGAGCCTTGGCCACACATAGTTTTTAATATTAAAATCATGATGTTATAAAACTAGAATGTAGCTTTCATACACCTAGTAGGTTGTTCATCATCAGATGGACACATTTAATTAAGAAAAATTTTAATTAGGTTCTATCAGTTGATGTTGAACCCTCGTGCATTTGTTTGTGTTAAAAGTACAAATTCTCTCAATTCACCTATTCAAGAATTGCTTAAAAGTTTACTGTATTTCCTATTTTTCATTTTTTTAAAAACACACTTGTTTAGTAAACAGTTTTCGAAAAATAACTCACTTTTTAAGAAATATCAAAATGTTATCTTCAAATTTTAAACTGTTTTCATACAAAAATGAAAATGACGGATGTTTTGAACATCTCATTGTATTTATTTTCGAAAATATGAAAGTGAAAACAAAAATCAAAAATAAAACCAAGCGGGTCCCATTGGAATTTTTATTTGCACAAGAATTTCTCATTAAATTTAAGACTTTCTCATTAAGTAATGAGAGTGTGAACATTGTTAGGTTCCATTGTTCACATGTAGAGGCAGGCAGCCGACCAATATGCATAGTTTATGGTGTTCTTTTAAGTTACTTGTCCTACATGGCTAGTACACCTCATATGCCCCTTTTAATGAATCTTATGGTTGTCTAAAGTAATACCCAACAAATTAAAAAAACAGTGAATTATGGAAACGAAGGTGTGTGTCACTGAGAACCACTTCTAATCATAATATCTTATACTTGCATGAACCTCCTTGATTTTTTATTATTATTATTTTTTTTCTTCACTGGAATTTACCTTAACGAATTCCGGTATATGTAATTCCCTCATTCCATATATATTAGGTAATTAATAAGTCTCTTTCTTGAGTACATATAGTTCTCTCGTCTTACATATACCATATAATTATTGAGTCCAGATATCTAGTCCTACATATATCAAGTAATTATAAGATTTCACCCTGAATAATCCTCAATTACATGTAGTCACTCCATCAAAAATATATTGAATAATTATTGGGCCTAGGTGTACCCGTCCTACATATAATAGCTAATTATAAGATTTTGTCTCAACTAATTCCAGGAACATGTAGTGCTCTTATCCGATAACTACTAAACAAAACCCTAGGAGTAACCTCAAGGGAGAATAAGAAATGAAATATTTAACCATTGACTAGACAACCTAGTTGGTTCTGGGGGGTCCCTGATGTAATGCTTATATGAGGAGACTATATTCACAAGTTATTGGGATTTAAATAGTAGAACAATAAGAAGACTTGTATCAGTTGAGAATGGGTATCTGCATATCCATTGCATCTTCAGAAATTCATCAGTCTGAGGATTGCAATGAAAATGTGGTATTCTATGATGAGACTTTTGCTGCTGATGAAAGTCAAAGGCTTGGTTCTCTTCATTCTCATCAAGGAAGCAAGTCATCAAACCAAGATGCTGCAATTCTATACCATGTATGTATGCTATTAGGTCTTCTCTAATCTGTTTCTGAAAACACAAAAACCAAAAACGAAGAAAACGAATACAATACCAAACAATTAGTTTTCCTGAGAAAACAAAAGATTTTCTGGATTTGCTAAGATTTATAATCATAGGATTTTCCTGAAAACAGTTTTTGTAACAAGTTATCGCTATCAGTTTTCATTTGTTCTGTTTTGAAAACAGAAAACAGAAAATGAAAACAATACTAAACACTATACTCCCCTGTTTTTAGCATTAACTTGAAACTTGTTTCTCTTTCAAGGGCTATGGAACAGAAGATGGAGTTCTATGTGGAGTTTTCGACGGCCATGGAAAGAATGGTCACATAGTAAGCAAGTTGGTCAGAAACCGCTTGCCTTCGCTGTTGCTAAACCAAAAGAACACACTCACAAAGATCGATAATACAGTTGGGTATGCTACTAGTTTCCTCAATCAGAGAGTAAATGGTGAAATGGTATCAAACAAAAGTTTTCACATATGGAAAGAGGCTTGTATTAGTGCCTTCAAGGTGATGGACAAGGAGATTAAGCTTCTTGAGAGTTTGGACTCCTCTTGCAGTGGAACCACCGCGGTTGTCGTCATCAAACAGGTAAGCCAAAAAAGTCTCAACTCTCCGTGTTTAGGCCAAGGATCTTTTGTACCCAAATCCCTCTATCTGTCTGTCTACACAATCATGTCTTAAAATTCTCGTGTCTTAGTATTCTTATCACATAGTACGGCTAAAAGTGCATTGGGATAGATGGACAACACTCTCAATTGCATGATCGTGTCTTGAAATTCTCATCACATCATACAGTATCAAGTATATTAGGATAGAGCGACAGACAGATTTGAATAAAGAGAATCCTATGCTACGGGATTGTGTTTTATTATTATTATTATGGGATATTTACTTGGAAGATAAATTTTGTGTTTCTTGTAATTGTAAAATTGAACAGGGGGAAGATCTTGTAATTGCTAATCTTGGAGACTCAAGAGCAGTGATGGGGACAATCACTGAGGATGGAATACTCAAGGCTGTTCCATTGACTATTGATTTAAAGCCTGGTTTACCAAGTAAGAATGTTTTTTTTCGAATTATTTACTTTACAAAATGTAGACACTTTTTGAACTTATATTACAAATCCAAATAATTTTGCAAAATCAATGAATTTGACAGTAAGGTAATTGAAGTTGTGTTCTGAAAACATACCTTTAAGCAAGTGGTGTTGTCAAAACACGCCTTCATAAAATAATATATGTTTAAGAAATAACTTCAAATTTGAAAAATAAGTTTAAAATACACAAGGGCATGATAAAAAAATTCACATTTTTCCTTCATGAGATTGTAATACCAAGTCCATTCCCAAAAACTTGTTGCCAAGTTCATAACACACAAACACAAAACAATATGCTTTCTAAAACATAGTGTGTAATTCAATGGTGAATTGATCAGATCATTTGTGTCACGCAGTGGAAGCAGATAGGATAAGGAAGAGGAATGGAAGAGTAATGGCAATGAGAGAAGAGCCACACATACAGAGAGTATGGTTGCCCCATGATGACTCCCCAGGCCTCGCCATGTCCAGAGCTTTCGGAGATTTCCTTCTCAAAAACCATGGCATTATCGCTATCCCTGAAGTCTTCTATCTCCGACTCACTTCTCGTGATAGGTTTCTTGTTCTTGCCACTGATGGGGTAAACTCCATTTTCCAGAGATTTTAATTTTAGTCACACTTAACACCTTCCAAAAATGGGATGTAGTTTATCATGTCATGTCACGAAAATAGCCTCTCTCCGCATGTGAGGTAAGGCTGCGTGTGACCCTCTTGAAATCCTCCACTGTCGGGAGTATCGTGCACTAGGACTGCCTTAGTCCATGTTAGAGAGCATTTTAAGGCGTAAAAGAAAAAAAATTCTAAATCCACTTAGTCCCACCCCAGTGAGATAGTAGTGTTCGATTTTGTGATCAGATTCTATACGCTTGGAAGAAAAACTGTAGGGCATAACTTCATCTTTAACAAGGAAAAGACAAGACCAATGAGAGATTTTTTTGGTGCATCATGTAATAAAGTTCCAAATCTCCTTATAACACCCCCCTTTCTCTCTCTCTCTCTCTCAAAAAAGGACAGTTTGATCCAATAGTAAAGGTATCCCATTAATGTCTTTAAGGCTATACATATATCTTGCCCTCTTAAAACTCCACTTTATCAGGAGTTTGGATTCTCATATATTGTCTCGCTATTTTATTTCTTGAAAAATAATAAAAGCTATTGTCTTAACTATTTTGTATTGTGGTATTTCAGGTGTGGGATGTGCTGAGCAACAATGAAGTGGCATCCATTGTAGCGGCAGCAGGAACTGAGGCAGCAGCTGCAAGAACAGTGGTAGATGCCGCTGTTTCAGCATGGAGGAGAAAGTTTCCTTTTTCAAAGAGGGATGACTGCACCGCGGTCTGCCTCTTTTTACAGAAAGACGCAAACAACCCTTGCTTGAGATTGAGTCGTTAGCCTCTCATCTTCATATATATTGTTGAGCACAAACAAATTTTACTTTGAGGCACTTTTTACTCTTTGTAAGATTTGGTGACGTTGCCTACGCCTCTAATAATATTTCCCAAGAGGCTTTTTTTAATCATGGCTAACAATGGAAGAAATTTGAGAACGAGCCAACGGTCTATCCATATGTGAACCAGAGATAAATTCAGGAGTTTACTGTTACAAGTAGAGGTTGTGGTCTCGATCCATGGATGGAAATTGAATTGAGTGTTTGATACATGTGATAGTTTGTAAATAATCAGGATTGATCACAGAAAGGGTTCTATGGACCATGAATGCTTAGAAAAGTGAATTAAAAAGCTTTCACAACTAATCCATGAATGAGTTATTTTAATGCAGATAAAGAAATGGTGCCACACTGCCTCATTTGAAATTATTCTCACGAATGATTATCAATGAAAATAGTCCGCAAAGTGATATTTTATTGTAATTTAAAAATTTTAATCAGAGAATCGACCAATCAACAACTGTTCTTAAAAATCCAAAACATATTGCTACAAGACACTAATACACCCTAGAAGGACAACTTGCTATGAGATGGCTTCCCTTTGACCCTACTTTTTAATCAAACACTAAAACACACTTGAACCATTCCAACAAATCGTGCTGTGTTTAATTGTATCAATGCTAGCGCATTCGCTATTTTTCAACATTAATTTAATTCAAAATTATATCAAATAAAATACATAATTTAGTGTAGCAAAATTTAGTGCCACACTTGCCACCATTACAAAGTGCCAAACTTGCCAGCTCAACATTGACAATATAATATAATTTGACATTTCTATTTAATTGTATGAATTCATTTCTCAAAATTCTCCAATTCCTCTCATCAATCAGGACATACATGACAGACACATCCACAAAATCAAGAGTAACCCAAAGCCTCAATTTCTCAGACCCAGAAACAAAGAAAGAAACAAAAAGCCTCAATTCAATTCAATGGGATTCTTAAATAAGAACCAACCATATATGTACTAACTAACAAAAAGCAGTTTCTCCTTTTCTTTCTGATTTTTCATTTCATTTATTTTCTTCCCCCTACCCTTTATGCTTTGTTTGGAGAATAGATTTATGTAGGGATTTATTGATGGAAAAAGTGACGGAAAAAAAAAATTCCTCTTCATTCACTTTTCCCTTCATTTTCTTTTCTCTCCGCAAATCCTTTCACTAATCCAAAGTTCCAAACACAAAACACCTCCTTTCTTGGAGAATAGGCAAAATATGTCTTCTATTACCTTGGTAGCTGAGAAAGAGAATGCCGGAAAGGAATTTAAATTGGAGAACCAAAAATTCACAAAACTGTTCGAACCACAAAAACATGCAGTTCTTCCCAGATCAGGTTGATTCGTCTTTTGGATCCTCCTCTCCAATCAGATCGTCATAAGTAACGGGTACCCTCATTCTATCATGAACAGATGCACGTTTCCCCTCAGCATCGGACTGCTCAAGTTGGTTTTGCACATGAGGTTCTACTAGCAGTGACCCATCTGAAGTGCTGGCTGTCGTCTGATCCGGGAATGCGTTATCCATCCTTTCGGAAGCATCTTTCTTGTTCTGTACTTGGCCTTGACAGATGCTTTGTTGCCTGAATTGCTTCTGCAAAGCGGTAGATAACATGACACAACACAACAATTAATCACCCAAAACTTCCAAGCGAAGGAACGTAGAACAGCATTACGGTTCCACAAGAAGCAAATTGCATCAAACAACATGAGGAATCAAGCTGTGTGAAGCAATAGTGGCCACGATTGAGCATAAAAGCAGCAAAACAAACTTGAACCAAACACAGCATTTTGAAGGCCGGAAAGACACCGGCAGAATGTTCACTACATAAAGGAAGTAACCTTTTTTCCCTTTCAGGTTAGCAGGTTACTTCAAGAGATCTTGGTATCTTGTCATATCTATACATGATCTACAATTTAGAGTGATATATGAGATTATAGGATGAATACCTAATTAATGAAAATCATTTCTTTCAATTTGAAAACCATGACTTCTGTTTCAATGGAACACTAGCACAGGAGGGACAGTATCAATCTGTTGTATGATGCAAAGTGACTATCAAACGAATGAAGTCTGGAAGATTAAATATGCATATGCACGTATGCATTTGAAATATGGAAAAGCAAAAGCGGTAAAGGTGCATAGCGGATGCAGAGAAAGTATCGTAACACACCTCAAACTCCCTCCCCTTCTTCATTATCTCTCTATAGGCATTTGGGTCTCGTGCTTTCAGGACACTCCATAGTATGCCACCACCATATCTAAAGCGTTTTCCATCCGCAGTTTTCTGACCTCCACAAGCTTGAATTGCATCCACCTGCAACTTCCACATTCATTATAAATCCCATAGAAAAATGGAAACTAACTGAAAATAATAAAAAATTACTATAAACAACTGGGAGTTTTTATTATTTAGGTAAATAACATAAATTGCGCAGAAAAAATATAACATATAAACGACCAGTATGCAATGCATAAAACTGTCGTGAACATTTTTTTGTCTAGCTTATTCTTCCATAATATGCCATCATTAATGTAAAATTAACAATAAGTAACATATTTCTATTGTATAAAAATATGTACACGGATATATCAAAAAAGAAGTTGATATCAGTATGCAGTGAATATAGAATATGCTGCCGTGTCCCTGCCATGTCCATGTCCCAACATTTCTAGAAAGCACTGTCTCGATGTCTCTCTGTCATTTCATCTTCCATGAAACTTAGCAGTGAATGAACATGAGGATAAAACAAATCAAACAAGAGAGAGAGAGAGAGACAAAAAAACCCACCTAACAGGCCAATTTCACAGACCCCCCACGTCACTAAGGGTTTAAAATTAGCATCTCAAATCAATTCTTAAATAGATTCTTTAAGATTCCATTTCTAATATATGTCTAAATGTTAATTACTTCTGTTATTCTTTTGAAGAACAGACATGGTGGCTGAATTCTTCATCAGATACGGGGGAGTTATATTCCTTCTTCTTTTACACAGGAATTAATATAGATATATGTCCTTTTACGTAGGATTGTGTCTATATGTGCATACCAAGTTTTAAAACTGCAAAAGAGGCCAAACCAATTGACATCAACCTATACCAATAGGAAACAACGAAGTAATTCAGCAAGGAGAGATATATCAGCTTAGAGATCCACAAAGACTGGAAGCAATGGAATGGCTTCTGGAACATACATCTGCGAGGGTACGGAAACAATATTGAGTATCAGAATATAAGAAAGCCAGTACATCCTTAAATAGAGTGCATTAACACTGTTAGGTCTATGCTTTTCCAGAATCAATAATTGCGACACTAATCCTCACCTTTTGCGCAAAAACCAAATGGATCTCCATGGCCCCTAACCAAACCAAAGGGTACATTGTTTCTAAAACCTCCAATTAGGGCTTGATAGAAGAGGGAACGGATCACAAGGGAATAACATCTCTTCGAGTACTCACAGAGCAACTTTAAGCCAACTCACTGAATAACTCACTAGGTCAAGACTAGCAGTGACAACAGCCTGAGGATGTTCATCAAGGGACAGATAAAAGCAAAACCTACAATTTCAAAAACAAGAACAGGAATTTTGATGAAGAAGAGTTTGCAGAACACCCAAGTCCACCTTAAAAGTAAAGCAATATAAAAAAGAGACTCCCATAAATGCATAACATGCACGCACGAAGGCAAACAAAAGCATCTAACAAAAACAATTAACACAAATGACCAAATAAATATTTGAAACCATTCAACAATCTGCAATGGGGCACTGAGATTTATTTTACAGAACAAAACCATAAGGCAGATGGTATGGTATCTTGGCATTAAACAATAGTCTTGGCACACATAATTGAAAAGGTATATTACACTTTGCACCCCTATACTTTACCTCAAATCACAATTCAGTCCTAGTAATTTCAATTGTGACATTCAAAACCCTACACAAGCTGCAATGTCACCCTTCCATAAGGGTTGTTTCGAATACTTGACGGAATTTAGCATACAACTTATAGGCTCTAATAAGCATGTGAAAATCCAAGTAGAATAGTTGCGCATTCTGCAGCCATGCAGAGATGACTACTGTACCATTAAACTAAGATCACTAGCACAACACATCTTTTGTAGCAGACAATTAGCACCCAACAAGTCAGTGGGAATTTGTTGTAACATCGAAAAATCACGAAGCCCTAAAACCATTGTTATTCACATGGTTACTGCAATACCAAATGAACACATATATATTATATAAGTGCTGTTTGTTCATGAATTTCATGCAGAAAATGTCACACCTAATACCCTATTAGTTATTGAGCTACCAATTTTTGCAATTTGCATTAAATCGATTATGTGAGTCAAATGTACAAGTTAGAAAATATTTAATGTGAACCTTTTTGCCAGCTCTCACCTAACAATAAATTATGTGATAATAATTATGATTCTGGAATCTGGATAGATTGACTGCTTAATCACTATTTCATGCACAAAATGTCATACCAAATTTTACAAGTTACAATGATGACTCTGCATCATGTAAAACCCATTATTTATGCATATTTACCAATGACTTCAGATCTTACAACCACTACAATACAACACTATGTTACATGCAATGGAAATGATACCTCTTTGACGAGATCACTCAAAGCAGATACACCCAGGCAACCAACAGCATTGTACACCAGATACGTTTTTCTCTCTCGCAAGTGTTTACAAACATCTAAAACAAACCTGCAAATTACATAAAAATAAATACATTCAGTTCCAAAACACAAGCTTGTTTCCTTTCAAAGTAGAATACATGGTATAAAGACCAAAAAGACCAAAAATGATGCAACAAAATATTTTTTTATTTATTTTCTTCCTTTTCTTTCTGAAAAGCGAAAGCAACAGAATATTTCAACAATAAATACAAATAATCAATGAAAATGAAAAAATAGTTACAAAGAAATTTTCCATGGGGAGGTATGAGGGAGCAATTCAAAGTCCATCTTGTGGATTGGAAAACAATGTGCTCCACTATGGAGTATGGTGGATTGGGAATTCACCATTTTCACCACTTTAATCAAGCTGTACTAAGGGTAGTGGTTGTGGAGATATGTGGAGGAAGGGCTGTGGTGGAAAAAAAGCCATTGATTACAAATTTGGTGTAGATTAGAGAGGATGGGTGTCCATAGGTAGGTGAACCGTATGGAGTAGGTTTTTGGAGAGGCATGATGTATGGTGCAAAGATATTCCTTTGTAGGTAGCATGGAAGGTCGGGCCTAAGATGGTAGGAGTGGGGCTATCTGGAAAGATTTTGCAAGGGACCACTAGAGGTGGAAGAGAGAGTTGGGGCAACCTTGAGGAGAGGTAGCAATAGTGGAGAGAGATCTACTAAGCTTGTTGAAAGAGATGCCTGATCGTGTTCAGTAGCATAGTTCTTTGATGGAAGTGACACTTAATGTAGAAAAAGAGAAGGCTTGCTAAGATAGTTCACAAATGTGCACACAAAGACCAATTGATTACATCAAAAAGGGATATGACTTCAATCAAGATGCTAAACATACATGGAAGTCAAAAAAATATATAACTCATAAAATGACTTGTGATTTAGCTTTGGATTGGCCTTAAATAAAAAAACAAAAGTTAATAATCCAGCCCCAACTAGTTCTTGAATGCTTTGTTGAGTAGTGAAAGTGATGGAGTTCAACTTTAAATCTACTCCGCTCAAGAAATTTCTATTAATTTCTTATTTTCATGAATAAGACAAGTGCAGAATTCTTTCATCAAGAAAACATCATAATATATGACAGCTTAGGTTTCCAAAGTAAAATCTCCCCTCTACAAAGGACAATAATTCATAAATTCCTGAGTAAGATTATTCTAATGTCTATTATATTGAAAGACCAAGGATTAAATATATTAAACAATAAAAAGCAAACTACTTTTTCTTCATGATTATAGCAAGGAAAATACTTCACGGAACAATAACCTGTTAATATCTGTCACATTTGGCCCTGAATTGCCTTTCTTTTTTTTGTTCTTCTTCTTCTTACTCTTAGGTTTGTGATTCTTAACTCTAGGTTCTTGGTTTATTGCATTAACATCACCACCAATGGTTTGTCGTGATTCAGTCTGTGAATCCTGCTCCACTAACTCTCCTTCTTCTATATCCATCATCTCAACATCTTGGACGTCTTCCAAGTTATCCTCATCGAATATTGCATCCAATATGCTCTCTCCTCTCTCCATGTAACTAGGTAAACTGCAATGGATTCAAAGGTTCCAGTCAATTATAATTATATAATGTTCAAATAAATTAACAAAAGTGAAAAGCATAAATATCTACAATCTATTTAAACCCAGTACAATATATGATTATAAAAAAAAAAACAAAAACATAATTGCCCGAAACCTTTGCTATGGTATGCAAAAGGCTAAAGGTAATTATGTACTTATATAGAGATTCTCAGTGAACAAAGTATTGCACTGCAACTAAATCTATGAATTGAATATTTCAAAATTAGGTGGAAAATGTTGGCATGGTTTGGCTACAGAATGGAAATAGTGTCTGGCTGCATAAGAAATTTGGAATATAATACAATCCAAACCCCAAGGCGTGCACTCACCATATCCATAACTACCAAGAATAATTAATAAAAGCAACCAAAAAAATTAGAAATTTGATGCACAAAATATATGGGCAGAAATATGACCTAGGGTATCTCTAAATGCACATAACAACATTAAAACTAACAGAAACAATACATAAAGGCCAAGTTCAGGATAAGATCCCTTTGTTGTCCCACAAAATCAAAGGCGGAAGTTACCTATCCATTTTGTTTTTTTTATTTTTTTTGCGGAATGTCATTTTCAGCCTTCTTCAATGTTAGTTTCACCATGGAACAACTTGAATTGCATATGCGAACAATACCCGGAACAACAGATTCTGGAATAAGAACTGTTTACAGTTGCCGACAAATAGAATTGTTGTATGCAAAGTTTTAAAAGGCTTTATTGAGGCTCGCCTTGAGGCAAGGCTAAGGAAAAACACCTCAAGGATTTGATTTTTAGGCTTTACTCCCAAAGGCTTACAATCTAAGACATGCGCTTTAGGTACATCTTGTACGCCTTTTACACATAAGCATGTGAGGAGTACGCATATGAACAATTTGCCTTAGATTCTTGTTAAACTTAATCAAATAGATGATTTAAACATAAAAAATAAAAAAGATCCCCTTTCGCAGCTATATTCTATAAGAAAAATTAAGTAAATGACCAATTAAGAAAAAACACAAAGTTAATGCTCGGTGAGAAGCTCAATCACTAAAGTTAAGAATATCAATTTCACTTTCAAAAGAGCAAAGCTTTCTTCTCTGCAGTGAGTCTTGAGCAGAAACCACAAGTACCTATACACTACCTAATACATTTTTCTAGGAGAAAACAACTAAAATGATTTTTAAAAAATGGATAGTTGAAATTATTTTTTTTATCGATTAAATGCAATTTTCAATTTAGGTTTCAATTTAAAATCCTAAAAGATGTGAAATGAGGATCGACAGTTAAGCACTTTACATGGTTGAATGGACAGATTGAGACAAAATTTAGTTGAAGTGACATCAGTAACATATTTAAGAGGCCAAAAATGTAATTTATCACCCAAAAAATAAGATTAGATTTTATAAGGATGATATGATGAGGAGTTTTTTTTATATTCAATTATTTTTTCTTTTCTTTTTTTGGGATTGCCAACAAGGGTCTTGCATATGCATCTCACATGGCACATTGCCAATGCACACACCAATGTTCAAAAATATCAAAATCACATAAAAAGCTTGTAATTTTGAAATTGTAGATTATGTGTTAATGAAAGTTTGTATCACAAACCTTTAAAACGGGTATTTTGTAACGTAGAACAAAGATTAACAGAGCATACAATTAGGTGATTTTCCTTGATGATTATTTTGTGACATATTGTGAAGCCAAACCAATGATCATATAGCACATAGTCTCAGACTCTGCAGAATGAAACTCAACACATGAGACTATTTTGTGACAGATTATGAAACAAAACCAAACTTCATCAAACAAAATCTGAGCCTCTGTACAATGAAATTCAAAGAGAAAATCGGTTAATACAATGCTCCTATTAGCTTAATTTTAGTTTTTGGTTAGGTTCCTAGTGAAAAAACTCACATTTCAACTCTGTGGACTAGAGTTATGAAACACAGATACATATATACATATACTTTAGGTATATGGTATATATACGTGTACAGAGTGTGTGCATGTGAGATAGAGAGAGAAAAGGGACTTACCGCAAGAGAGAGAGGGACGGTGGCGCTCGGCGGAGACGGTGGTGGATTGTAGAGGCGGTGGGTGGCGACGAGTCCGCGGTGGCTACAGCTACAGTGAGAGACACAGAGAGAGTAGGGCACCAATCGAATTATGGAAAAGGAATAAATATGGGACCTTTGTTCTTAAAACGATGTCGTTTTATCCAATATTTTGATACGACATGTAACACGGTGAAAATATTTGCTTGTTTTTTATTTTTCAAAAAATTCTACTTTTTGTTTTTTATATTCTTTTATTTTTACTAAATTTTTTTAATATTTTCAACAATTTTTTAATTTTTAAACACACTTAACATAAATACACATCAAAAGTATAATTTTGTGAAAAAAATCTTTTAAAAATTCATTAAATACCAAAAATAGAAATAAAAAAATACGAAAATTCAATACATTTTCATATTTTTATGTATTTATTAATTTTTAAAGATATTTTTCATAGATTTTTTACTTTTCAAATATATCTAAGGTAAATCTAAAAAAATAATTAAAATTTAAAAAATATTCACTAAAAAAAACGAAAAATAAAAAACTCAATTTTCAAAATACTTAATCCAAAAAACTCAAACTAAACATACATCATTTTTCTTCCCCAAAATTTTATATTGAAAAATGATAGTATATAAATATTGTTATATTATTAGACTTAAAAAGTAAATCTAATTTTTTATCTTAAATAATAATACTCTTTTATATTAATCATACATCCTTTTTTATAGGGGAAATTCTAGTCTACACACCACTTAAAAATGGTGTATCATATACTCCTCTAATTATGTCATTTTTTAATAATGATCAATTTTACTCTTTAATTATCCGCTATGAGATTTTTAGTTATGTTAGACTTATTTATTTTGATAATTTATTTAATTATGTTTTAATTTATTTGAAAAAGAAAAATAGAATTTAAAATTTATTTTGATGATTTATTTAATTATATTTTAATTTATTTGAAAAATAAAAATAGAATATAAAATTTATTTTGATGATTTATTTAATTATGTTTTAAATCTAAAATTTATTTTGATGATTTATTAATTATGTTTTAATTTATTTGAAAGAGAAAAATAGAATCACAATTTATTTTATCCCATTATTTCTCACCTAAACATTTATCCAAAATGTTGTTAGAATGTATTTAATATTTGATTAAATCAGGAGTTCAAATAGCCCAAAACAGAGGTTTAAATAGCCCAGCACAACAGAATGCCAAAAGGTTCAGACAGCCCAGCCCAACAGCAGGCCAAAAGGTTCAAACAGCCCAACACAGTAACAGGCCAAAAAGTTCAAGTGGAACATATTCAAATTAGTAATGATGGAGTGCAAAGGCTATAAATTCAAATGAATACAACGGCTATAAACGGTTATAAATTCAAATGAATACAACGGTTATAAACGGCTATAAGTTTCATTATATATACCAAAGCCTCTAATATAAATAAGTTACAAAAAATCAGAAAATATTCTTTGATCTATAATCACTCACATCCATTCTCTGAAAAATTCTCTGAGAAGTGTTCTTCAATTTTTGTTTATTATACACTGAGACGTATAGCTCAAAGCCTATATTTCCTGTGTAAGGTTTACAGAAAAACCAGAGCTTCATTTTGTATATCCATCTCGGAGAGATATTTATTGTAAGCTTTCTTTGAAAGTAAAAATACCATTTCATCTTGTAAAAGTGTTGTAAACACTGTGTTCTTGAAATCTTGAGAGTGATTGTGAATCACCTAAGATTTGTAAGGGTTTGGGCTTGTGAAATCTATATAAAATCTATGGATGATTACTCCATGTTTATGAGGTTGCTAGCACCCCTGTGAAGCTAGAAGGTAGTGAAAAATTTCAAGTGAAGCTTGAGGAGTGGATGTAGGCTTAGTTGAAGCCGAACCACTATAAATCTGTTTGTCTCCTCTTTCCTAATCTCTTTACTTTCCTACTACTGCTATAACTATCTAATATTCATGTGTTAATCATTTGATTTACCCTGTATGTTAGTTATATTTCATTATTATTTTGCTTAATCATTTACTACTAAATTCATCATTGTATTTGTTAATAATTTGTTATACTAGTAGTTAATTTTATTGGGGTATTATTAATTTTAATTTGTAGAAAGCTAATTCACCCCCCTCTTAGGTTGCTTTTTAGATAACAATTGGTATCAAAGCTTGGAGCTCTTGTTTAGATTTAACAATCTTGAGTTTTTGATCCATAGCAACCATGTATTCTATTTACTCTGCTGTAGGACAAGCTAGTAATAGGCCACCTCTGTTTGATGGTAGTAATTACATTCATTGGAAAGAAAAAATGATTTTGTATCTTCAAGCTACCAATTATGCTTTGTAGCTCATTATTACTAAAGGTCCTAAAATCCCTTACAAGGTAGTAAACCATATCAGTGTGCCTAAGCTTGAGAATGAATTTGATGAGCGTAATTATAAACTCCTTCAAGCTAATGCTAAAGCCAAGGTTATTCTTGTGTGTGGACTACATGCAAATGAGTACAATAGAATTTCTGGATGTATTACTGCTAAAGAGATTTTGGATAAACTTGAAATCACCTATGAAGGAACTAGCCAAGTAACAGAGTCTCGGATTGACATACTTATTCATGATTATGAACTCTTTACTATGGAATCATTTGAATCTATTTGTGAGATGTTTTATAAATTTACCAATATTATTAATGCTCTAAAATCTCTTGGTAAATCTTATACTAATGGTGAGCTTGTGAGAAAAATACTTAGGTCTTTGCCAAATGAATGGGAAGCTAAGGTTACAACTATCCAAGAAACAAAAGACCTAACAAAATTAGGCATTGAAGAACTACTAGGCTTACTCATGGCTCATGAACTTTCAATGATAGATGGCAGCAAAAAGGAAGCCATTTGGGGAGAAAATGATGGAGTAGCCAACCTGTGTCTTATGGCTCTTGGAGAAGAATAATTCACTCAAGATGAAGTAATTTCTAATTATGTAGAACTTGAAAGTGCTTTCAATGAATTACATAACATATTTAGAAATGTTTGTGTTGAGAATTCTAAATTAAATAAATTAGTTACTTCTCTTTCAAATGATGTGGATGTTTTAAAAATGGAAAATGCTACTTTGAAAAATGACTTTACGTCTATTGCTAATGAGAAAAATATTTTGAAAAACAATGTTGAGGATTTAAACAAAACTCTTGAAAATTTTGTAAAAAGAAAAGAAAATCTCGACAAGCTTCTTGGAAATAAAAAATATGTTTTTGACAAAATAGGGATTGGTTTTGATCCTCCTAAACCTTTTATGAGATTAAATGTTCTTGAGACTAATCCCTATGGACTCAAGAAAGTATGGGTACCAAGAAAGAAATCAAGATATTTTGTCGGTGAAAGATTAAAGAACACCAAGGATTTCGAGAGGAAATGCACAACAAGAGTGTTCAATCTAAAGAGCAAAATCAGCCCCTACAAGAAGAAGAAGAATGATGAAATGAAAATCACCAAGATGAACAATAGAGATAATGTATGCGTAAAGATTCCAAAGAGGTAAATTAAGGTATAACTCCTAACACACCTTTAAGCTTAAAGTTCTATATTCTTTAAGGTGTGATTTGTGTACAATAGATTGTGTCTAATTATTGCTTCCATGTAACCTAATTGTACTAAGTTTGCTAAGTCATGTTCTGCTAGTTTCTTTCAAACCTTCATTGAACTCAAAAATGAGAATTATATTTATAGCGGTCCCGGGTTTACCCCTTGTTGTACAGTGATCCGGACGTGTGTCCGTGGATGTTGGTAGTTGAGTGTTGTCTTGTTTACATCCTTTCTTGCTTTGTATTTGAGTTATAGGATGTGTTGGGCAGGTTTGTTACAGGTTGGTTGAGTTTGGGAGCCAAGTGTTGCTGCCCAGAATTTTGGCTGGTCGCTCGAGCGAGGGTTTGGTCGCTCGAGCGAGGGTAGTTTTTGTGTCTTGTCGCTCGAGCCAAGATGGCTTCGCTCGAGCGCAGGCTGCGTCTGGCCCAGACCTGAAGGTTGTGTTTCTTCACTCGAGCGAGCCTTTTTCTTCGCTCGAGCGAGCGTCGTACTGCAAATCGGAAAATTTGCACTGTTGGCTCGAGCGAGCATGTTTGGTCGCTCGAGCGAGGCCAGTTTTTGTGTCTGGTCGCTCGAGCGACGGGGTCTTCGCTCGAGCGAGCCTGTTTATATCAGCAAGACAGCACCGAACTAAACATCACTTTTTACAAACTCTATCTTCTTCAAACCTAATTTTTGAGAGCCTCTCACTCTAAAATTACACTCTCTCTAAGATTTGATCTACCTAGAGTGATTTCCTAGCCAAGGGCCTTTGTTAAAAGGGTAGGGATTGTTGAGGGCTTCGTTTTAATCGGAAAATCTTTGATTTTGGAGCAAGTTGGGTGTTGGGCATCATCTCCTTTTGAGCTAAATCTTTGAGGTAGGGATATCCTACTCCTCTTTATGAGTTTTGTCTTTGAATTTTAGCATTTTGATATGTTGGTAGTTGTTGTGTAATTTTGGAAAACTTTGGGCCATTGTGTAATTTTACAAAAGTTTGGGGTTTTGTCTATAATAAACCTAGAAGCATGTTTAGTATAAAAACATGGAATTAATGTTGAAACATTAATGAAATTGGAACCTAAGGGTTGTGATGTTAATTATGGAGGATGTCCTAATTACATTGATTAATTAATTTGGATAATTAATTGTGTTGATTTGTGATGTATATAATTGTTGTTTATATGCATTGTGTTGTGTTGGAGAAGATAGGGGATGTACTCCACGGTTTAGGGGAAGATAGGGGATGGACCTCTAAGCCGGATGTTGTCGGGAGGAGATAGGGGATGAACTCCGTAGATAGTGCGTGTATGCTTATCTAGAATTGTATTGACAGAGCGTATATGCTTGTCTTTGGAAGTGTTGATATAACTGTTATGTTTATCGTTGTTGAAATGGAAGTGTTGGCATGAATGTTTGTTTCATGTGAGATGTTTGGCCAGGTTCTGAGCCAAGGTTATGAAATGGCAAGTAAAAGGAATGGAAATGGAAACGAAAGGAAACATAGACTTAAGTGTCTTGGAATTGTATTATGTTATGAAAGAATGTAAAAGAGTTGACCACCTATCACCTGTTAATCTTTTAGTCATTATTCATAACTGGTTTAGTATATCTCTACTGGGCTGTGGCTCACCCTATATGGGAATATCATTTTCAGGTACTGGCAGCATGCCACCTCCAAGGACTTAGCTTGGGAGGCTAGTGGCGGACAGACGTTTTTGGTTGTCTTTCCTTTATTTGTATTACATGTAAACTCAAGCCAAGGGCTTAATGTGGAAAAGAGTTAGCACTCTACTTTTGTGTAACCAGGTGTTAACTTGGAAAGCTGTAAGCCCTTAGGGCATTTGCTTTTGTTGATTAACATGTAATACCTTTTGTAATAGAACTCTGATGAATGGAAGGATGTGGATCTTTATATATTATAACATGTCAATATTGTTGGATTTAATGTCGTTATTTTGAGGGCGTTACAACTTGGTATCAGAGCGTACCAGGTTCGAATACTTTGGGTACGTGGGAAGTGATTAGGATCACAATGGGTTTGTCTCGCTTGATAGAGACTTAGGTGTACTGTTATAAGTTTGTATGATAAC
>CM069916.1:22352702-22417279 GCA_036172215.1 Camellia granthamiana | reverse complement strand
CAAATCAAAAACACATACATATATCTATAGATACATGCACACACGAAGGACATAGAAGAATACCCTAAATTCTGTAATAAATAAATAAATAAATAAATAAAAACAAGAATGGCAGAAAGTATCGAGTGAGAAGTGGCAGTACCTTAAAATAAATTGATGTCTCCTATGCTATATATGGATAGAGCAGTTTGTTTATATTCATAAATAAATAAGCTGATAAGGTTGAAAATCCACAAAGGAAAAGCAACAATGATGCATGTTAATCAGTTAATGAGTAAAAGAAACATTTAGGCAGTTAAAAAGTAAATCATAGTTTAGATCAAGCAGACAATTTTACAAGAGGAAGAAGGTTAAGGTAGTTAAAAGAGTAAATAATATGAATAATTTTTTTTTTAAAACTTTTTGCACAAGTAAATGAGGAGTGATGGAGACCCCCTCCAATCACCACCCCCACCACCCCCACACACATGTGGCAGATGGTGATTGGAGGGCAAGGGAAAGAAAAAAAAAGAAAAAGAAAATCCAACCAATGAGAGAGAGAGGGGGTCAAAGGGAGTGGGAAGAAAAGGGGGTCTTAGACATTTTTGATATTGATATGAGTGCATGAAGTTTAAGCAATGAAATATAATAACGATGCTTCATATTTTCATTTAAATAAAGGAGGTTATCTATGATGGAAACATGAGGTCATGTCATGGTAATTTTGACCTCACTCGCAATTTGTGGAGCATCCAACACCCCATGTCTCTTCCCACAGCAACGCGAACTTTGGGAGGCCACAATGTAAAAAAAGTGCACTACCAGGTTATTCAAAAAGCGTTATTTAACTTTAGGCGTCCTTTTGTAATTGTGCTTAGCCTGAACTACTAAAAGCGCTTTTTGTTGTTGTGCTCTGTGCTTTAAAGCACACTTTTACCAACACTAGTTACCAGATGTCGGTTTTGTTCAAACAAGAGCATACAACTACAAATTAAATAAGATTTTACATTTATTTTGAGACTGCAAATAATGCCACACTGTGGCCAAGATATAAATCACTAAGAAAAAACTAACTGCTTGTACATTTCGACAAACCATGTGAACAATAGAAGAAAAGTTAATGTCCAATTCAATATCCTCAAAACTGCAACAGAATATTAGTAGAACATGATTCGGTATATTCAAATACATAATGAAAAACAGAATAAAAATAAAGGTACAAGGGCTATTATATAGATCATTTATCAGCCCAATTAAAAGAAAAGGAAATAACAGATTTTGATCCTCACACAAACCTACCTCTGAAATATTTAACCGCTGTTCCCAAGCTTTAAAAACTGACTTGACACTTTCTGGAACAGCCTCATTCAAAGCAGAAACCTGTGGCACATCAAAAAAAGGAATTATGTTTGACATATCCTCGAAGAGTAGCTAACTTAAAAGTGCTATTGAGTTAATCAATGAGTAAGAACTCCAGAACATATAAAAATTATGAGAGAATAAATGAAAGGTTAAAAAATGTAAGCATAGGCATAAGTTGCACCCCTCACATGTGCACAGAGAGAGAGAGAGAGAGAGAGAGATTTCATATTGCTTTATTTGAAGCCTAAATATGTGTGTGTGTGTGTGTGTGTGTGTGTGAAACATTAATTCCCGAGCACCATAGGATGTGAAAATTGGCACGTAAGGCTTGCATCTCCTTGTTCCTTTCAACAGTCAATCCAGGTACTAAGGTTACATTTGGAAGTGGCTAAATTAGCCAAAATATTAAAAAGCCAAAAAAATTATTTAAAAAAAAAATAAATTCAAAGATTTCTCCCTATCCACTTTACTTTTGCACGTCTTCCCATAAAAAAATCATTATCAAACCCTTCCATTTTTTTCTGCTCATATTTCAGCCCAAAAAACGCGGAAACAGCCTTTCCACTTGTGGAGGTAAGGCTGCGTACATCAAGAAGACCCCGCTTCGTGGGTACGCCCTTTATATTTTAGCCAAAAAAAACCATTAAAAACCGCACTTCCCAAACACAAAACCAGCACTAACTGAGCATCAGGAATTCAAGGTTTGCAATTTGAGTTAATGGGTCATTGTCAAATGATATTGTATGAGAAGGTTCAAGAAAGTAGTTGGAAAATTCGAAGATCTTCTAAGATCCTTGAAGAAAAATTCGAATTCTCTAGAAAATGATGAGAGGCTTAGATTCTTCAATAGTCTCAACTCAAGAACATAAGAGTAAGGGAGATGATGGAGATAAGAGATTGGTGAAGAAGAAGGCAAAGTAATTAGAGAGAGAATAATGGCAAGGCTCTCCCATGGATCTCCCACTTTCACTCTCAAGGTTGATAATGGAGAAGGGAAATTAGTTCTTTCCCAAGAGTTATCTCTCCAAAATTCATCCCTTGTAAAGCTATGCGTGGGTACTATTTATAGGCACCTCACAATGTACGATGGAGCTCATGTGCAAGGCACATGGGGAATATTCTCTCTAACCACCTTGTCCGAGGAGGTGACCTCTCCGAGGATGAGAAAAACCTCAAAGAGGAGATCAACCCCTCGACGAACCCTTCTTCTTAGCCACATCTAACCAATGATCCCCAATCATCCCAAAGGGTCAGGGTAGTCCCAGAGGACGTCCTGCCGCATAAGGGTCAGGGGTAGTTCAAGAGAACGCCCTGCCGCAAATATTGCCGAGTCTCAAGGACCCCCCTAGATCGTGTCACCTCGACCCGGGTATAGGCTAGTTTAACCGAAGAGTGAATTTATTTCCACTCACCGTCCTCGGGATCGGGTCCTTTGTTTGAACTCCATTACACCCATGGTTTTGGTGCGTAGATCCCGGAAAGCTCCGAGCCCGCAAGTGTTTTGGGACTCATTAACGGAGCGACTTCTAGATTGTGTCTGAATCCGTTCGAAGCCAAGTGCTTCGGATCTCTAGGTTCATGGATCTGAACCCTTTCGAGTCCGAGTGCCTCGGATCTCTAGGATTGCTCAATACCCTTTCGAGTCCGAGCCCGAGTAAGTCTCTAAGTTCGTGGATCCGAACCCTTTCGAGACTTAGAACAATTCAGCCCGCTTGATGGCGATAAATCCGGGCCCACCAATCTTGAACTTGTGATAAATTCGGGCCCACCAACCTTGGACTATTGGGCCTAATTAATTTAATGGGCTCAAATTAGCTCCTCTTACATTTGCCCCTTGCGTGTATGAGAAATTGTAGTTTTCTCGGACATGCATAATTTCACCTTGTCAGCCATGTTTCAGATTATGTCTTCGGGAATATTTGGCCTTGATAGAGTCTAAGGATAAAGCTGAGGATTCACCGTAATTTACAAATAAAATCGAAAAATATTATTAAATAAATAAATAACTTTCTTTTTTTTTTTTTTTGGAGAGAGAGTCAAAACTTGAATTGTTTAATGCTCCACCAAACCAACCTGGACATGTAATTCATACAGCACCAACTAAATTGCCAAAGAAAATAATAATAATAATCCTTTTCCTTGAAAATAAACAAATCACAAAAGCTGACCCCCCCCCCCCCCTTTTTTTTTTTTTTTACAATATATAAACACATGCTTTTTTTTGGACATTCTCTCTCCAGAAACTTCAAACCTTAAAAAAAATAATTTTTCCATTGAAAACAAACAGATCCTATATCATGACCCATTCGATTTCTCTCTCTAGAAAAGTGAAAACCATTGTTTCTCCTTTTTTTTTGAAATTGGAAACCCATAAAACGCATGGCACTTTCTATATATATAAATATATATATATTTTGTGGAATATGTGAGGGACCACCATAACCAAACTTTTTGCTCCAAAACAAACTTTTCTTTATAAAAACACTGTACCACCACGGCTCTGCTGCTTTTATATATATATATACAAACCATGAAACCCACCTCTTCTCTCTCTAAAAAGTGGAAACCCACTGCTCTTCTTGAAACCGAAAACCCGTAAACTGCTTGGGCCCTACTTTACACATGTATACTCAGAATTTTTTCGTGAGGGAATATCCGAGAAATTATACCCTCTCTTTTTCTATTTAAGAAAGAGGCCAAAAGCCCTAATGCATAGCTTCTTATTATTTTATTTTTTGTTGTGCAACTGTTGCGGCGCTCTCCCTCTCTAAACTGAGAGACCAGACCCAGAATGGCATCTTCTTCAACAAAGTTCTACTTCTGCAATACCGGAGGACCATTGTCGTGCTCTCCGTCAAAAAAAAAAAAAAAACAGCCGAAGGCCCACACCTCATTGCACACCGTCGGCGGCTAAAGTTTTGGCTACCACTGGCGTTGCGACAGCTTCGGCTACCATCTGCTCACGCCGATACGAGCTCCACCTCACCTTGGTGCTTCACTTCTGCCTAACAATGCAACACCTTAGAGATTAGGGCACACCGGATCTCGGTTTTGCTGCCACAGTCGCCGATTACCACCACTGCTCGTGTGTCACCCGTTGTCTCAACCCTCCGAGTGCCGCCGACAGCTTACGCGAGAACCCATCATGGCGTTGTTCTGTGCGTGACCACTTCAACTCACGTAGCTCGTCCGTCTCATGCCCAACCGCAACTGACCAGTGATGACCACGCCGCCCATTCAACGCAGCGTTGGTCTGTTGATATACTTTCTCGCCCACTGAAATCCATCACTGTTAGCCGTGACCCACCAACGCCGACCACACCACCGATTCAATGTGGTGTCGGTCTGCCTAGTTGTTCCAGTGCCAACCACACAGGTCGCCCTTCCAACGCGTCATGTGTGGTCACCAACTTCGTTGCGACATCACCGCTAGTTCTAGCCTCGCTCGTCTAACGCCGACCACACACGTTTGCCCACTCAACGCCGTGTGTGGTCTTCCCTAGCATCGTTCAGCTTCAGTTTGCATTATCATTCATTTTTTTCTTGATCATTGTTGCCTTAAATCTGCCTCCTCAAATCTGTGGGTAAGCATATATATAAAAATATATTTAAAACTTGGTGCAAGCTTTTTTTGTGTAAACCCACTTTCCCTCTTATGGTTTTAATGGACTGAAATTTGACCTCTTGATCTTGAGATAACCACCACTCTTGATGAATCTTGTTTTGTAAGAAATTTTGGGCTATGAATCTTGACTTGGAAGAGATATTCTTGAAATTGGTATGATTGAATCTTGTATGAGTTATCGATGTTGAGGAAGAACATGTAATCCACGTGAGTGTTGTTGCTAGCTTTGTTTGAATGGGACGAATAAAATAAACGTTGTTGTTGTCGATAAAACCCGAGGAAATGAGGCCCTCATGTTATATATAAATCTTGTTGTTGAAAAATTGATTGTTGATTTATTGATCTTGTAGATGCTTGGGAAATACATAGCTGATGCCAAAATTTTGTGTGACTGTTGTAGCTTTACGTCGGCTTGAGAGGAACCGGCTTGGAGAGACAAAACCTTGATTGTTGCATTTTCATGAACTTGCTCAGAGGAATAAAATTGTTGCAGCTTAAGTAAATCATTATTATTGTTGATGTCGCCTCTATTTCAGTAATGTTTGAATCATAATCTGAACTCGATATTGTTTACTCGTTTGTTGACTTTACTATTTCAGGCAAATGAATTCTTGTAAAAAAAAAAACTTCACAACCTCGGTGCCTTCAGAACCCGCACTAATGAGAGCAAGGGCTGTTTTTCTCGGAAGTCCAAACGGAAGCAAGACTGTCTCTCGGGAATCCGAAAGTAGCACACACCCTACTTCGGCAAGAAAGATCCCTCTGGAAGGCAACCGAGTCTACCAAGCTTGCACCAACAAAAGTAAAGATTGTCTCTCGAAAGTCCGAGTGGAAGCAAAGCTGTCCCTCAGAAGTCCGAGGCTGTCCCTCAGAAGTCCGAGGCTGTCCCTCAAGAGTCCGAATAGTAGTACACACCCTACTTCAGTAAGAAAGATCCCTTTGAAAGGCAATCGAGTCTACCAAGCTTGCACCAACAGAAGTAAAGATTGTTTCTCGAAAGTCCGAGCGGAAGCAAGGCTGTCTTTCAGAAGTCCGAGCAGAAACAAGGCTGTCCCTCGGAAGTCCGAGTGGATGCGCACTTCTACTTCGGCAGCTAATAGAAGCAAAGGCTATCCCTCGAGAGTTCGAGTAGGAGTTCACTCTACCTTGACAAGAAAGATCCTCGAAGCTTGCTCTGATGGAAGTAAGGGATGTTCTTCAGAAGTCCGAATGGGAGCACACACTCTACTTCAACAAGAAAGATCTTTGACACTCTTCGAAAGTTTGAGTAGAAGAACACACTCTGTTTCAATAGAAAAGATCCTTGAGGCTTGCACTGATGGAAGCGAGGTCTGTTCTTCGAAAGTCTAAGTGGGAGCACACACTCTACTTCAACAAGAAAGACCTTCGAAGCTTGCATTGATGAAAGCAATGACTGTTCTTCGGAGACCTGAGTGGGTGCAACACTCTACTTTAGCAAGAAAGACCCTCGGCTGCTCTTTGGAGGTCCGAGTGGGACACACACTATTTTACAAGAAAGACCCTTGAAGCTTGCATTGAAGGAAGCAATGACTGTTCTTCGGAGGCCCGAGTGGGTGCAACACTCTACTTTAGCAAGAAAGACCCTCGGCTGCTCTTTGGAGGTCCGAGTGGGAGCACACACTATTTTGACAACTAATTGAAGCAAAGGTTGTCCCTCTCTGAGTGGGAGTACACTTCTACTGTGTCAAGAAAAGTCCCTTCAGGTTGGTAACCGAGTCTACTATTCCTCTTTCTTCTTTGAGGGGCAATAAAAATTGAAAACTGTTTCAAGCAACATAACACAATGAAGCTATACAATGTAGAGAAAATAACTTCTAATGGAGATACATAATATAGAGGAAATAACTTTCTTCATAACATAAGAAAGAAAGATAGAAAATTCTTAGACAATGCAGTAAATACAAATTGTAAATGTCATAGATAGACTTCTTCTACGGAATGTTGAAATTTGCCCCTAGAGCTGTAAGGTCATTTGGAAAGCTTTCACCAGCTGCTCGGGCTGTGGTCGTCATACACCATCATAGCCATGTCTTCTAAAATATCTTGGGGCCCTTGTTTTTTGAACTCTAGCTCATCTGCTTCGACTTTCTTTCTAAAAATCTTCTTAAGTGTCCGGCACTTTTCTGTAGGATGCCCTAGTGATCGGTGGAAAACACAATAATTAGGGCCCTCACGGTCCTTCTTCGGCAAAAGCTCTTCGATACGAGGCAACTTTAGTTCCCCATCTGCCACCCATTCTTTAACTAAGGCCTTCACCTCCTCAACACTACACGGAAAAGGAGTGTCATCTTCGTAGTATTTCCTCTTCTGACCTCTGAATTCCTCCCCCTGCGACTTTCGGTTAGAAGACGCGGAAGCCGCAGTGACAGAAGGTCCTCGGGATGACTTAAAACTGGTTTTATAACTAGTCTCAAACCCAATCTCCGGAGATTGAGGTATGTTGATGTTCCGAGATGCTTCAATTAGTGCCGAGAAGGTGGGTAGCTTATGATTAACTAGAAGCATCTTGTATCCGTTCAATGCCCTTTCAACACAGATTTGGACCAAGTAGCTTTCCTCCACAGCCTCATGACAGTCTACGGCTTTGTCTTGAAACCTCTTTACATATTCGAGAATGTCTTCACTCTCTCGTTGCTTTTCCTTACACAGGGTATGTGTGGTCACTTTCTCGGCCACTTGAAAGAATTTGGCGTGGAATTTGTTGACCATCTCCTCCTAACTTCGAACAGAGTTTGGGGCCAAGTCAACGTACCAACTATATGTTCGGTCGGTGAGGGACTTGGAAAATTCTCTCAATCGGAGGACATGATTTGAACCATGAATCCCCAAAGTCTCGATGAACCGAACAACATGTTCTCGAGCATTTCCTTGCTTGCCATTGAATTTGATGAACTTCGGCACCGTGTACCCCTCCGGATATGGATAACTCAACATCTCGATAGGGTATGGTGGCTTGACATCCGGATCAGGCAAAGAGGGTAAAGTCCTCTTGCCCCGTTCGAGATCGAACATGGCTTGCATATCGGCGAGAGTGAGAAATTGTTGAGGGAGAGAACTTGATGGTGGTATTCCCGGAACCTGACTTGTAGACCCGAAAATTGAGCTAGGGGCAACTTGGCCATTTGGGTGTTGAGAATTCACCATCGGTGAAGACACATGATGAAATTGGCCATCGGCACCTATGGACACGCCATTTGGTGATAGGACATTGAATTGAGGCCCGTAAAGTCCACCGCACGGGGCCACTATATCGGGTTGTGCTTGCAAATTTGTTGTCGGCGCCAAAGGAAACCCACTCGGTACATGAGTAGAATTTACAATCGGTGGAACAAAATTAGGCATGGATGGAATACCATTTTGTAGAGAAATTTCTGTAGGCCTTCTTTGAACTTCCACAGTTGTTGGAACACCATTCATCACGCCGGAAACCCCTCCAACCGCCGCTGGACTATGGCTTGATCCTTCAGGTGTGTGATTTTGCACTCCACGGGCCGTAGGTTGGCCATGACTTGTTCCTCCTAGCACTTGATTCTGCATACCATTTTGTACAACTTCAGGGAGAATTTGGGGTGGATCTTGATGGTTTTGACCATTTCCAACATTGCCATGAAGTTGTTAATGCTTGTCAGTGCCGACTTGACCTCCATTTGTTGCTGGTGGTGCGAAATTCGAACCCATCACCAACATGGTGTGGGTGAGATTTTGAAGGGTTGTGAGAATCTCTTGTTGAGTGTGTTGGAGTTCTTGAATGGCTTCAAGGATGAGAGGTAAGTCTTGAACTTGAGTCCTTTCATCACCACCACTGGAAGAGCCTTGTTGATGAGTCTCATTATCTGTCATTTTTGCCGGTGTTGTATGAGTTCCAGATCTCGTTGAAACCATTAACCAATCCGCCTCCCCAGTGAAGTCGCCAAATGTATGAGAAGGTTCAAGAAAGTAGTTGGAAAATTCGAAGATCTTCTAAGATTCTTGAAGAAAAATTCGAATTCTCTAGAAAATGATGAGAGACTTAGATTCTTCAATAGTCTCAACTTAAGAACACAAGAGTAAGGGAGATGATGGAGATAAGAGATTGGGTGAAGAAGAAGGCAAAGTAATTAGAGAGAGAATAATGGCAAAGCTCTCCCATGGATCTCCCACTTTCACTCTCAAGGTTGATAATGGAGAAGGGAAATTAGTTCTTTCCCAAGAGTTATCTCTCCAAAATTCATCCCTTGTAAAGCTATGAGTGGGTACTATTTATAGACACCTCATGATGTAGGATGGAGCCCATGTGCAAGGCACATGGGGAATATTCTCTCTAACCACCTTGTCCGAAGAGGTGACCTTTCCGAGGATGAGAAAAACCCCGAAGAGGAGATCAACCCTTCGGCGAACCCTTCTTCTTAGCCACACCTAACCAATGATCCCCAATCATTCCAAAGGGTCAGGGGTAGTCCCAGAGGACTTCCTGCCGCATAAGGGTCAGGGGTAGTTCAAGAGAACGCCGTACCGTAAATATTGCCGAGTCTCAAGGACCCCCTAGATCGTGCCACCTCGACCCGGGTATAGGCTAGTTTAACAGAAGAGTGAATTTATCTCCACTTACCGTCCTCAGGATCGGGTCCTTTGTTCGAACTCCATTACGCCCATGGTTTTGGTGCGTAGATCCCGGAAAGCTCCGAGCCCGCAAGTATTCTGGGACTCATTAACGGAGCGACTTCTAGATTGCGTCTGAATCCGTTCGAAGCCAAGTGCTTCGGATCTCTAGGTTCGTGGATCCGAACTCTTTCGAGTCCGAGCGCCTTGGATCTCTAGGATTGCTCAATACCGTTTCGAGTCTGAGCCCGAGTAAATCTCTAAGTTCGTGGATCCGAACCCTTTCGAGACTTAGAGCAATTCGGCCCGTTTGATGGCGATAAATCCGGGCCCACTAGTCTTGAACTTGCGATAAATTCGGGCTCACCAACCTTAGACTATTGGGCCTAATTAATTTAATGGGCTCAAATTAGCTCCTCTTACAGATATAATCTGGAACAACAGAGCACGATTGAACAATAGAATTTACAGGGCACAACAGAGAAAGCAAGATCAAACAACAATCAATCACTGAGGATTCAACATTCACAATTTGAATTAATGGGTCGTTGTTGAAACACATGTACACACGTAGATTTTACGTTTCGGAGCCTCATGAAAAATCAAACTCAGGGTTTCACCCAAAATTGACAAATCAAATCAAAAGCTGTCACTAAATAGCAATTAGAGTTCACAATTATAAAAATAAATAAATAAATAAAATAACAAAAGCGGTGTAAACGGAATAAATGCATAGAAATTTTAACCTTGGAGAGGTCTATGTGTTTGTAGAGAGAAAAATCAGCCGAACAATCGTGATCTTCGCAACTATGGTCGTGCAAGCAAGCCATCTCTCTCTCTCTCTCTCAGAGAATCGCAGAGATAGAAGAAACCAGAAGTGCTTTTGCTTGCTAAAGTAGGAACTGGAAATGGGCCCAGATGGTTTTTCGTATCGAAGAGAAAACGGGTATTTGAACCGGCATAACAGATGTTTCGGATTTGTTTGTAGCTGATTAATTTACGAGTAATGCTTGACAATTTACGAGTAATGCTTGACAACTACAAATTTATCCACAATCACCCTGTAGGAAGGGAATGAAATAGTGAGCGGGTGATAAATTAAAAATTAATATTTATTTTGATATATTATTATAAGTACAATTTTTAAAGAATTTTGGAGGTTTTAAATATTTTTTTTAATTTAGTAATTTTTTTGACTTTTTATAAAAACATGTACTAGTAGTTAGGGTTGTGTAAAATACTGTTCAATTCGTTAAAACTGCACTAATTTGCATTAATTTGTGTTGCTCTATTCGTTAACTGCAGTTTAAACTTTAAAATTTATAATTCATATTCAAAACCACTCCGTTCCGCTATTAATACATATAATATATATTTCAACTTATAATAAAATATCAAAATAAAAATGAGTGTAAAAGAAATTTAATATGTGAAATTTATTACAAATTAATACTTATGTATATGAAAAATATTATATAAAATTAATTTGTGTAATATATATATATAATACTATACAAATTAGTATTATATATTATGCAAAGGCTTGAGAATTGGTTATAATATTTTTCAATCCGTCTAAAACCGTTCAAATCGCAATTTACCAATCTATCAATTCACCATTTAATTTATAATTTTGTTCTTAAACCGTCCACGCTGCACTATACCACACACACCCCTACTAATGGTTTTGAGACTTGAAAATTTGTTCCTCTTTAGGTTTCATAGTATTTTTTTTAACTAAAATAGTATGTTAACATAAGTAAGTATTTGAAAAAATATTTTTAAATTAGTAAATTTTTTTTATAAATATTAAAAAGTAAAATTATAATTTCTTTTATCAATTTGTAAATATTTTTTTAAAATCTCACTGACATGTTAATTTTCCTATAATATTTAAATCAAGACTCCTTAATTATTCACAAGTATTAATTTACTCCTCTCTTATGAATTCATATAAATTGATCAATTATAAAAATTATACAAATATATTATTTTTTAAAATGGTCTAAAAAGGGTGAAAATGATAAGATTAATTTATACGAGTTTATAAATAAAGAATAAAATGATATTCATTAATAGTTGAGTAATTTTGATATTATTAACTTAATATTTAAAGTCAAACCGACCAAACTTAAACCCTTATAAAAACCAATCTTGGCCTTGTTTATGAAATTACTCCAATGTTATATTCTTAAAAGAGAAATTATATTTATAAAAAGATAATAAACATTATAAATATTAATTATAATTATAATTTTTTTCAATAATTTTTAAAAATTTCTTCAAACTACTAATTTTCTTTATTCTAAATGATGGGATAACAAAAATGGGTCTTGATTGAATTAGGATTTTTTTTCTCCATCTACTAAGAAAATTAAGAGAAAATTACTTATTAGAGCATCTCCAACTATTGTTACTATAATTTGGCAATAAATAGTTCTATTTTGCTAAATTATAGCAATAGTATTCCAATGGTCACTTGCTATTTTGACAAATCTCAACCAACTTTCCCTCCAAGTTTGTAGGTGTTGTTTGGATATAGATTTTTTTGTTATTTTATTTTTGTTTATTTTTTGTCTTTTGTGACATTTTTTTACTTGTTTGTAAAAAAAATTATATATTCATATTATTCCCAACTAGACAAATATAAAAAATGAAAAAAATTGAAAAATTAGAAAAAAAAATATAATTCATCCCATCAAAAAACATATCACTACATATTTAATAAATTTTTTTAATTACACATAAAAAATAAACAATCACCAATTACCCATCAACAATTATCTATCATTCACCCATCATTCATTTACCAAAAACTAACCACCAACAACCATTCATTATTAACTCAGCATTTATTCACCAATAACCAGTACAAAAAAATTAAGGTTTTAGGGACCAAAATTTAGGGACAAAATTATTTTTTAGGGACTAAATATTTTTATTGCGAAAAGTGTTGTCATTATATTTTTAGCATCGAAAATTAAACATTAGTGATGAATTATTATCATTTTGGGACCAAATTTTTTGTCTTAAAAATTAAACCATTTTGAGACCAAATTATTTTGTCCCTAAAAGTCTATTTATTAGTGACATTTTTAAAATTTGTCTCTAAAAGCCTTATTTTTGACTAGCGACTATCCTTGCAACGATAGAAATTGGTCCCTAAATGTCTTTTGCAACAAAATTTTCATTTTTAGAGTTCAAAAATTTTTGTCTCTAAAACTCTTATATGTTGTAGTGAATTACCCATCCAACAACCATCCATTATTCACCCACCCATCAACCATTCATCATTCACCCACCCATAATTTTCTCTATAAATATAACACAAGATTTTCTACAATTTTCATATTCACCTACCCATCATTTTCATATCTTCTAAACTCTGTGTATCCACCCAGAAGATTTTCTACAATTTTCATATTCCCCTACTCACTCATCTACCTACAATGAACAATTTGACTAAAGCCATATTCAATGGAGATTTTGATGAATCTTCATCATCTGATGATGACATCATCATGATGCAACTGTTCACAGCACAACAACAAAAAATACAAGTGTTAAGCCTAAACCAACCAATTAGACGTGTTGGTTCCACAAGTGGTCGTCGATACATTAATCCTGAGAGGGTTAAAAGCGACGAACAAATTTATAGAAATTACATTGCAAATAATCATGTCTATCCAGAAAAATACTTCCGAAGACGTTTTCTAATGAAGCGGTCATTGTTTGTTAGTATCTTACATGATATTCAACAAGTGAATGAGTACTTCATCCAAACTCGTGATGCCACTGGTGCTCTTGGATTATCCGGTGTACAGAAGATGACTGCAGCACTTTGGATCCTACAATACGATGTGTCTACTGATGCTATAGACAAGTACATTAAAATCGATGAAAATACTGCAATTTCCGTTTTGAATTTTTTTACCAGATCAATTGTTGCTCCCTATGAAGCCGTTTACTTAAGATCTTTAAATGAAGCAGATATCGCCAGATTATTGCAAGAGGGAGAGCAACGCGGGTTTCCAAGAATGTTAGGGAGTTTGGATTGTATGCACTAGCGTTGGGATAAATGTCCAACTGCCCAAGCTGGTGCTTACATTGGACACTACCACAAACCAACAGTTGTACTCGAGGCAGTTGCTTCCTATGACTTGTGGATTTGGCATGCTTTCTTTGGCATGCCTGGCACTCTAAATGATATTATTGTTCTTGACAAGTTGTCTTTATTTGCTGAATTAACTAGAGGTCGTGCCCTTGCTGCCAAATAACACCATCAATAATCACGCGTACACCAATAATCACGCGTACACCATGGGATATTATCTTGCTGATGGTATCTATTCTCGTTAGGCAACAATTGTGAAAACAATACCTCAACCTCAAGGCGCAAAAAGACAACTATTTGTGAGGATGCAAGAGGCATGTCGGAAGGATGTCAAAAGGGAATTTGGAGTGCTCCTAGCACGATTTAATATTGTCAGAGTTCTAGCTAGAGGTTAGAGTGATGAGGATCTGTACTACATCATGAAAACGTGCATTATTTTGCACAATATGATCATTGAATACGAGCGTAATATTCCAGAAAATGAACTGTCACGACCCAAACCTGCCCCTATGGGTTTAGCACCGTAACCGGCCAGTAATCCTAGATTACCGAAGGCCTGCTTAACAGTAATACAGTAATACAGAGTACAGGGGCTTGACGGAAGCCAATACAGTAAATAAACAATGTCCAATGAGCTGTGACAGTCTGTATGCCAAAAAGATTTTTCATACATTTAGACAGAACAGTACGAAACAGTATGCATATAATATACAACCAGTCAGAACAGGGACTTAATCCCTGATAAACAGTACAGTGCAAAACGTTCAGTCTATACAGTAAACAAAACAGTTACAGAGACGGGCGGGGGAATTTGAAACACCCCTAAGCCATAGCTGGGTAGGCTCGGAACCTCGTAGTGAGGCACAGTGGTTGGCTTGACAAAAAGGGAAGTCTACCCCACGCTCCTAGCTCCGGTCTGGTGCCTGTACACCTACATATATAAATGAGCAGTGAGCTAAAGCCCAGTGAATAACATAATGCGTAAAGAGGTTTAGAATGAATGTCCTTACAGTAATGAAAACAGTTCATTAAATCAGTATTTCAGTCAATCAGTCATATGTGGTACATCATTAGCATAACAGTACAGTAGGTAGTAGGTCTTAAAGACCGAACAGTAATGATGGCCATCAATCAGTAAACAGTAGTGGTTCCACGAGGGAACCGACAGAGATCTCTGTAACAGTAACAGTAAACAGTAGGTGCTAAGGATGCCACAGTACAGTTCAGAATATAGGACATACATTCATTCAGTAAACAATATCAGTTCAGTAAACAGTTCAGTTCAGTATTCAGGAGATAATCATTTTGAACATATCTTTACACAATTGTTACTCACAGAGTTCTGGGCTACAGTAAGCTAGAGCGTCTCCTCGGAATGCCAACCCTACACAGTATACAGATTGAACACACACTAAGCTACACAGTTGGGAAAGATGATAACTTAATCCCTAATTTGCCTCGGTGTGGTTCTACATCTATATCCTCTTTAAGGTGCCTTAAACATGCCCTAGGAATGCCTAGGATGGAAAGAGGATGCAAAAATGCACTTTTGAACACTTTACAAAATTTTCAGAAAACAGGGGTCTCGCTCGAGCGTGGCTTTCTACGCTTGAGAGAGCTTGCCAAAACAGCGGGGTAGCTCGAGCGTGGACTTCCTCGCTCGAGCGGTATGCAAAAATGCAAAAAGTGCTGGATGTTGGAAATCTCCGCTCAATGCTCGCTCGATGCCCGCTCGAGCGTAAGACACAGTCCTCGCTCGAGCGTAGGTTCTTTCGCTCGAGCGTGCGTCTGCGTGCACCAAGATTCTGAGAGCTTGCAATTTACGCTCGAGCCACCATTCCTTCGCTCGAGCGAGGCTCAAAATAAACGATGGTCGCTCGAGCGTGGAATCCTTCGCTCGAGCGAAGGAGCCAAATCTGGAATTTCCAAATTTGCCTCCCAAGCTCAAACCAAGCATTCTACAGCTCTAAACTCGACCTCTTGGGCCCAAATTCTGGAAAACACAACTAAAAACTCGACCTCTTGGGCCCAAATTCTGGAAAACACAACTAAACTCAATATACAACAAGTTGCAAAACTCAATTTGAGAAATCAAAGCCCAATGGTGAGTTAATTAAATCCAATTTCAAACCCATTTTCATGAACATGAAGAACATGCAAACATGCATGAATTCAAATCATTTCAAAGCTTCAATTTGATGCTCTAGTGAGCCAATTGTTCCAAAAACAAGTTGAAAACATGGACCATTGCAAAATTATGAACATGCATGTACCATTTCATGAAGGACAACTTCAAAACTTCAAATTAAAGGCATGCATGCATGAGCTAGGCTCCAATTTGACATATATGGACCAATACAAGGCTCAAATCACTAAGGATACATGAACTAGGCATGAACAAGCTTAAACACAACAATGAGAGATTAAATTCCTTACCTAGAACTTCAATTATAAGGTGAGGAAGCTTAATTTGCGATCTATGTTCCAATTCCTCAAGATTTAAGCTCAATCTCTAAGTTGAATTCACTACTCTTACACTCCCTTTCTCTTGTTCGGTGGTGAGCTCAAAAATGGCTGAAGGATTTGTTTAGTTTGAGTGTATAAGGCTCAAAGATGTTATAATAAAGGGCTCACTCACAATGGCAATATGGTAATTAAGCTAACTCTATTAATTTGGCTTAATTTAGTCTAATTTAATCATACTAAATCAAATTTCAAATAAATATATCATAAAATCACATAAATTATAATGGTCACAAAACACCAATCGATTTCGGGTTCGGCCGCCGATAAGGCCTTCAATTAACAGTTTAAACATAGAAATACAAACAGATAATTAAACGACAAACAGATAGATATGCAATTAATTAGATATACTCAATCAGTTCAGTTTCAGATTTCAGTCAGTCAGTTCAGTAATTCAGTCTGTTCAATTACTTTTCATATTCGGTCTCAGTTTGGCAGTAATCGATAGTCAATCAGTCATTAATCGGTAAACAGTGTGAGGGTTGTTACATGAACGCAGTGCAACACAACTTGAGACTGATACCAGTAATATCTGTTGTCAAGTGTCACGCGATCCGAATAAAGAGTATGCTCAATTTATGTTGAATCGGCAAAGGATTAGATCTACTAAAATTCATAATGCAATTCGTAATGATCTAATTGAACACTTGTGGTCCCAAGCTGGAGAGTTAGATTAAGTTTGTATTTTATCTTTTTAATAACAGTTAATGTCATTTAATGTCAGTTAATGTCCTTTTATTATAATAAAATTATTTTCATTTAATATCAGTTAATGTATTTTTATCTTTTTATTGCCTTCATTTGAAAAAATATATTTATTTTTTTCATTATACTTTATTGAAAAAATTAAATTATACTAAAAATTAGTCAACATTATACATTGTAAAAATAATATTACATTGTTTTATAGAAAATACTCAAAAATTAAAAATTAAAAACAGCATGAAATTTCATTACAAAATAAAAAATGACATTGCAAAATTTAAAAATACATTATCCCATAATTATTCATCAGGAGGGTAAGGGGAAATAAAAATTTGGATTGCTCACATTTGAGGACCACTTGGCGAAAATTTCATTTTTTTCACATTGTGTAATACGCTTTTATTTGAGGGTCCAAATGAGAAATGTCTGTAGTCATTATTATATGTTCGTCCTTTTTCATCTCAAAGTCATGTTTTTTCATTGCGAGTTCTTTCATCTCCTGCAGTGCTTGAATCATTTTTTCTTCTCTTTCTTCTTTTTTCTTTTCTTTCTCAGCAAGGTGTTAGTTAAATGTCTCCAATTGTATGCTCATTTTTTGGACTTCAGTTTCAATGACTTGATTTCTCCGAAGTAATTCTTTTGCAGCTTTCCTACCTATAGGCCTTTTACCCCTCGCAGAGACACTGCCCTTACCAACAGTTGGATTGTTACCAACACTTGGACTATTGTCGTCTTCCAGAGAAATGTAGTTATCCATAGGAGAATCGGGGGCTAAATTAGGGGTAAACGCTGTATGCATCCTTGGCTTTACTAAATTCGTAGGAGCTACATCTTGCCACCTGATATTGTTTTGCAAGATTGGCTAACAATGTTCAAAAGCAAAATGTTTGTTTTCATCTTGATGGTATAACAGTTTTGTTTTAAGCATCTGTATCAAAAAAATTGAAACATTATTTAATTAGTTAATTTTTATATGATACCAGAATAAGAAACTAAATATAATAATTGAAGATGAAAACTTACTATATCAACTTCAGATATCCAACTTGGGTGAAGATTTTCAACTTGCGCTAAACACCCCTGAAATTTGTTACAACATTTCATGATTATACCTCATCGAGATTGAATAGACACTTGTGTTCTTGACTAATCATTCTGAAGTAAGCAATAATTTTCGTAAATTCTTCCCCAAAAGTGAGCATACGATTGCAAAATGCCAACAATTGGGTCTTCCGAAATGTGACACCAAGATTTACAAATTGCCATATCTTCTTCAATGGTGAATGATTTTTCTCTCTTTGTTTTTGATGAACCTTCCATGGTGATTGGATGAAAAAACCAAAACGAAAATAATTTTAGAGGTTTGCTGTGAAATCAAATTCAGAGAAGAAAGGAGAAAAGAAAAATTAAATCCAAATGTTTGTTGTGAAATAAAATTGCCATGGAGGGTTTCAATTTATAGAAATTCAAAATATTACCATTTGGGGGGGGAAATAGTCGTTTAAAGATAGCTGTAAAAAAAAATTAATGTTTTTGTTTTTTTTTTTTAAACCAAACAAAGCACAACGACTCTTTTTATACAAAATGAGAGCATCTCCACTATCCACGTATAAAACTTCAATGGTTGAGATGATTTCTCTAGAATCATCCAACCTCCTTTCAGTTGATATGCACCATCTTCCTCTCCCTCTCACTCTGTCTTCCCTCTCCTCAAACCACTTTCCCTTCTTCTTCTCGATGATCGAAACCTCTCTCTCTCTGTTTTCATTTCTTCTCTCTCACACTCTCTTCCCTTTCTCTCTATTTTCACTCTTCTTCTCTCTCTCTCTGTCTTTCCTCTCCTCAAACCAGTCATTTCTCTTCCTCCATGATCGAAACATCTCTCTCTCTCTCTCTCTCTCTCTACCCATGAAGCTGTTTTCACTCTTCCTCTCACTCTCTCACTCTCCTCCATCATCCAAACGACTCTCTGTCTATGTCTCTATCCTTGAGCTCAAGTCTTCACCGATCTCTCTACTCTCTAATCTCTCTCACTCTCACTCTCACTCTCATTCTATCCTTGGTTCCAAGTCTTCACCTCCACATAATCGCCCCACATTTCTTCTCTCTCTCTCTCTCTGTGTGTGTGTGTCTTTGGTACGATCTCCATCTATATACATACTCATATATAGGGCTGTAAACGAACCGAGCCGAGCCAAGTTTTTCTAAGGTCGATGTAACGCCCTCAAAATAATAACATTAAACCCACAATATTGACATATGTAAAGGCTCATCATTCTTTCATTTAACAGAATAGTTCATTACAAAAGTATTACATGTTAACAACAAAAGCAAATGCCCTATGGGCTTACAGCTTTCCAAGTTAACACTTGGTTACAAAAAAAAAGGAGTGCTAACTCATTTACACATTAAGCCCTTGGCTTGAATCTACATGTAATACACCAAAAGGAAACAACACCAACAAGTCTGACACCCGCTAGCCTCCCAAGCTATGTCCTTGGAGGTGGCATGCTACCTGTACCTGAAAATGATGTTCCCATATAGGGTGAGCCACAGCCCAGTAGAAATACACTAAACCAGTTATGAATAATGATTAAAAGATTAGCAGTTGATGGGTGGCCAACACTTTACACTTTCATTCTCCATTTCCTTACAAATTCTCAATTCATACTCATGGCTCAGAACCTGGCCAACAACTCATGTGGGACAGTAACTCATGTCCAACAATTTCCCATTTCACAAAAGACAAGCATACTAGCTATATCAATACTTCCAAAGACATGCATAAGAGCAATATCACACTTCCAAAGACAAGCATATGAGCTGTGTCAACACATCACTAGATAAGCATACGAGCTATATCTTTGGAGTCCATCCCCTATCTTCTCCCAAACAACATCCGGTTTAGAGGTCCATCCCCTATCATCCCCTAAACCGTGGAGTACATCCCCTATCTCCTCCAACACAACACACAATGCATATAAACAATTATTATACACATCAATCAATACATAAATTTAATGTATTCCTTCAACCGTCACACTCAATGACACATTTCAATGATCAGTTTTAGTTTGCCTAATCATCATGCATTGTCTACAACAATCAAGACTATCCTCCACCGATAGCCCAAAGCAGTTATTTCTATACAGAAAATAAATGCAACAAATGGATATAAAATCAACATTTCAATTCGGTGAGTGATAAGTAATTCAACTACACCCTTTAATCCCATACACTTCCAATCTCAACATTCCCACTTCAATTCCTCATTTCTTACAATTAATTATCCCAATTAATTAATCAATGTAATTAGGGCATTTTCCATAATTAACATTACAACCCTTAGGTTCCATTTTTTTATCACTATTTCAACATTAATCCCATGTTTCTACACCAAACATGCCTCTAGGTTCATTATGAATAAAACCCCAACTTTTGTAAAATTACACAAAGGCCCAAAGTTTTCTCAAAATTACACAACAACTTCCAACACATCAAAATGCTAAAATTTAAAGACAAAATCCATAAAGAGGAGTAGGATATCCCTACCTCAAATTCGGAGCTCAAAGGGAGAAGATGACGAAACTCAAAGTGCTCCAAAACTCAATACGTTCGGATCAAAACGTAGCCCTCGACGATCAACACAACTTTTGTAAAGGCCAAAAGTGAGCAAACAACTCCTACTAGATCAAATCTAAGAGAGAAGTTAAGATTTTAGAGAGAGAGGCTCTCAAATTTGTGTTTGGGAAAGTAAGAGAGAGGAAGAACAAGAAAAAGTGATTCAAAAAGTGATTTCTCGGATTGATATAACAGTCTCCCCGCTCGAGCGTGGAAACCCCCGCTCGAGCGTGGAAACCCCCGCTCGAGCGCCACTCACAGACTCCCGCTCGAGCGGCTAAACTCCCGCTCGAGCGGCGGATGCACACTCCCAGAAGTTTCTGCAGACAGGCACCCGCTCGAGCGCCCAACTCCCCGCTCGAGCGTCACTCACAACCTCCTGCTCGAGCGGCCAATCCCCCGCTCGAGCGTCCAACACTACACAGGAGATACTGGATGGGTGTATTCCTCGCTCGAGCGCCAAAACCCCCGCTCGAGCGGACAGGCCAAAATCTGGGCAACTAGTTTTGGTTCCTAAGCTCAACCAACTTGTAACAAACCTGCCCAACACATCCTATAACTCAAATACAAAGCATGAGAGGAAGTAAACAAGGTTATAATCAACTACCAACATCCACGGACATAAGTCCGGATCACTATACAACAAGGGTAAACCCGGGATCGCTATAGTCGAGCTTGGCTCGTTTACTTATCGAGCTTGTTTATTGAGCTCGAGCTTGACTCGATAAGAAACTAGGCTAGAGCTAGGCTCGGCTCGTTAACATTAATGAAACTTGAGCTCTGCTCGGCTCGGCTCAGCTTGATAAATTTTTTTAACATTATTTAATATATAAATAATGTATTTACTATATAATTTAAATAAAGATAAATAAGCTGAGCTTGACGAGCCGACCTTATGGAAGCTCGAGGTCAGCTCGTTTACTAAATGAACCGAGCCGAGCCGAGCTGTTAACGAGCCGAGCCGAACTGAGCTTGTTTATGAATAGCTCGATTCATTTGCAGCCCTACTCATATATATATATATATGCTTTGATTTTTTCTTTATTTTTGTGGATCTGAGGTGATCGCGATTTTTGAAACTCAATTCTTGCGATAGCTTAAAACCAGATCTTCAAAGAACTCAAGCATCTCCAGAAGGATCTTCAAAGAACACAAGCTGGTATGTTTGCTAAAATTTTCTTAATTATTTATTTTGATTTTTGGTTTAATTTTTGTTCATCCATTAGTATTTTGATCTTCAAAGATCTAAAGCCTCTTTTGGTTTGGTTTATTGTGATAATATCCATCTGATTTGGTTTGGTTTATTGTGATAATATCCATTTGATTTGGATCAACTGATTTGATGATAAATGATTTAAAAAAAAAATTAAGAGAAATCGAATTTGGGTTTTTCAAATTTATTTTGAAATTTGTTAATTTGGCAACAAAATTGAAAATTGGGTTTGATTCTAAATTTTTTGGGTTCCTTACTGTTTCAATTCTGTTTTTTTCAACTGAATTTGGTGCAAAAAATCTGCTGATATTTGCTGATTTGGCATGTTTGGTAGCTGCTATTCAACCTGCCAAATTTGATAAAAAATTATGGCATCTGCTATCTTTGGCAAGTAAAATAGCAGGCCATTGGAGACTCTCTTTTTGCCATTCTTGTCAAATTTTAGTTTTGGCAGGTTGAATAGCAGCTTCATTAGAATTTGACAAGAATAGCAAAAAGAGGATCTCCAATGGCCTGCTATTCTACTTGCCAAAGATAGCAGATGCCATATCTGTTCTCAAATTTGGCAGGTTGCATAGCAGCTGCCAAACTTGCCAGATTATCAAATATCAACAGATTTTTGGCACCAAATTCAGTTGAAAAAAACAGAATTGAAACAGTAGGGAACCCAAAAAATTCAGAATCAAACCCAAATATGAGAATCAAACCCAATTTTCAATTTTGTTGCCAAATTAACAAATTTCAGAATAAATTTGACAAACCCAAATTCGGTTTCTCTTAAATTTTTTTATAATCATTTATCACCAAATCAGTCGATCCAAATCAGATGGATATTATCACAATATACCAAACCAAATCAGATGGATATTATCACAATAAACCAAACCAAAATAGGCTTCAGTTCTTTGAAGATCAAAATAAAATAAATGGATAAACAAAAATAGATGGATGAACAAAAATAGGAAGAACAAAAATTAAACCAAACATCAAAATAAATAATTAAGAAAATTTTAACAAACATACTAGATTGTGTTCTTTGAAGATTCTTCTGGAGATGCTTGAGTTCTTTGAAGATCTGGTTTCAAGCCATCACGAGAATTGAGTTTCAAAAATCGTTATCGGAGAGTAAAGAGATCGGAGAAGACTTGAGCTCAAGGATAGAGATGTTGGAAAAAATGGTTTTTTTGTGACTTTAATTAAATATTAAAGTGGGTCCCAACCTTCTATTGTGTTTGGTTCAAGTGGGTCTAGATACTTTGCAATGAGATCTTTACACCACAAATAGAATGGCCAAAAATCATTGAGAATTGAATGAGAAATTGCCCCATGAAGTTAGCTTCATGAAAGAGTTAATAGAGTTTGTAACTTCTGCCTTTATTGCAGAGTTTAATAGTGTATTAATGGGGTTTATGACTCCTGCCTTTATTACAGAGGTTAATGGTGCTTTAGTGACCAGCCATAAAGGCTGGAGGCTTCTCCTCTCTCCCCTATACATGTATAAATTGAGACCCTCCTGTCAAGTCTCAAACACAGAAATTTTTGCTTCCTTTTTACAAGTCAGTTTGCTAGAAAGTTCCTACAATGAGAGAGTACTGCCATGGTTTTGTTCGCTAAGCTAGACAGAAAGTGCTTCTATCGTAGCGAGTTTTTGACCGTCGTATCCTGGGAGACAGACGCCGGAATTCCTCAAGCACTCGACCCGTGAGGTGGCGAAATCTGTTTTAAGGAAACTGCTATCGTGCAGGCTTCGGTTTGCTTTCTTTACCATTTTATTATATTGTGTATTTTTGTTGTAATTTAGTTGTAATTCTCAGCACGTGTTTTTGTTTTTTTTTTTATTTAATTTATTCGTGAATCTATTTATTTAATTTCACAATTTGAATAACAAGCTTAAAATAGATTTTTGATGTTTTCATAAATTATATAATTAGATTCATAAGATTGCATGCTACTGTTTTACTTCTCATTGTCTATGGTTGCAATCCAATTTATTAAATAATTAGTTTACGTTTATTAGATAATTTATGGTTGATTGCTCAGTTTTTTTTTAATATGATTTGCATGACTTTTGAGTTTGTCATATTCTGATTTTAGTTGCATGTTTGGTATTATAATAATAAATAAACAATAGAACAGATTTGCTTGTTGCCTATTACAACCGTGCCCACTGTTGAATTTTTTTTTTATTATAAATTTACGCATGCTCATAGACTTTCAATTTTATGGTTTTTAGTCCACTGGTTTTTTCCTGGAAATTCAATATTTGTAAATTATGCAAGTATTGACATGTTATTTAGTTTCTACCTTTTAGTTTTCTTACATGATTTAATCTTTAGAATTTTTTGCATGTTAATTGTTAAATGGTTATTGGTTTCTAACAATTATTTATAATTCTTGCCTATTAATTTTAGTTTAATGTATTTTGGAGTTATAGAGTTTTGTAACTTGTATGAATTTATGTACATGAATATTGTGTAATTTAATTGAGTGCATTAATTTGAATTTAATTGGGTGCATTAATTTGAATTATTTAATTGGGTGCATTAACTTTGAACTTAACTTATTTATTTGGAGTTATTAGTTTAAATGTTTATTATGAATTAAATTCATTCATAACTCATGACTATTGAACTTTATTTTAAAGTTTTAATTTAATTGGCATTTTAATTCATTGGTTAATTTTATATATAGTTGGCTAGATGGTTTCAATTATTTATTATATTTATTTTTTGCTTAGATTATTTGTTTGTATTTTGTTGTGGTTTTTTCTGCTAACTTTCTTTACAGAAATACTTATGCGAAAGGGAATGGAAAAACAAATACAAAACCAAATAAATAGTATTTGGGATGTAAAAACAAAAAATGTTTGGACTACTAACTTTTGTGTTGAATAGGAATACCTAAGCGTGGAAAGACTTTTGGACTAAATAGAATCCTTATGGATTGGCTATTTTATTTAGATGTTGAAGCATGTTTTGCTTGAGATTTAGTTGGTTTGTTTACCAATTTGTGGTAGCAAGTTTTATTTGCTTGTTTTGTTAGAAGCATTTTATATGCCTATAATTGTTATAGCAATTTTTAAATTGCTTGTAAGTTTGAAACTTGGTTTGATTTTCTGTGATAGAAACCAAAGTGTTTAGCTTTGGCTAAAGAATAGTTCTTATTTGTTTAGAAATGACAACTAAGACGGATTTGGTTTCAAACCTTTGGGGTTTGAGGAAGTATCTAGGTTTAATCATTTTATTCCCAAAGTGTTAGAAAACCAAGTTTGGAAAAAATCTTTGATTATAATCTGATTATTTCCAAAGCGTTTTGGTTTATAATCTGATTATTTCCAAAGTGTTGTGGTTTTGAGAAAAGAAATCAAATTTTAGCATTAGCTAAAATATCTTTGATTTTTATTCAGAAATCATGGGCTTAGTTCCGGGAGTACCGGTTAACTTTTATGAGTGGTATAATTCTGGTAGCAAATTTTATTTGCTTGGGAATTGGTTTGTTATAACCTGGTTTATCCCCTGGAAAACTTAATTTTAAATTTGTTTCCTATGGACTATGAGTCAACATGCTCTTGAAAGTTTTGTCAAAAGGTTAACTGGGTTTTAAGTGGGACCGATGTGACCCCTCCAGTCTTCTTGGGAACATTCTTGACCATGTTCACTAGGTTAAGTGGTGAGACTATTTTTGAATTAAATTTCCAACTGTGGATTTTCTAGTGTTAAGTTTAGTTTATGGAAAAAACAAAATAATGAAATTCTGTTGTGATTTTTCAGAAATGGCTTCAAGAGGTGACAACAAAAATGTTGTTCCACCTGACAACGTTAAGCCTTACGAGATTCTTAAAAGAAGATCTAGAGAGATCAAGTGTGATTAAAGGAAATCATAAGATTGTATGAGAACATTTCTGAATTAATCAGAGGCAATTAGTATATTATCCTTGTGTTAATTATAGCATATATGATTGCTATGTGACTTTGCTTGAAAGCAAAGATGAGACAACTTGTTAGGGTGGGTGAATATATTTTTGAATTTTTTAAATTCCAAATATATTCTTAAATTGGTGGCTCCTAGTGAGTATAAGATCACTGATCACAGAGATAGAAAACTGGTGTTTCCTAGGAGGTGTTAGACCACTGGCTACATAGTTATGAGATTGTGGTTTCTAGTAGTGAACAGATTACTGATCACATGTCAAGACATGATGATTCCTAGTAGTGGAGAGGCTACTGATCATATGTTAAGGCATGATGATTCCGAGTAATGAAAGAGTCTATTGATCCTATGTCAGGACATTGTGATTCCTAGTAGCAATGTGACTACTGATCACAGGTTAAGACATTGTGATTCCTAGTAGTAGAAAGTCTACTGACCACATGCTGAGAAATTAGTGATTCCTAGTGATAAGACTACTGGCCATGTTATGAAGTTCTGAATAGTAGACTATTGAACACTGGATTTGTGTTTCCTAGTAGTAAGACTATTGACTTCAGAGTGATAGGTTGGACCAAATATTAATTCGGTTGATGACAGTCTGGGAATGTATTTACTGTGATATGATTTTGAGAGTTTCACAATCATTATGACACAAGGAATTGTTTAAGATACTGTATGAATTTTTTAGAAAAGGCCAAAAGACTTTGTATAAATTCTACAAATGTGGGGGTGTCATGCAAAAGGCGGGAATACCTAAACCCAAGAGGGTTAGGATAGGCCAAAAAATCCGTTGATTTTGTATTCAACGGTTATGCACAATATAGCAGTGCACATCGATTTCTTGTGGTTCAGTTTGCTATTCCAAATATACACAAGAATACTATCATCTTTCTTTGAAAATGTATTCTGAGTTCCATGAAAGAGGTTGAAAGTGACAATGATCACATAGCTGATCAAACAAATGATCACTTAGATGATCAAGTGGATGATCAAGTTGAGGATATAAATGAGCCAAGAATGAGTAAAAGGGCTAGGACTACAAAGTCCTTTGGTTCAGACTTCTTGACTTATATGTTAGAGGGAGAACCTCGAACTTTCCATGAAGTCGTGACTTCACCTGACAGTCCCTTATGGAAAGAAGCTATTAAGAGTGAAATTGACTTTATCTTACAGAACCATACTTGGGAGTTGGTTGATCTAGCCCCGGGCAGTAAGGCTTTGGGGAGTAAATGGATCTTTAGAAGAAAGATGAAGGCTGATGGGTCAATTGATAATTATAAAGCTAGACTAGTTATCAAAGGATATAGGCAGCGAGAAGGCCTGGATTACTTTGATACGTATTCACCTATGACAAGAATTACATCCATTCGCATGGTGATTGTGATAGCCGCTTTACGTGGTCTGGAGATACATCAGATGGATGTAAAGACAGCTTTCTTAAATGGAGATTTGAATAAAGAAATCTACATGGAGCAACTCGAGGGGTTTTCAACTCTAGGACAAAGTAAGAAAGTCTGTAAGCTTGTCAAATCATTGTATGGTTTGAAGCAAGCTCCTAAGTAATGGCATGAGAAGTTTGACAACGCTATGTTGTTAAATGGATTTAGAATCAATGAGTGTGACAAGTGCATATATGTTAAAGACACTGACAGACGTTATGTCATTTTGTGTCTATACGTAGACGACATACTCATTGTTGGTAGTAATGATGAAATGGTTCAAACTACCAAGAGAATGTTAAACTCAAGGTTTGACATGAAAGATATGGGCCTTGCAGATGTCATTCTAGGTATTGAGATTACCAGAACATCTACTGGTATTGTACTTTCTCAATCTCACTATGTTGAGAAAATACTTGAGAAACTTAGTAAATCAGATACAAGTGTGTCTAAGACACCGGTAGACGTGAGTCTACACTTGACCAAAAATAATAATGAGAGTGTCTCTTAGCTAGAATATTTTTGGGTCATTGGAAATTTGATGTATTTGATGAGTTGTACAAGGCCGGATATAGCCTACTCTGTTAGCAGGCTTAGTAGATACACGAGTAATCCAAATGCCACTCATTGGAAAGGCATTATGAGGATGCTAGGTTATCTACGCTACACCCGGGATTATGGGCTGCATTATACTAGATACCCAGCAGTACTAGAGGGATATAGTGACACTAATTAGATATATGATATAAAGGACTCCGAATCCACTAGTGGTTCTGTGTTTACCCTCGGAGGGGCAGCCGTGTCTTGGAAATCTTCCAAGCAAACGTGTATATCGAAATCAACGATGGAATCTGAGTTTATTGCATTGGATAAAGCAACTGAAGAGGCTGAATGGCTTCGCCAGTTCGTTGAGAATATTTCACGTTGGCCGAAACCTGTGCCTGTTATCTGTATTCATTGCGATAGCCAATCGGCGATTGGGCGGGCATAGAGTCATATGTATAATGGAAAGTCTAGACATATTCGTCGTAGACATAATTCCATATGACAACTACTCTCTAATGTAATTGTCTCTCTAGACTATGTAAAGTCTAAGGACAACATTACGAATTTGCTAACCAAAGGGTTAACTCGAGAGTTAGTAGAAACATCGTCAAGAGGAATAGGGTTAAGGCCTTTAGTAATGTTACCGGAACGGAAAACCCAACCTAGTTGACTGAAGATCCCAAGATCTAGGTTCAATGGGACAACCTAATTGCGTGTAATGGTGGTATGTCACTGAGGAGGTTAAACCTCTAGCCATTCCTTCTATCAGTGATACCTGCAAGTGTAGAGGTTAAGCAGAGCTTTTAATGACTCTAGTGTGTTAAGCTGTTGAGCTAAGTATAGCAGGATACTCAAGTAGAGTCACCTATGTGAGTGTGAAGTTGGGCCGCTTCTAGAAGAATTGGGCAGACCAAGATTCTTTGAAACCATTCGCTGAACCAGGCTAGTGCCCAGGGCCATACAGGGCACACCAGTGAGAATAGAATGGTGGTAGGAGTAATTCCCATGTGAGATCTATTGTCTCAGTTTACATAAACGGCAGAGCAGTTCAAGATGTCATATTCACTAATTAGCCAGTAAACTCGATAGGTTTCACTAGGAGAGGTTCAAAGCCAAAAGCTACCTCTCTGATGTCGGGGTTAGTCCGTTGAACTCTCTCCAAGTCTTTATTGTTGAACAATGTCCGTTTGTTGAGTCATTCGGTCAAGTTTTATTCATGTGGGGGATTGTTGGAAAAAATGGTTCTTTGGTGACTTTAATTAAATATTAAAGTGGGTACCAACCGTCTATTGTGTTAGGTCCAAGTGGGTTTAGATATTTTGCAATGAGATCTTTACACCACAAATAGAATGGCCAAAAACCATTGAGAATTGAATGAGAAATTACCCCATGAAGTTAGCTTCATGAAAGAGTTAATGGGGTTTGTAACTTTTGCCTTTATTGTAGAGTTTAATAGTGCATTAATAGGGTTTGTAACTTCTGCCTTTATTGTAGAGGTTAATGGTGCATTAGTGACCAGCCATAAAGGCTGGAGGCTTCTCCTCTCTCCCCTATACATGTATAAATTGAGACCCTCCTGTCAAGTCTCAAACATAGAAATTTTTGCTTTCTTTTTACAAGTCAGTTTGCTAGAAAGTTCCTACAGTGAGAGAGTGCTGCCAGGGTTTTGTTCGCTAAGCTAGACAGAAAGTACTTCTGCTGCAGCTGGTTTTTGACTGTCGCATCCTGGGAGACAGACACCGGAATTCCTTAGGCACTCGACCCGTGAGGTGGCGAAATCTGTTTTAAGGAAACTGCTACCATGTAGGCTTCAGTTTGCTTTCTTTACCATTTTATTGTATTGTGTATTTTTGTTGTAATTTAGTTGTAATTCTCAGCACGTGTTCTTGGTTTTTTTTTATTTAATTTATTCGTGAATCTATTTATTTAATTTCACAATTTGAACAACAAGAGACACAAATAGAGAGAGATGTTTGGATGATGGAGGAGAGGGAGAAGGAGAGTGAAAACAGTTTCATAGGTAAAGAGAGAGAGAGAAATGTTTCAATCATGGAGGATGAGAAGAGACTGGTTTGAGGAGAGGGAAGACAGAGAGAGGGAGAGGAAGAGTGAAAAGAGAGAGAGAGAGAGAGAGAGAGAGAGAGAGAAAACGGAGAGAGAGTGTGAAAGAGAAGACAAAATGAAAATAGAGAGAGAGGTTTCAAAGAGGAGAAGTGAGAGTGGTTTGAGGAGAAGGAAGACAGGTGAGAGGGAGAGGAAGACAGTGCATATTAGTCGAAGGGAGGTTGGCAGATTCTAGAGAAATCATCTCAACCATTAAAGTTTTATACGTGGACAGTGGATGCTCTCATTCTGTATAAAAAGAGCTGTTGTGCTCTGTTTGATTTTTTTTTAAAAAAAAAAAAAAAACTTTAATTTTTTTTTACAACAGCTATCTTCAAACAGCTATTTCCCCTAAACGGTAATATTTTGAGTTTCTATAAATTGAAACCCTCCATGTCAATTTTATTTCACAGCAAACATTTGGTAATTTTTCTTTTCTCCTCTCTTCTCTGAATTTGATTTCACAGCAAACCTCTAAAATTATTTTCGTTTTGGTTTTTTCATCCAATCACTATGGAAGGTTCATCAAAAACAAAGAGAGGAAAATCATTCACCATTGAAGAAGATATGACAATTTGTAAATCTTGGTGTCACATTTCGGAAGACCCAATTGTTGGCATTTCGCAATCATATGCTCACTTTTGGGAGAGAATTTACGAAAATTATTGCTTGCTTCAAAATGATCAGTCAAGAACACAAATGTCTATTCAATCTCAATGGGGTATAATCATGAAATGTTGTAACAAATTTCGGAGGTCTTTAGCGCAAGTTGAAAATCTTCACCTAAGTGGGATATCTCAAGTTGATATAATAAGTTTTCATCTTCAGTTATTATATTTAGTTTCTTATTCTAGTATCGTATAAAAATTAACTAATTAAATAATGTTTCAATTTTTTTGATACAGATGCTTAAAGCAAAACTTTTATACTATCAAGAAGAAGACAAACATTTTGCTTTTGAACATTGTTGGCCAATCTTGCAAGACAATATCAGGTGGCAAGATGTAGCTCCTACGAATTCAGTAAAGTTAAGGATGCATACAGCGTTTACCCCTAATTCAGCCCTTGATTCCCCTATGGATAACTGCATTTCTCTGGAAGACGACAACAGTCCAAGTGTTGGTAACAATCCAACTGTTGGTGAGGGCAGTGTCTCTGCGAGGGGTAAAATGCCTATAGGTAAGAAAACTGCAAAAGAATTATTTCGGAGAAATCAAGTCGTTGAAACTGAAGTCCAAAAAGTGAGCATACAATTAGAGACATTTAACCAACACCTAGCTGAGAAAGAAAAGAAAAAAGAGGAAAGAGAAGAAAAAAATGATTCAAGCACTGCAGGAGATAAAAGAACTCGAGATAAAAAAACATGATTTTGAGATGAAAAAGAAAGAACATATAATAATGACTACGGACATTTCTCATTTGGACCCTCAAATGAAAGCGTATTACACAATGCGAAAAAATGAGATTTTCGCCAAGTGGTCCTCAAATGTGAGCAGCCCAAATTTTTATTTCCCCTTACCTCTTGATGAATAATTACGAGATAATGTATTTTTAAATTTTGCAATGTCATTTAATTTTTGATATAATTGTTACTCATTATTTGCAATGCCATTTTTTATTTTGTAATGAAATTTCATGTTGTTTTTTATTTTTTATTTTTGAGTATTTTCTACAAAACAATGTAATATTATTTTTGCAATGTATAATGTTGACTAAGTTTTAGTATAATTTAAATTTTTCAATGAAGTATAATGAAAAAAATAAATATATTTTTTCAAATGAAGGCAATAAAAAAATAAAATACATTAACTAACATTAAATGAAGATAATTTTATTATAATAAAAAGACATTAACTGACATTAAATGACATTAACTGTCATTAAAAAGATAAAATACAAACTTAATCTAACTCTCCAACTCGGGACCACAAGTATTCAATTAGATCATTACGAATTGCATTATGAGCTTCAATAGATCTAATCCTCTGCCGATTCAACATAAATTGAGCATACTCCTCATTTGGATTGCGTGACACATGACAACGGGTATTACTAGTATTAGTCTCAAGTTGTACTGCACTGCGTTCATTTTCTGGAATATTACGCTCATCTTCAATGATCATGTTGTGCAAAACAAAGCACGTCTTCATGATGTAGTACAAATCCTCATCACTCCAACCTCTAGCTGGAACCCTGATAATATTAAATCGTACTTGGAGCACTCCAAATGCCCTTTCGACATCCTTTCGACATGCCTTTTGCATCCTCGCAAATAGTTGTCTCTTTGCGCCTTGAGATTAAGATATTGTTTTCACAATCGTTGCTCAACGAGGATAGATACCATCAGCAAGATAATACCCCATGGTGTACGTTTGATTATTGATAATGTAGTTGGCAGTAGGGGCATATTCTCTAGTTAATTCAGCAAATAAAGGCGACCTGTCAAGAACAGTAATATCATTTAAAGAGCCAGGCATGCCAAAGAAAACATGCCAAATCCACAAGTCATAGGAGGCAACTGCCTCCAGTACAACTGTTGGTTTATGGTAGTGTCCAGTGTAAGCACCGACTTGGGCAGTTGGACATTTATCCCAACGCCAGTGCATACAATCCAAACTCCCTAACATTCCAAGAAACCTACACTGCTCTCCTTCTTGTAATAATCTGGCGACATCTGCTTCATTTGGAGATCTTAAGTAAACGGCTTCATAGGTAGCAACAATTGATCTGGTAAAAAAATTCAAGGCGGCAATTATAGTACTTTCACCGATTCTAATGTATTTGTCTACAGCATCAGCAGGTACGCTGTACTGCAGGATCCGAAGTGCTCCAGTCATCTTCTATACACCGGATAATCCAGGAGCACCAGTGGCATCACGGGTTTGGATGAAGTACTCATTCACTTGTTGAATATCATGTAAGATATTAATAAACAATGACCGCCTCATTCGAAAATGTCTTTAGAAGTATTCTTTTGGATAGATAGGATTATCTACAAAGTAATCTTTATAAATTTGTTCGTCACCTTTGACCCTCTCACGATTAATGTATTGACGACCACTTGTGGAACCAACACGTCTGGTTGATTGGTTTAGGCTTAACGCTTGTATTCTTTGTTATTGCGCTGTGAATAGTTGCATCATGATGATATCATCATCAAATGATGAAGATTCATCAAAATCTCCATTGAATATGGCTTTAGTCAAATTGTTCATTGTAGGTGGATGGGTGAGTGGGTGAATATGAAAATTGTAGAAAATCTTCTGGGTAGGTATAGAGAGTTTAGAATATATGAAAATGATGGGTAGGTGAATATGAAAATTGTAGAAAACTTTGTGTTATATTTATAGAGAAAATTATGGGTGGGTGAATGATGGATGGTTGTTGGGTGAGTAGATGAATGATGGATGATTGTTGGGTGGGTGGATGAATAATGGGTGGTTGTTGGGTAGGTGGATGAATAATGGATGGTTATTGGGTGGGTAGTTGTTGGTGAATGAATGTTGGATTAATAATGGATGGTTGTGGGTGATTGGTTGTTGGTGAATAAATGATGGGTGAATGATGGATAATTGTTGGTGGGTAATTGGTGATTGTTTATTTTTTATGTGTAGTTAAAAAAATTATTAAATATGTAGTGATATGTTTTTTGGTGGGGTGAATTATATTTTATTTTTTTCCCCAATTTTTCAAATTTTTTTCATTTTTTATATTTGTCAAGTTGGGAATAATATAAATATATAATTTTTTTTTACAAACAGGTAAAAAAATGTCACAAAAGACAAAAAATCACAAAAAAATAAAATCACAAAAAAACCTATATCCAAACAACACCTACAAACTTGGAGGGAAAATTGGTTGAGATTTGCCAAAATAGCAAATGGCCATTGAAACACCATTGTTATAATTTGGCAAAATAGCACTATTCATTGCCAAATTATAGCAATAGCAATGGCATTATAGCAACAATGGTTGGAGATGCTCTTAGTTGTGCTATCAAAAAAAATATTAAGAATGATGAAAAAATTTATAATTTTAATTATTAATATGTATAAAATTTATCATTTAATTGCAAATTTTTTCAAAAACTCACATTGGATTGAAATTTTTCCTAAAATTAATTTATTTTAGAATTAAGGATTCCTTTGATAATCTATATAAACAAGGAAGCTCAGATTTTGAATTCAAATGAGACTTTTATCCCTTTGTCAAAATATAGACTATTAGATTGAATTCAATCCAATGGCTCACAATGTCTCCCTCTCTATTTGGTCCAAAATATGGACCATTTTCAACACACACCCTTTCTTTCACAGACACTCTTATCTTTTTATTTATTTATTTCAAATTTTGAACACCCTCTCTCTCTCTCTCTACCTCCATCGGACGTGCTTCCCTGTCGGAGCCCAACCCTGCTGGCGACCGAACCCCAAACCCCCTATTAGTCTCTTCATCTTTTCTCTTCCTCCCTCCCTCTCTCTCTCCGCCATCCCAATCATCATCAACAGTGGCAGCCCCAAACCCCCTTCAATATTGACGAAGCCACTGCAAAAGAGATCAGAGATATGGGAGATTCAAATATGGATGTATGTATATATTGTTGGACAATCTTCACTATATTTAAATTAATTAATTCTGTTTGGGTACTAAACGACAAACAGAATATACAAGAAATATAGGAAAGAGGAATGAATGTTTGATTACAAAAATCAAACTAGAAAAAGAATTAAATAAATAAAAACAGATTTTATTTTGTTACAAAAATAAAATTAAAATCTGATTTAAATAAATAATAAAAATAGAAAATAAATAAATAACTTACTTGATTAATATCTTGAATATTATTCTGATCAAGTCCAGTGTTTGACACTGTGTCCTTAAGACAGATTCGTCCTCTCCACGGTGCTTTCAGAATGTGGACGTCTATCTCCCAAGATGAAATGATCAACTACAAACAATAGCAGCACTACAAATTGTTTGCCAAATGAATACACTAAGTGTTTATACTCTTTCTCACAAAAATTAAATGCAGCAAAATAAAGAATAAATTTGCAAAGGTGAAGTACGAAATTTCTGAATCTGAAACATCAAATGAGGGCTGTCCTATTTATAGATGTATTGGTGGCTGTAGGTGTTGAATTAAACAGGTGCAAACCTGTTTGAACAGGTATGAAACCTGTTTGGTTTTAAATTTAAACAGATTTGAATCTGTTGGGTTCAAAATTCAAACAGATAAAAACGGGAAGGGATTTGTTTGGGTGTACAGAAAAAACCGGACCAGTTTATTTCTGAAATTAATTTGAATTCTGGATTTTATTTTTCAAAAAAATAAAATTAAATTCAAATGTTTTTGACCCAAAAAGATAGGTATTGGGCCGGACAAGCCCAACCCAACCTCACACCACGCACCTGCGCCCAAGCCTAGCCTAGTCCGCTCGACCAGACGGGCGGCGACGGCGGCGCGCGTGGTGATTTTTGGGTCCAATGGGTCTAGCCCATTTTGCCCATAACCTCCCTCTCTAAAACACTTGGGTACCCCTTGGGGCACACCTCAAGTTCCAATCCCATGCCTTATAAACCCATTCAAAACTTCCCACCAAATCAATATGGGACAAGCCTTATTCAAACCTTTAAGGATTTTCTACCAAAACTCCATTTCCATGGAGCATACTTTGGCTTCAATTTCCCATTCACTCGGTAATGGTTTTGAGCAACCAAATATACCACGTGAATCACAACACGGCATAGAACGCGTTACTATTTTAACCCGCGAAAATCGACGCTCGGGTCCCACCTAAAAAGTAGACCAAAGTTAGGAAAAAATTATAGTTTTACCAAGAATTTTCCAACCATTTTCAACAATCCCCCATATGAATGAAATTTCATGACAACGAAAATGCAACAATATGCAGACTTTATTGAAAGAGTATAAGTCGAAAATATCTTGCATTAGGATAGGTAGCTTTCGGCCTTGAACCTTCCCTAGTGATAACTTATCGGACTTACTGGCTAACCAATGGACGCAATGCCTTGAATTGTTCAGCTGTTTGTGTAAGCCAAGACAATAGATTTCACACAAAATATCTTCTAACACATCGTGATTCTCACTGTTATGTTCATTTTGGCCTTGAATGCTCTTGGTTTTCATGAGTGTTTCTAGAGAATTTAGCCTCTTCATTCTCATAAAACCGGCCCCAGTTCGACACTCATATAGGTGATTCTTATTGTAAGTATCTCTTTATACTTGTCTTGATTTTTATACCTAAATCAAGATATAAGTAATCATTAAATGTAAAGCTTATCCTTATACCCCTGCAGACAACATATGTTGCAGATATCACTTTCACCATAGGAATGGGTAGAGAATTTTAATCCCTTGGTGATTTCTGGCGAGCCATACATAACTTAGTTGTCCCTTTGAACTTAGTTCTTGGGATCTCCAGTCATATAAGTAGGGTTACCATTATGACGACTCTTATGTAATAGGCTTTAATCTCATCCCTTTCGATGAACTATACACTAACTCTTTTGTTAAACCTTTTGTTAACGGATCCGCAATATTCTCTTTAGAATTTATATAATCTATTGAGATTATTCCATTTGACAACAATTGCCTTACGGTATTATGTCGACAACGAATATGTCGTGACTTACCGTTATATATATGATTTTGTGCCCTGCCTATTGCAGATTGACTATCACAATGAATGCAAATAGCTGGCACAGGTTTTGGCCACATTGGAATGTTTTCTAAGAAGTGACGAAGCCATTCTACTTCTTCTCCTGCTTTGTCTAAAGCAATGAACTTGGATTCTATTATGGATCGCGCAATGCATGTTTGTTTCATAGATTTCCAAGAAACAGCAGCGTCTCCCAGAGTAAAGACATATCCACTTGTGGATTTTGAATTTTTAGTATCTGATATCCAATTTGCATCACAATAACCTTCGAGTACTGCTGGATATCGAGTAAAATTCAAACCATGGTCACGGGTGAATCTTAGATATCTAAGAAACCGAATGATCACCTTCTAATGGTCTTCTTCGGGGTTACTAGTGTACCTACTCAATTTACTGATAGCATAAGCTATATCAGGACGAGTATAATTCATTAGGTACATTAGGCTTCCAATGATTTGGGAGTATTTTAATTGAGACGCTACATCACCTTTATTTTTTGATAAATAAAGACTGATGTCTATAGGTGTTCTAGCTAAATTCGTATCATCCTTGATAAATTTATCAAGAATTTTCTCAATATAATGTGATTGAGATAATGCAAATCCGTCGGATGTTTTAGTAATTTTCATTCCTAATATAACATCTGCGACCCCCATATCTTTCATATCAAATCTTTTGTTAAGCATTTTCTTAGTTGTTTTGATCATGTTTTGATTGCTTCCAATGATAAGCATGTCATCTACATAAAGACAAACTATGACATATCCTTGGTCAGTATTTTTAACATAGACACATTTGTCACGTTCGTTTATCTTAAACCCATTAGTAAGCATTGCATGATCAAATTTTTCATGTCATTGCTTAGGTGTTTGTTTTAATCCATAAAGAGACTTTACAAGCCGACAAACTTTCTTTTTTTGTCCTGACACTACAAACCCTTCGGGTTGCTCCATATAGATCTCTACATTTAGATCACTGTTTAAGAAAACTGTCTTAACATCCATTTGCTGTATTTTCAAATTAAACAACGCTGCTATAGAAATAAGCATGCGAATGGATGTTATTCTTGTCACAGGAGAATATGTGTCAAAATAGTCCAGACCTTCCTTTTGTCTGTAACCTTTTACTACAAGTCTTGCTTTATACTTGTCTATTGAACCATCTGCTTTCATTTTTCTCTTGAATATCCACTTATATCCAAGAGGTTTAGAACCAGGTGGAAGATCCACCAATTCCCAAGTATAATTTTGCATAATGGACTCAATTTCATTATTAACAGTCTCTTTTCACAAAGGAGCTTCAGGACCTGTCATTGCTGCCTTAAAGCTTTAAGGTTCATTTTCTAACAGGTATGTCAGAAAATCTGGAGTAAAGGATTTTGATGTTCTCGCTCTCTTATTTCGTCTTGGTTCATCATCAGTTAAATCCTGTTAGTCGAGACCATTACTAGTCTCTTGTGTTTGATTGTCATTAGTCTCTTGACTTTATGTACAATCATAAGTTCTTTTCTGTGAACTTAATTCCTGTCCTTTCTTATAAGAAAAGATATGTTCAAAAAACACAACATTCCTTGACTCTATAATAGTGTTCACATTTATATCAGGTATTTCTGATTTATAAGTCAGAAACCGATATGCACTACTATTCTGAGCATAACCAATAAACACACAATCTACTGTTTTTTGTCCAATCTTAGTCTTTTTAGGAACAGGAACTTCAACTTTTGCCAAACACCCCCACACTTTTAAGTATTTGTAGGAAGGTGGTCGATCTTTCCACAATTCATAAGGAGTGCTGTTGGTTTTCTTGTGGGGTATTCTGTTAAGAACATAATTAGCAGACAATATTGCTTCCCCCTACAAGTTCTGTGGTAAACCTGAACTTAGTAACATGGCATTCATCATTTCTTTTAGGGTTCTATTCTTTCTTTCAGCAATTCCATTTTGCTGAGGAGAATAGGGTGCTGTAGTTTGGTGAATAATGACATGTTGTGCACAAAATTCATTTAATGGTGCATCATATTCACCACCCCTATTACTTCTAACCATTTTAATGGTTTTACCAAGTTAATTTTCAACTTCTGTTTTGTAGAGTTTAAACATTTCTAAGGCTTCATCTTTACTTCTAAGTAAATAAACATAACAATATCTTGTGCAATCATCGATAAATGTTATGAAATACTTTTTGCCCCCTCTAGTTTGAACAAATTTTAGATTACATACATCAGTATGAATTAATTCTAGAGGTTCGATTTTCCTTTCAACCGATTTAAATGGAGCCTTAGTTAGTTTCGCTTTTACACAAACTTCACATTTATGGTTAGGATTAATTTCAAACTTTGGTATATAATCCAAACTAATTAATCTACGTAAAGCATCAAAATTCACATATCCTAATCTACCATGCCATAAATTCGACTCAAGAATATAAGCAAAAGATGTGTTATTCTTATTCATAGCAACTTTCGATACAACTGTCATTACATTCAACTTAAAGAGACCATCACTCATGTATCCCTTATCAACATACATACCACTCTTTGTTAATACAAATTTATCAGACTCAAAAACAAGCCTAAAACCATTTTTACTTAACAAAGAATCGGAAACTAAATTCTTCCGGATGTCAGGTACATGCAGTATGTTGTTGAGGGTTAGTTATTTCCCTGATGTCATCTTCAAGATTACTTTTCCTTGTCCAGCCACAGTAGAAGTAGAAGAATTTCCCATGAAAAGTTGTTCACCATTTACAGCCTCATTGTAGGCAGTGAACATCTTCTTGTCCGCACAAATGTGACGAGTTGCTCCAATGTCAACCCACCTGTCACGCCCCAAAATTCGGACAATTAAATATCATATTAGGACTAACCCCAATCAATATTCCATCATCCAAATCTTAGGGGTGAAACAAAAAAAAAAAAACTAAACGCAAACCAAACCATTCACCATAAATTCATAACTGACCAATACCTCAACATCAAGGTAACTATAAATAGTCAAAACAACTTAAATAAAGTACAGTTACAAATCATGCCAAATTATTCCAATACTAAAGTCATTAAAAAAAATAATAAATACATAAATTAGTATCAACCTTAAGCTCAAGAAAAATAAAAGAACTCCAAACGACATGTCCTACGATCACAGTTATTTCTTGTCACCACCGAAGCCTCTACTAATCCTACAAAGGAATCTTAGCTGCGCTCAAACAAAACACACCCGAGTTGCCAAGAGACAAAACAGGTCAGTATACAGGTATACTGGTATGAGTATAAGATTTAACACATACGTGTCTACCAGACACAAACAAAAATACATTTAATTCTTGTCCGTACACAACGAAATATAAGCTGATTATAAAATAAACAAAATAGAAATAGAAATATGGTGGGTCAGCCCTGCATAAAAGGTTAGTAAGACCCACCATCCTGCAAAAAAAATAATGTAAGTATAAATTAATCATAAGTAACTTGCTGAAGAAGTATAAAAATGCACCGTTTCATACTTAAATTATTTGAATTGACCAAAACTCAAAGAACGAAAGTTGTACAGAATCAAATTTCATAAAAGGCAACGTGAACGAATTTAACATAAACTGAACAGGTTGAGAGAAACACTTGATAGAAAAACCTAAACAGAATTCATTCGAAAAATCTGAAACTGAAAACGTACAAAAACTGCCTTAATATGATTTTTTTCAGAAAATTTCAAAACACGAAAAGTGTGCAGAATAATATTTTACTTCATTTTATGCGAAATCAATAAAAATGATCTCGTTTTGTGGGTTAAAATAGCCCCTAAAATCTGCGTTGCTAAAATGAATCAAACCGACAATAATCAAGATCATCCGATTATAAGTTATAATCGATCTTTTTAATAAAAAGATAAAACACAAAAGTTGTCTAGAATCACGTAGACATGCCTCTGCTCAAATTTCATAATTTATCAAGGTCGTTTACTATTTTTTTTTTATCATGTACAAATCAATACAATTCACACTATATTAATAAACTCATAATTAAATTCTTTGTACCTTAACGCCACCACTTCGACCCTCCACTTCCAGCCTACACATATATCCCATGTGCCTCCCGTATACCTAACACTGCTAGCCAAACTTGCACGGGGATATCATCCCGAGTTTGACTCACACTCCCCGAATGGTTAGCATATACGTACGCGCGTAAATCAAAGCACTTGTCTACTCATGAGAACGAGGCAACAATATACATATACACAACATCTCACTCATGAGAATAAACATAACAATGCCAAGCCTAAAGCATTCAAATAAATCATAATCCTCACTTTTTTTTTTATACACTCTTTCTCACCAACACTCAAATAAAATAACAATCCATGGAGTCATGGTGGAGTATAAGGAATTTATCTATGGGTTCCTAATTAATTTTAATTTCATATAACCATATTAATTTTAGTTTCATATAACTATGAAGGTGATTACAACCATAAAATAAATCCATATAAAAACCCTAAACCTAGCATACACAACTAATCAAAATAATTAAAATCAATCAATCAACTAAAAACTTAGTATACACAACTAATCAAAATAATTAAAATCAATCAATCATCTAAAAACCCTAAACTTTACATACACAACTAATTCAAAATAATTAAAATCAATCAATCATCTAAAAACGCTAAACTTTAGCTACCCCACTAATCCAAAATAATTAAAATCAATCAATCATCTAAAAATCTTAAACTTTACATACACAACTAATCAAAATAATTAAAATTAATCTATCATCTTTATACAAATATAAAATCGAACTAACATCAAATAAATAAATAAAAATAAAAATAAAAACAATGAATTAAACATAAATCAAGGAAAGTAAATTTTATATTCACAATATTTTTTAAAAATCAAAACATTATTTAAAAAACTAATGAAGCCATCAAATCAAAACCCTAATCTTTTTCTTCCTTTTCCTCCTCTCCTCCCGACGCACGCCTCACACAGAACTCTCTTTGTTGATTTACCACTTTTTTTTTTTCTTGATATCTCGCTCTCTCTCTCTCTCGGCCGGCTTGCACAGCCGCACCCAACACCTCTCTTTTTTTTCCTTGTTTTATTCTCATTAACTTCTAACCTAATTGATTACATATTATATCATATTATATTATATATATATATATATAATAACCTAATTTTCTATTCTAATATAATATGACTATTATATAATATTATATTATATAATATAACATAATTATAATATATATAAATATGAATATAAAATTAAATATATATATATATCACCTCTTTTTTTTATATATATAACAAACATAAATATTTAAAGATTTGGATTAATTATATACAATTAAATAACACATTAAATTAATTAATCACCACATTAAATTTATTAAATATCACATTAAATTCTCATGTAATCACGCAATTAATGAAGCCAAAAATAAAATAAGATAAGAATAATCATAATAATATTAAATAATGATTTAAGAAAATTAGGGTCGCTACACCACCACTCTTTGGGATTTCCAACCAAGTTAGCCTCAGACACCACAGCAGAGAGGTTGATGTCATTCACCCCATTAGAGATGTAATCTAGTTCAGTTACATTGGCCTGATTGGTAGTCTTCTTTCTTATACTTCCATGATCCTTCTTAGGGCGGCGGCAGTCAGAAACTCGATATCCAGTCTTGCCACAGTTATAGCATTTTTCTTTGAACTTCTTATTGCCATTGTTGTCTCCTTATTGTTTAGGACCATCTCCAGTAAACTTCCTCTTATTGTTATGTGATTTATGAACTTGTTCAACTACATTAGCCTTGGACTCAACGGAATTTTTCTCATTCCTCTTTTCAGCCTTTCGGTTATCTTCCTCAATTCTCAGTCTTACAATAAGTTCATCCATGGTCATCTCTTTGCGTTTATGTTTTAAATAATTTTTGAAATCTTTCCAAGCCGGTGGTAACTTTTCCACTAAAGTAGCTATTTGGAAAGACTCGCTTAGAAACATACCCTCAAAATGAATATCATGTAAAATTAATTGAAAACTTTGAACTTGAGAAATTACCGTTTGGGAGTCTACCATAACGAAGTCCAGAAATTTGCCGACAACAAATTTCTTCGTGCCGGCATCATTTGTCTTGTATTTCTTCTCCAAAGAATCCCATAATTCTTTTGCTGACTTCAGAGGGCTGTAAACATTATACAGCACGTTGTCAAGGCCATTGAGGATGTACTTTCTGTACAGGAAATCTGAATGTTTCCAAGCATCTATAGCGGCAACAACTTGCCGATCACTTTCACCCTCTTTAAGTGTTGAAGCCTCTTCATGGAGAAACCGGGCCAAATTAAGAGTTGTAAGATAGAACAGCATCTTCTGCTGCCATCTCTTAAACTTAGTACCGTTAAATTTTTTTGATTTTTCTCCATGATTGATTGGTACTTGAACATGGTTCTGGATAGGGACCGGTGTTGGTGTAACAATTGGAGTACCACTTCCAGTTGCAGTTTCAGTTGCAGTACCATAATCTCTGATTATAAAAATCAGAAAAAATTAAAACACAAATTAATTTTCTAGTTACTAAAACCAGAAAATAAATTATAACACAAAATAATTTTATTTTCCTTGTTACTAAAATTAGAAAAATAAAATATCACAATAATTTTCTGTAACACAGATTTAATATTTTGCAATTATTAATGACACCAGTATATTACTACTAGTTGTCAAAGAAAATAGACAATATATTACTACTATCTGTCAAATAGCAGAAATCACTATTTGTTTTTCCAACCAGAATATGTCTTTATGAAATCACAGAAAATTAAATATAATGAAGATACCAAAATGAGTCTGTCTTAAGATTGTTGGACAATCTTCACTGTATTTAAATGAATTAATTCTGTTTGGGTACTAAACGACAAACAGAATATAAAAGAAATATAGGAAAGAGGAATGAATGTTTGATTACAAAAATCAAACTAGAAAAAGAATTAAATAAATAAAAACAGATTTTATTTTGTTACAAAAATAAAATTAAAATCTGATTTAAATAAATAATAAAAATAGAAAATAAATAAATAACTTACTTGATTAATATCTTGAATATTATTCTGATCAAGTCCAGTGTTTGACACTGTGTCCTTAAGACAGATTTGTCCTCTCCACGGTGCTTTCAGAATGTGGACGTCTATCTCTCAGGATGAAATGATCAACTACAAACAATAGCAGCACTACAAATTGTATGCCTAACGAACACACTAAGTGTTTATACTCTTTCTCACAAAAATTAAATGCAGCAAAATAAAGAATAAATTTGCAAAGGTGAAATACGAAATTTCTGAATCTGAAACATCAAATGAGGGCTGTCCTATTTATAGATGTATTGGTGGCTGTAGGTGTTAAATTAAACAGGTGCAAACCTGTTTGGTTTTGAATTTAAACATATTTGAATCTGTTGGGTTCAAAATTCAAACAGATAAAAATGGGAAGGGACCTGTTTAGGTGTACAGAAAAAACCGGACCAGTTTATTTCCGGAATTAATTTGAATTCTAGATTTTATTTTTCAAAAAAATAAAATAAAATTTAAATGTTTTTCACTCAAAAAGATAATATTGGGCCGGACAAGCCCAACCCAACCTCACACCACGCACCCGCGCCCAAGCTCAACCCAGCCGCCTGACCGGACGGGCGGCGACATGCGTGGTGATTTTTGGGTCCAATGGGTCTAGCCCATTTTGCCCATAACCTCCCTCTCTAAAACACTTGGGTACCCCTTGGGGCACACCTCAAGTTCCAATCCCATGCCTTATAAAGCCCTTCAAAACTTCCCACCAAATCAATGTGAGACAAGCCTTATTCAAACCTTTAAGGATTTTCCACAAAAACTCCATTTCCATGGAGCATACTTTGGCTTCAATTTTCCATTCACTCGGTAATGGTTTTGAGCAACGAAATATACCATGTGAATCACAACGCGGCATAGAACGCGTTACCACTTTGACCCGCAAAAATCGATGCTCGGGTCCCACCTAAAAAATAGACCAAAGTTAGGAAAAAATTCTAGTTTTACCCAGAATTTTCCAACCATTTCCAACATATATATATATATATATGCATTTGTGTGTCTTATATATATATAGATTCAGAGATGGATGTATGTATATAATTTCAGAGATGGATGTATATATATATGATTATGTATAGATACGATTATGGTTACTTGATCTAAGATGGGTTTTGAAGATGGTTTTGAAATGGGTTTTGAAGATGGTTTTGAAATGGGTTTTAAGATGATTTTAATTTATAAAAGAATAAGGATTGAAGATGGTTTTCTTTTCTTAAAAATGGTTAAAGCTGGTTTTAGGATAAGTTTGGAATTTTTCAAAAAGATTTGATGAAAAAAAAAGAAAGAAAAACAATAAGGATTGGAGTACTCCTATCAAATTAAGTTTTTAACCAAGATTTCAATTGAATTTGATGAAAAAAGAAGAGTAAGGATTGGAGATGCTCTCATTGATTCGAAATATCATTTAGTTGTTGATGGATGGCAGATATTATTCTGAAGGGGAAGAAGAGAGTTGCAGATGTTATGCCAATTGCTACAGGTCATGAGCGTGAAGAACTTGAGGCCTAACTCGAGGTATCCTATTGTTTATTCAATTCAATTCATGTGTCTGATACGTATGTGTAATACCATATACATTTGATAGTTTGAGAGAGAATTGGATTTGAATTTAATCCAATTCTTTCATTTAGGGAAGGAATGTTCTGGAGATGAATTATCTAGTTGGACCTTTTGGCACCAAGGTTTGAATTATTGGACCTTTGCTGTGTATTGTGATTTCTGCTTTACTTTGATTTTACTTTGGACATTTGCTTTCATTTGGTTAATTTACTGTAAATTAGTATATATATGATTATGGATGTATATGTATATATGCATTTTGATCCCAATCTGATATGCATTTATAAAATTAATTTGAAATGTTTGATTTCTCAAATGGTTTTGATTTATGAAATGGGTTTGAATCTTTAATGGGAAATGGGTGTTGATTTTCTATGGTTTTGAAAAGCTTTTGATTTATAAAATGGGTTTTAATTTATAAAATTAGCTTGAAATGTTTGCTATATGGTTACTCGATCTGAAATGGGAAATGTTTTTAACTTTAATATTTCAATTATAAACTTGAGAAAATGTGATAAAATCATTGGAATGAAGACTGAAGTGGGTCTTTCTGAGTAAAGAATTCTAATTTTACATAACGAAACAGATGGTGTTTTTTTTTTTTTAAAAAGAAAATGGAAATTGGAAGAAGAAAAGAAACATACATTGTATGTATGTATGTGATTCACAATTCTGTTTCTAACAGTTTTTTTAAATTTTCAAGCAAGTATACAAGTTAGGGGTGAGCAGCGGATATACCGATCCGTCCAAACCGATAAAACCGAACCGATTCGTCGCATTTTGAACGGATGCGTGATAACGAGCGGACGGTTGCGGATTGATTTTTCCCAATCCGTCTAGTTTTGGACAGATGACGGATTTAAGGTTCCTTTGGCCACAACCAAACTGCCAAACTGCGAGCACCCCTAGTAATTTATAAGACTTTGTATTTTCAATTTGTTTATATATTCTAATTATATTTTCAATTGACAAATAGTTTAAATATTCTGTTGAATATATTCTGTTGAAAAAGAGTTTTCAACTTGAATTTATTTTTTGAATTGAAAAAAATTAATGTATTATTTATCTATATTTTTTGGTTTTTAAATCTAACTCTAAAAATAATAAATAGAAAACATGATATATGCTAGTTAGTTTTTATTTTCAAAAACAGATATAGATGTAACAATATAGAGGCATATAATCTCTATTACTGCTTTGTTCATGGATTTTGGTGGTTTGAATTGTTTTTATATTTTAAGAACCAAAGATTGTAATACTTTATGTGGATGAGCCATGCTGTGATTATAATATGTGGATAAGGTATGCAGTGATTGTAATACTTTTTTAAGTCATTAACTATGATACTTTTTTTTTTTTTTTTTTAAGAAATGCACAAGTTGAATTATGTTGAAAATTTATAAAATTTTAAACCGCCAAACCGATTCGCATCTATCCACTAATCCACTCAATCCACATCCCCCGGATTGGACGGATGCAGATTGATTTTCTCTAATCTGCCAATTTGGCGAACAGATAGCGGATTGGAGGTTCCGTGGCCGCAACCGACCTGCACCCACCTCTAATACAAGTCTATATATATAGAGAGAGAGAGAGAGGATTTGGATATATATGAATTTTTATCTATATATATGCATTTTGATTTCCATAGATGTACAGGGATGATATTGTTTATTTTATTTTATTTTATTTTATTTTTTGTGGCTTTTTAATTATATAAAATAAATAGAGAGAATGGGTTGATTTTTTGTGTTAGTTTTTGGCTTTTTAGCTAATTTTCCTATTCGCAAACAAATTTAACCAAAATAGATAGGAGTTAAATTAATCTTTTTTTTTTTTTTTTTTTCCCTTTTCTCCTTGAATGACACTTAGGGCATGTTTGATTAGTAGTATTATAGCAATAGGATTGAGATTGTTAGTTCATGGAATCACAATTCTATGTTTGATTGCAAATTTTATTAAGAGGGGTTGGGGATCATAATTTCAAGTATAAAATAAAATGAATACATACACTACAAGAATTTACACTTTTGGCGACTAAAAGTATTTTAGTCGCCAAAAGTATCACATTTGGCGACTAAAAAATTTATTAGTCGGCGTTGGTTTAGGATTTAGCTACTAAAGTTTTTTAGTCGACAAATATTAATTTTTTGCGACTAAATTTAGTTTTAGTCAGCAAAAAGTTTACTTTTGGCGACTAAAAATCATATTAGTCGCCGTAAGTCTATATTTTAGGCTACTAAATTTTTTTTAGTCGTCATATATTATGTTTTGCCGACAAAATAAATTTTAGTCGCCAAATAATAAGCATATTCTTATGGTAACTCTTTGGCGACCAAAAAAATTAGTCGGCATTTGTTAACTTTTATTGACCAAAATTATATTTAGTCGCCAAAAATACTTTGGGCAACTAAAAAGTTAGTCGCCGTTAATTTATCTTCGGCTACAAAATAGAATAGTGGGCATATATATTGCATTTGCCGACAAAACATTGATTTAGTCGCTAAAAATGGTAAAAGTTTAGGGAGGGAAACAATTTTTGGCTACCCGCGCTTTCTCTGTTAGACAGAAATGATATTCAAACTCTCTCACACCCAGACTGTCTCACCACCAAATCTCACACGAAATCACTTCACCGCAGCCCACCGTACGGAGGACGTCGGCACAGCCACTGCCACCATCAAAAATCACCACCACCACAGACACAGATCGCAGGTGCTCTCTCTCACTCTCTTCAGCTCGCTCTCTAGCTCTCCATCTGTCTGTCTGTGTGTGTGTGTGTGTCTCTCTCTCTCGCTCGAGCTCTCTCGCTCACAGTCTCTCTCTGCCTATCTCTCTCTCTCCCATCCTCTGTTTCCCCCTTTTCTGATTGTAGATTTAGGGTTTAATTTTGTGTTGATTTAGACTGCTCCGTAGTTTCCTCCTTTTCTGAAACCCAGATCTGTTAATTTAGGGTTTTACTCAGTTAATTAGCTACACATTTTATGGATTCCTCATAAGCTTGCATGTTGAAACAAGAAAAAAAATTACAGAAATACTCGTTTCCTGGATGACTACACTGTTAGCAATACTTGTGCTGATTGATATACAAAATAGAGCATGTTAATCTTTATACAACAGTGCAGCTGCATCACAAACAATGTTTTCACAAACAATTTATTTCTTAGATTGCCTACTCATGAGTGTATTGTTTGATTCACTTTTTTGTTTGATTCTTTTGTATTTTTACTTGTGAAATACTCTTTTTTTGGAACCCTTTTTAGATTGTTAATCATTTCTTTTGTTGAATTTCAACTTGGATTGAACCTCAGAGATAATTTCTTGATCTCGGTTATGCGATTGTTGGTGAAAACAAAGTTGTTGTACCCTACAATTTAAATATTAAAAAAAAAAAACCCCAAGAAACTGAGGGACCCTAATTTGGTCATTCATTTCAATAGGCCTCTAAATTTTATCTTCTATGTATTAGTGTGTGTTAGTAAATTTGTATACATAAATTAATTCTCATATTTGTTTAAAGATTTGATGATGAGGGTTTAGAATTGTACAATTTGAATCACTATATCTTGTCCAAATAAATTCAAGTTATGTTTAGATTGAAGGATTTCAAATGAACGAATTTGATGTTGAATTATATATATATATATAAACACTCTTGCCCAAATATATGAGTTTATTATTCTTAATTTCATTGTTTTCTCAGACAGAGGAAAGGATAGTCAAGGTGAACTTGTTGGTTACTTTGAACTTGTTATAAAGGTATACGAGCTCTAAAATGTTCCACTAGTTTATTTACTACTTCTGATTTAGTTTTACCTAGTTCTCTTGCCTTTTAGATTGCTTTTGTGTCTTTGAATCTTGATATATAATTAGATGTATCCACAAGGAAGGATGTCCTACCATTTTCAAAAGATGCGTGAAGGTGATTACCTAACTGTGAAGGGACCCAAGGTAAAATTTCTTCCTCTTTTTGGCATAATGGTAATTGGAATATGGATTATTATAGTAATGTGAAACAAAAATGAGAACTTGACATTGCACTTGTTATAAATGTGTGATGTCTGGTAGCTTTTGGAAAACATAGTATGCTTTTGGAAAACTTAGTTGCTGGAACCATCATATGACTTGCTATTGTTTTTTTAAGTGCTAAAATGGTGTAGTGGCAATGTGTCTTATTATTGGAATTGATACCTAAAGGGACCAATGTCACTTAATGCTGAAATTATGGATTAAGAGCCCAAGAAACTCATAAATTAGTGGCAGGTATATAATAGTTAAGTAAAGCAATTTATTAATAAAAAAAAAGAACATGGCATAGTCAAGCTTTGTTATGTAATTTGCCCATAAGTTGGGCAATGACATTTTTTGAATTTGAAGGGCTTTAATTGACAAATTTACAATATCATGCTGGTTTTGCAAGCATATTTTGTAACTAATATGCAGCCAATCAAGTTTTGGGAGTTTGTCTCACTTGTTCTTAAAGGTCTTGTTCTTGTCTTTTCTAGGTAGCAGCACTTGAACAAGTTTTGGGAGTTTGAGACTCCTTTTTTTCTTTAAAAAGTTGTATTGACATCTATATATTTTCTATATCATTTGATTTGGCTCCCATTGATTAATGGATATGACTAGCATTTACATACGCTGCGTTGCTTTGGTACTTTCCCTTGTTTATTTTCAGGATCTTACAAATATGTCTTCATCCAATATGCCTTCAAGTTCCCCATTATTAAGTGTACAATTTTAAAAATTTTAAACTTTTCTAGTTGAAATAGTGGCCTGCTAAATATAGATGTTAACCATCACACTATATTTGCAAAAGGAATCATGAGACAAAATAAAGCTTTGTTAACATCATCAAGAGGGCTTCTTTAGTACCATTTTCATGGGGATAAGTAGAATTTGGGAAACTGATTAGTTTCAACATTAAATTATTTTTCCATTAGAGCAACTTTACTATTTTCATTCTCATAGAATTTGGGAAATTGAACCACAGTATGGCTGTCACGGACAGCTTCCCCATGACAAATAGGACTTGTGACAATAGACGGAATGTAATTCGGACCCGTTGGTTGGGAGTTAGCGCCGAATACGCCTTAAACTTAATCGAAAAAAGGCGTTCCGAGGGCGAAAATTCAAAACAACCCCCGAACCACCATGTGGCTCACACGGAAAGTTTCCCCATGACAAATAGGACTTGTGACAACTGACGGAATGTAATCTAGACCTGTAGGTTGGGAGTTACATCCGAATACACCCGAAACTTAGTCAAAAAAGACCTTTCCGGGGGCAAAAATTCATAACAGCCCCTGAACCACCGTGTGACTCTCACAGACAGCTTCCCCATAACAAATAAGACTTGTATGTATGCATGTATCTATGTAGGTTTCTAGTCCCTCAAAAAATGGCCACGAAAAATAACAATCTAAAACTAGTTCAAAAAAAAAAAAAAATAGTCCAAAACATATTTGAGATTGTCAAATAGTTATGGGATCATTGTCACAGTAAAAACTTCGAAAGCTCAACACCATATTTTGCTTACCCTCCCTCCCTCCCTCCTTGCACCTCAAAAGCATCAACCATGAGATGTCCAAAACTTGCAGATCCCTTAAGTGGGGTGAAATTTGTAAAGAAATTCAAGTAAATAGGCAAATTGACTGATCTATCATAAACAATAAGTCATTGTAAATTATTTCAGACCCCAGTCTGACATTCCAATTCAAATACATTTACATAGTACATATTTCAAAGTACAACTTTTTCGAAGTAAGGATGATGACGATAACAAAATGGTTAGGCATCGCTTTTTAAAGATTGGGAAGCAGCACATTTGTACAAGTCTTTGGTGCTTTAAGCAACGACAACAACGATCCAGCATCAGATAACAAATCCATATTTGCAGTGATCCAAAAAATGTTCAATAAAAATGATAATTTTGTTAGACAATTTTGAGTAAAAAATAATTGAAGAATATACAAATCAATGGGCAACACCACATAAAATCAGGAGTGAATCTTGACCATTTCTCGCAGACTTCAGATCCTCTAATTAAGATCATCATATTACTAATTGATATGTTTTAGCTAGGAAGATGGCTGTCATCACATAAGCAAAAATCAACAAACTTACAAGTGGCAAGGCAAAGTCAAGAAAATCAAAATTTGGAAAAATATCTTAAAAATTGAGGTAATATTGTTCACTATGGGTGCTGAATTTTATAAGTAAAAGGAGTCAAACATCAAGTAGCTCAAACTCAACTCACAAAAGGCTTGTCGTGGCTTGTTTTGTGGTTAAAGCCTAGCACAAGCCGAATGTCTGACTTCCTTAACAGTTGATCTGATATTCAGCAAAAGGAAGTTCGGCTCAGCAAAGCTTGACTCGGTAAATTTGAAATTATATATAGCAATAAAAGAACAACAATACATCTACAATGATCTCTACATAAAAAACACTAGTCAAAAAGATTGCAAGGTTTTACATCCCAAATCTGGTTTTAATCCAGTCTTTAAGCCAATGATATTTTGATAAGTCACATGTGAAATAGTTAGTAGATTGTAATCAGGCACTTTCAAGATAAACCCCATCTTACAATGTTACATTCTCAACCAGAGCTCAAGCATGGTCAATACTCAACTCAATTTGGCTTATTTACCACCCCTTGAATGTACTATTTTTTGTTGCTGTGTTAAAAAGGTGACCGAGCAAAAGAATGTTCGTTTGTATCTCATAAAAATCCTAATGTCTACCCTAAAAGGCAAGGTATTTTAAGAGTTAACAGATTGTAGCAGAGTGTCTTGCGGAACATTATGAGATTATGAGATACTTTATGACCTGAATAGGTTGCCAGAAGATTATGTTTCCTATTCTAAAGAAGGATGGGGTCAATAAATGTCAAGTTTTGGAAAATGTAAAAAAGGTTGGGGCCAATTGGTCTTTTAACTTTTATCACCATGATGACCATTGAATGCAACATACTAGACAGTAATTATTTTTAGTCAAAGTAATTCTTCCCTAACCACAAATGATTGAATAGACAGTAAAAATCATCTTTTTTTAAAACATTTTACATTAGAGGTGATTGTGTTAGCCTATTAGATGTCTTTGTCCTCAGATTCCATTAGATCTTTATGGGATGTTCCTCTTCTGCATTCTTCACGCCAATCTCATATGCTTTTCTTTGCTTCACTTTTCTTTTCTTTTCTTTTTAGCTTTTTTTATGGAGTTGAATGTCCGTTTCCATCTGTACTATATTTCTTTATGGGCTGCAAAATGGTCAACAACTCTTAATGTGGGATTCTCTAATGTGTTGAATCTTGCAATTGTGGTTTAAGTTAAACAATTGTCAAGCATTTATTCTTGTCAATAAGTTACTAATTTTATTAATAACTTAAGACTGAAAGTTTAAATTTCAGGTTTATTGGTGTAGTAACCTATTCTTGAGCTACCTCAGGATGTGTTTGGACAATTTAAGAAAAATATTAAAAAGAACAAGAAAATAAAAGAAAAGAGAGAAGGCGTTGAGTTCTTATATTAAAATAATGGAACTATTAATAATCTCGCGCTTAAGAAAAACTCGGGTTATATAATGTAATTCGGACCCGTAGGTAGGGAGTTAGAGCCGAATACGCCCTAAACTTACTCGAAAAAGGGCATTTCGAGGGTGAAAATTCAAAACAGTCCCCGAACGACCATGTGACTATCACAAACAGCTTTCCCATGACAAATAGGACTAGTGACAACTGACGGAACGTAATTCAGACCCATAGGTAGAGAGTTAGAGCCGAATATGTCCTAAACTTAGTCGAAAAAGGGCGTTTCGGGGGTGAAAATTCTAAACAGCACCCGAACGACCATGTGACTATCATAGACAGCTTCCCCATGACAAATAGGACTTGTGACAACTGACGGAACGTAATTCGGACCCATAGGTAGAGAGTTAGAGCCAAATACGTCCTAAACTTAGTTGAAAAAGGGCGTTTCAGGGCGAAAATTCTAAACAGCCCCCGAACGACCATGTGACTCTCACGGATAGCTTTTCCATGACAAATAAGACTTGTGACAACTGACGGAACGTAATTCGGACCCGTAAGTAGCGAGTTAGAGCAGAATACGCCTTAAACTTACTCGAAAAAGAGCTTTCCGGGGCAAAATACATAACAGCCCCCAAACGACCGTGGGGCTCACATGGATAGCTTCGCCATGACAAATAGGACTTGTGAGAGTTGACGGAATATAATTTGGACCCCTAGGTTGGGAGTTAGAGCCAAATACGCCCTAAACGTAGTCGGAAAATGGCGTTTTGGGGGCGAAATTCAAAACAGCCTTGAACGGTCGTGTGGCTCATACAGATAGCTTTGCCATGACAAGTAGGACTTGTGAGAACTGACAGAACGTAATTCGGACCCATAGGTTGGAAGTTAGAGCTGAATACGCCCTAAACTTAGTCAAAAAAGGGTGTTTCGGGGGGCAAAAATTCTAAATAGCACCTGAACCACTGTGTGACTCACACGAATAGTTCCCCCATGACAAATAGGACTTGTGACAACTGACGAAATGTAATCCGGACCCGTAGGTTGGGAGTTAGAGCCGAATACGCCCTAAACTTAGTCGAAAAAGGGCGTTTCGGAGACAGAAATTCAAAACAGCCCCTGAACGACCATGTGGCTCTCATAGATAGCTTCTCCATGACAAATAGGACTTGTGAGAACTGATGGAACGTAATTCGGACTCATAGGTAGAGAGTTAGAGATAAATACGCCTTAAATTTACTTGAAAAAGAGCTTTTCGGGGGAAAAAATTCAAAACAGTCTCCGAATGACCATGTGACTCTCACGGATAACTTCTCCATGACAAATAGGACTTATGAGAACTGACGGAACGTAATTCCGACTCGTAGGTTGGGAGTTAGAGCCGAATGCGCCTTAAACGAAGTAGAAAATGGGCGTTTCAGGAGTGAAAATTCAAAACAGCCCCCGAACCACCGTGTGGCTCATACAGACAGTTCCCCTATGAAAAATAGGACTTGTGACAACTGACGGAATGTAATCCGGACCCGTAGGTTGGAAGTTAGGGCCAAATACGCCTTAAATTTAGTCAAAAAAGGGCGTTTCGGGGACAAAAATTCAAAACAGCCCCCGAATGACCGTGTGACTTTCATGGATAGCTTCTCCATGTCAAATAGGACTTTTGAGAACTGACAGAACGTAATTCAGACCAGTGGGTAGAGAGTTAGAGCCGAATACGCCTTAAACTTACTTGAAAAAAAGCTTTTCGGGGCGAAAATTTGAAACAGGCTCTGAACGACTGTATGACTTTCACGGATAGCTTTCACATGACAAATAGGACTTGTGAGAACTGACGGAATGTAATTCGGACTAGTAGGTTGGGAGTTAGAGCCAAATGCGCCTTAAACTTAGTAGAAAAAGGGCGTTTCAGGGGTGAAAATTCAAAACAGCCTCCAAACCATCGTGTGACTCACACGGACAGTTCCCCCATGACAAATAAGACTTATGACAACTGATGGAATGTAATCTGGACCCGTAGGTTGGGAGTTAGAGCCAAATGCGCCCTAAACTTAGTCGAAAAAGGGCATTTTGGGGGTGAAAATTCACAACAGCCCCCGAACGACCATGTGGCTTACACGGATAGCTTCGCCATGACAAATAGGACTTGTGAGAACTGACGGAACGTAATTCGGATCCGTAGGTTGGGAGTTAGAGCCGAATACGCCCTAAAATTAGTCGAAAAAGGGCGTTTCGGGGGCGAAAATTCTAAACAGCCCCCGAACCACCGTGTGACTCACACGGACAATTTCCCCATGACAAATAAGACTTGTGAGAACTGACGGAATGTAATTCGGACCCATAGGTTAGGAGTTAGAGTCAAATACGCCCTAAACTTAGTCGAAAAAGAGCATTTCGGGGGCGAAAATTCAAAACAGCCCCCGAACGACCATGTGGCTCACATAGCTTCACCATGACAAATAGGACTTGTGAGAATTGACGGAATGTAACTTAGACCCGTAGGTTGGGAGTTAGAGCTAAATATGCCCTAAACTTACTCGAAAAAGAGCTTTCCGAGGGCGAAAATTCATAACAACCCCCGAATACGCCTTAAACTTAGTTGAAAAACTTGCAACACTTAGTTTAAAAAGCGACAACTTTATGAAAATAACATCTACATATTTTAATAATTGCCTTTATATATTTATAGAATGAATAAATTACATATTACATTGTTTGTGCAGTTGGTTGGAATAAATATTGCATGATACATATATATATACTTTCTTTTATTTCCAAGAAGACATTTCTCGATTGTTCTACCTTAAATGCATGTTAGAACATGTTCCATATGGCTGACTGAATTGATATTTTGTAACCTGAGAGGGAGTTTTTATGTGCATTAGGGCTGAGCTAGGCCAGGGCATGGTAATGGGCCGTTCTGTAGGCCGCAGTAAAAAGGGCTGAGTAAAAGGGCCTTGTAGTTAGCGCGGTCCAAAAAGGGCCTTGTAGTTAGCTCAGTCACCCCGGTCAGAGTGGTAATTAGCTCGGACACAGTGTTTGGAACCGAGGTATTATGGTTTCTTATGGTGGACCTTGCTCTGGTTAGCGCGTCAGAGCTTGCTGTAGTTAGCTCAGTCTCAACGGACAAAACCGAGGTACAAGTGAACAAGAGTCGAGCTATGAGTTGCATGTGAAGGTACTGGATTGAGTATGACAAAGAGATATTGTTAGCTCAGTTATATTGTCATTTCACCGAGGTAAAACCATCTCACTTTGTTTAAGCAGTGAGGGGGGTGTTGAAGGATAAGCATTATCTTTCAAGAGTGTGATTCCTAAGAGGACTCTACATGGAGGAATAAGAGTCCTACTAGGATTGTGCCACACGGAACCTATAAAAGCTCATAACTGAACCTATGGAAGAGGTAGCACAACTTTGATTCTTGAATACACAGAGCTTTTGTCTATTTTGCTGACTTAGGCATCGAAGAGGTATCCGGCACACACCCGCCGGCTAGCTCACGTTTGTGTTTTCAGGGAGTAAAGCGACGACGTTTGGAGAAGCGCAGACTTGATCAACAGGATTATACGAGAAGATAATTTCGTGCTCGTACAATTGGCGCCTTCTGTGGGAATTCCAGAAAGAACAAAACCTCTTGATCGAGTTTTTCCTCTCTAATTAGAAGCAATGGCGCACAATGAAGATTTGCCGCAATCCGCTATTGACGGACAAACCCCAAAAGGGGGAGGGAGGCGTGAAGGTTTGCCTTTTATCCCTCCCATGGTGGATTTAGAACCCCAGCGACAGAAGCCCCGGAGGGATGCAAGGGGGAGGCGGGCTAACAGCCCCTGTCGCTCTCAAAGTCCTAAAAGACAGAGGCGGAGGGTGGACCCTCAAGTTCTGGAGGATCGCGTGAAGGAACAGGACGAGTTAATAAGGAAGATGGTAGCAGACATGGAGTCAATGAAGCGGCAGATAAAAGGAAAAATGGGTGGTGACAGGAGAGGGCCACAAAGGCAACACGCTTCCTCGCCACTCGGAGGATCGTGATAGGCGTACCACACCATCATAGGCAAAGAGTAGGAGCCTCAGAACAAGCGACACTCAATCGAGGACTTCCAGGACTCGCTACTCCAGGTCTGAGAGAATGAGAACTGAAAGATCATATACTGAGGGAAGCACCTATCGACGCTCACACACGCACCAGACGTCATCTAGGCACACGGAGTTGCCTAGATCATCTGACTTACGAACTGCGCTGGAAGAAAGGGCACGGTGAAAGGAGGATACTAGGGCACGCGACCCGCGCAGAGTTTCAGCCCTTCAGCGGTTGGCACCTTGGATGGATGGGAGCGTCGAGGTAGGAATGCCAATGCCGCGCCTTGCTTACGAACCAACAGATAAAGCATTAGCAAGGTTACAGAGCTCGCCGTTCGTTCCGGCAATTGAGAACGCGCCACTACCTTCAGGCTTCCACCAGCCCAAATTCACCGCTTATGAGGAGAAGACAGACCCCTACATGCACTTAAGCCACTTTTGCCAGGTTATGGCAATATACCGGCGGAACGAGGCCCTGATGTGTATCCTATTCCCGGCCAGCCTTGGCGACCTAGGTCTAACTTGGTTCGAAAGGCTACCAGAAGGCAGCATCGCCTCCTAGGCACAATTGGCAGAGGCGTTCGTGACTAGGTTCAGAACGAACACCAAGACACCAGTGGAGATCGACCAGCTACTCTCCATTGACATGTGCGACAAGGAGACGTTGAGATCCTACAACAGTCGCTACTGGGAAACCTTCAACCAGATTGGGGATTGCCCTACAAACCTCGCTATAGCATAATACAAACGGGGCCTGCTAATCGGTAATAAATTAAGGGACTCAATTACAATGACGCCGCCCCTCACGATGGAGGCCTTAATGAAGAGAGTGCACCAACATATTCGCGTGGAAGAAGATAGCACCCGTGCTAAAGCGAAATCTGGCACAACAGCAACACCAGATAAGAAGACTTGAGCAAAAGTCAACACGGTAGAACAAACAAGCAAGAATGGGCGAGGCAGGCGGGCCAACAGAGAGGACCCAAACAAAAGAAAGTTAAGAGTTCGCACTGCCATTACCACAGTGTTCAAAAAATCAATCTACCGAATTCTCAGTGAGATACGTAATGAACTTTTCGTCCGCTGGCCAGCAAAGTTGGGAGAAGCGCAAAAAGACTACGACAAAAGGTCCCGGTGCACCTTCCATGATGAAAAGGGGCACCGCACTGAAAATTGCATACCGTTGAGGCAGCATTTAGAGGAGTTAGTGACAGCTGGGCACCTGGACCAGTACATAGAAGGAGAAACACAGCCAGCTCCCCAGAACCACAACTACTCAAACGGAATGTCGGTCGACGCCCCACCCTAAGGCATAATCAATGTAATACATGGAGTATTCGAACCTGAGCGGGTATGTGAGCTCAGGGGAATGATCAAAAAGGTTGAGCACTTAAGGGAGGTATTAAGTACACAACCTGCCATAAAAAATAGGAGAACAAAGGCCACAAATGTCATATCTTTTTCAGACAAATATTTAGCAAGGATATATTGCCCTCACAATGATGCACTGGTCGTCACTCTACGCGTCAAGAATTTCGACCTCAAATGGATTTTGATCGACCAAGGAAGCTCATGTGAGATAATGTATTACGAAACCTTCAAACAACTGAAACTGGAGGATAAGGACTTGGCACCTGCAACATCTCCCCTGATCGGATTTAACTCAATGCCAGAGTGACCAGTGGGCAAGATAATCCTTCCAGTCAAAGCAGGAACCATGACAAAATAGGTGGAATTCTGGGTATTGAAAGTCCCTTCCACCTACAATATAATCTTGGGAAGGACATGGTTGTACGCCATGCGATCGATAGCCTCAACCTACCATCAAGTATTGCGGTTCCCCAACGAGGCTGGAATAATTGAAGAGGTCTTCGGAGACCAAGTCATGTCAAAACAGTGCTTCGTCACAGTAAATGGTAGCCACGCTGCAAAAGGGTATGTACAGATGGTGGAAGAGCCCGAGAGCAATGAACTATTTGCGGATGTTGGCAAGGCAGCTAAACAAAAGGCAGTGGAGGACTTGGTACAGATAAGAATAGATGAAAAAGACCCAAAAAAGTTTTTTTTGCTCGGCTCGTCTTTGTCCGGCACTGAAAGAATAGAGGTCATGGAATTCTTAACCTCTAACATCGAAGTGTTTGCCTGGACACCGTATAACATACCTGGCATTGACCCAAATTTCATCTGTCACCAACTGAACGTCTATCCAACTGCTAGACCAGTTATATAGCGCACTCGCAGATCAGCACTCCACCATGCCGAGATAGTGGCGGAAGAAGTGGAAAACTTGCTGGAGGTAGGAGCTATCAGAGAAGTGCACCATCCCAGGTAGATCTCCAATACCGTAGTAGTGCCAAAGAAGAACGGAAAATGGCGTGTCTGCGTGGACTACAAAACAGTCAGCAAGGCATGCCCTAGATCAGGAGGTCACATCCTTTACAACGCCTAGAGGATTGTACTATTACAAGGTCATGCCCTTTGGCCTAAGAAACCCAGGGGCAACATTCTAACGGATGGTCACCAAGATGTTTGAACCATTATTAGGCAGAACAATGGAGGCTTATATAGATGACATGGTGGTCAAAAGCAAGAATGAGAACGACCATCTCAGGGACCTAGGTGAAATGTTCCAGATTCTAAAGAAGAACAAGTTACGCCTAAATGCGTCCAAGTGTGCATTCGGCGTAGGGTCGGGCAAATTCCTAGGCTTTCTGGTGACCAACCGAGGTATTGAAGCAGACCCTTCTCAGATCAAAGCGGTCCAGGATCTTGAGAGGCTCAACACAATTAAGGAGGTGCAGCATCTCACTGGCCTAGCAGCCGTACTCAACCGATTCATAAGTCGGTTGTCAGACAGATATCAACCATTCTTCCAAGCATTAAAAGCTAAGTTTGAGTGGGATGAAGAATGCGACCGCGCCCTAGAAAGCTTGAAAGAGTACATGTCTTCTCTACCTTTGCTAGTAACCCTAATACCTGGAGAAGAGCTCTTTTTGTACCTGGTAGTTTCACAGCACGCAGTTAGCGCAGCGTTGGTCAGAGTGGAAGGAATCCAATACCTGCCCATCTTTCATGTTAGCAAAACCTTGCTGGGCACAGAAACCAGGTACCTACCATTGGAAAAACTGGCCTTAGCTTTAATGATGGCCTCAAGGAAGCTGTCACATTACTTCCACGCCTACACTATAATCGTCCTAACAGCTTTTCCCCTAAAAGCTTTGTTTGAGAGGGCGAACTTTTCTGGGCGAATCTTGAAGTGGGCAGTAGAATTGGGACAGTATGATATCAAGTTTCAACCCAGAACCGCAATAAAAGCCCAAGCTTTGGTAGATTTTGTGGCAGAGTTCACACCAAGAAGTCATCACATATGCCTAGTTGACTTGACTGGTACAACCGAAATGGGGACAGAAAGTGCCGCAAGAAATGCGCAACCCCTAATACAAGATACCCCGCCACATTGCAAACCATACAGGCTTGAGGATCAGAAGGAATGAATAAACCATGCCATTCCTGGTGAGGATTCATCCGCAAGTAAAAACTTGGGGCAGTTAGACAGTGAAGAGCAAAACCCAACAGCAAGCAGGGACTTGGAAGAAAACATAAGCAGCACACATGACCCCAAGACATCGTCCGACCCCTCCACTTGTTGGAAGTTATTCGTTGGAGAGATGTGGAAGCTTTTTGTGGACGGAGCATCCAACAGGAACGGTGCAGGACTTGGCATAGTCCTCATCTCACCAGATGGCTTAGTAGTGGAACAAGCAGTCAACCTTGGCTTCCCAGCATCAAACAATGAGGCGGAGTATGAAGCACTTTTAGCAGGCCTAAAATCAGCACTTTTCATGCAGGCCACCGAGCTAATGGTTTACAGCGACTCCCAGCTGGTAGTAAACCAGATTTCAGGCGACTACGAAGTAAAAGATGAGAGGATGGCAAAGTATCAAGAGTTAGTCAGAAGGGAAATCATGAAATTCGAAGTAGTGCAGATAGAGCAGATCGGCCGAGAAGAAAATAGCAGAGCAGACGAACTAACAAGCTTCGCTTTGATAGCAGATACATCCATCCCACATCCATTACTGATCGACTTCCTACCTCGACCAAGCATTGAATAACCCGAAGTAGCTGAGGTATGTTGGGCCGAGCTAGGCCCTTCATGGATGGATCCCATTATAGTGTTCTTAAAAGACGTCATCTTACCCGAAGAAAAGAAAGAGGCCAACAAAATAAGAGCAAAGTCACAGCGATTTTGGCTCTCCCCATCAATGGCCTTGTACAAAAAATCTTTCACAGGACCTTACCTGAAATGTGTTCATCCCAGCAAGGTCGAAGCATTCTTGTTCGAGATACATAAAGGCGTATGCGGAAGCCACCAAGGAGGAAAGTCATTAGCTTACAGAGCAATTTCGCAAGGATATTTGTGGCCATACATGCAAGCAGATTCAGAGAAGTATGTCAAGAAGTGCGAGAAATGTCAGAAGTTCGCACACCAAATAAATCAACCAGCCAGAGAACTTCTACCATTAACTAGCCCATGGCCCTTCGCAATGTGGGGCTTGGACATAGTGAGACCACTTCCAATGGCGCCCGGCAACAGAAAGTTCTTTCTTGCAGCAACAGACTACTTTACAAAATGGGTAGAAGCAGAAGCACTCGCCTCAATAAAAGAGAAAGATGTGAAGAAGTTCGTTTGGTAGAATATCATCACTCGGTTCGGCATACCTAAGGCTTTAATATCAGACAACGGCACTCAGTTTGATGGCAAAATTTTTAGAGGCTTTTGTGAAGAGTACAAGATAGAATTCTACAATTCTACACCAGCATACCCCCAAGCAAATGGCCAGGCGGAAGCATCAAACAAAGTCGTCTTAGATGGATTGAAGAAAAGGTTGGAGAAAGCAAAAGGCAAGTGGGCCGAAGAGCTCCCTCATGTTTTATGGGCTTACCGTACCACACCTCGGCGGTCAACTGGAGAAACATCTTTTTCCTTGGCCTATGGCATGGAAGTAGTAATCCCATTGGAAGTTGGCCTTCCCACTATTAGAAGTGAAAATTTTGACCCAGATTTAAATGGAGAAGCCATAGCCTTAGAACTCGACCTTGCGGAAGAGAGAAGAGAAAGAGCACTGGTTCACATCGCCTCATACCAGCAAGAGTTATCCAGAAAATATAATAAGACAGTACATCCGAGGCAATTCAAGATTCGAGATTGGGTGTTACGCAAAGTAATGGGAAATACCCTGGTACCCGGAGATGGCAAGTTAGGGCCCAATTGGAAAGGACCTTACAAAGTGGTTGGATAAGCAGGAAAATGGGCATTCCACTTGGAAGATAGAGACAACAAAGCCATTCCCAGGCCATGGAACACTGCCAATCTCAAATTATTTTATTTTTAGCTTTTCTTTAGCGTACTTGTAGTTTTTCTTTTTTTTAATAAAACAAGTAGTTTCCTTTTCAGCATAATTATTTTTTTCTGTAAAATAGTTTTAGTAAGCTAGGGGCAATGAAATCAGAGTTGGCCGGAATAAACCAACTTTGAGCTCTCTTTAGCCAAGATCAAGATCTAGGCTGAAGAGGTTGGCTGGAAAAACCAACACTTCTCTTCAGCCGAGATCAGGATCTAGGCTGAAGAGGTTTGGCAGGGATAACCAAACACTTAGCTCTAGGTTGGCAGGAATAACCAACATTGAGCTCTCTTCAGCCGAGATCAGGATCTAGGCTGAAGAGGTTGGCTAGAAAAACTAACACTTCTCTTCAGCCAAGATTAGGATCTAGGCTGAAGAGGTTGGCTGGAAAAACCAACACTTATCTCTCTTCAGTCGAGATCAGGATCTAGGCTGAAGAGGTTGGCTGGAAAAAACTAACACTTATTTCTCTTCAGCTGAGATTAGGATCTAGGCTGAAGAGGTTTGGCAGGAATAACCAAACATTTAGCTCTAGGTTGGAAGGAATAACCAATACTGAACTCTCTTCAGCCGAGATTAGGATCTAAGCTGAAGAGGTTGGCTGGAAAAATCAACACTTACTTCTCTTCAGCCGAGATAAGGATCAAGGCTGAAGTGGTTGGCTGGAAAAACCAACACTTACTTCTCTTCAGCCGAGATAAGGATCAAGGCTGAAGTGGTTGGCTGGAAAAACCAACACTTAGTACTCTTCAGCCGAGATAAGGATCTACGCTAAAGAGTGGTTGGCTAGAATAACCAACTTCTAGTACTCTTCAGCCGAGATAAAAACCTAGGCTAAAGAGGTTGGCAGGTATGACCAAATAGATTACAAGGTAAGGACCGAGATAGGTATCTCGGCCAGAAAATGTTACACTGAATACAAATTACAGTTGAAAAATAAGTGCAGGTATAGAACAGACTGAACAAAAAGACGAAGATTTTCATTCAAAATCCAAATAAGAAGTACAAAAGGTGGGGCCTCAGCCTGGTTACAAACTTTTTTGTTAAACAAGGAAAAGAAAAATCAGGAGAAAAGGTCTTCCAAGTCGGCGTCCAAATTAACCCGGGCCTCAACCAAAGGTAGCTCGGTTGTGGAAAGCACACCTTGGTTGAGCTCGGTCGAAGGCACCACGATAGTCGCAACAGGTGAAGGTGGGATGGAGACCATTGGAGTGGGAGAGGTAGACTGGTGATCGAGTTGGGCGTTGTCTTCAGGAGCAGGATCCTCGTCGTCCTCCCATTCTTGAAGAAATTTTTGCTGAATGGCAGTAGCATACTCCACCATGTAGCTCGGTATGAAATGTGGAGGAGGGTTTTGGAAGACCTCGGTCTCTTGGCCATGACCAAGCTTGGCCACAGCCGCCTTCCATCCACATTTGAAGAATATATCTTTGGCGGCTTCGCATTGTTGGATGTAAGTGGCCTCTCCCTTCTTATAACCCCGGTCTTCAGCATCTTCCACACTCTTCTCCAGCCGGGCGATCTCAGTATTCTTCTTTCTCTCGAGCTTAGCCAGCTCGCGCAGATATTTATCTTTCAACTGGGCTGAAGCCTTTTGCTTGTCTGCTTCAGCCGAGTTGACAAGTTTGGTGAGTCGGGCTAGTTCGGTTTGTAGCTCGGCCATTTTCTTTTTGGACTCCTATAGCTCGGCTGATTTAGCATTGGCCTCTACCACGGCCTGCCGCGTGGTCTTACGTAGCTCCAACACCCGCTTGTGAGCGACATGATTATTTTGCATGGCCTACAAAGCAGGGAGAACAGTTATTAGTTAAAAACCGCGCAAACAGATGTATAAAATAGAATGACAAGCAAAAGGAATACTTACTAGCACCATCGATTTTGTTGCCGAGCGAATGGCCTTCAGCTCGGTGAGATGGTCATGGTGCTCCATACCGGCTGGCAGGCATACGCTCTTGGCAAGGTTAAAAGCCAGCGAATGGTCTTTTTTTGCGACCACTGAGTCGGAGTCAGTGATAGCTCGGTTCTTATATGTGACCTTGGGCACCTATTCTGAAGGGCTAGCTCGGTTTGAACATACTGGTTCTGGGCTCAGCTAGGTGGATTGAGGAAGTATTGTTTCTTCTTCATCAACGAGACATGGCTCGGTTGTGGAAGTCCGAGCGCGCTTGCTTGGCCGAGATAATGAAGGCTGGGCGGTTGGAAGTGCTACCACGGCCTCTTGTGTTTGGCCGGCTTGTGGTACCTCGGCTTGATTTGTTTCGGTGATAAGGGCCCTAACTGCTCTCTTCTTGGTCATTTCTTGTTCCGCTGTTAATGGGATCAGATTGATTTGTGGTAGTGTTGGATCTGGTTCTGGCGAGGGTTCCAAGAGGAAATCTGTCACCCTGGTCTTCCTCTTGCTACTGTATCTGTAGGTCGGTTCGAAATTGAGTAGCTGGGCCCAACCTCGT